>JAANDG010000198.1:0-234121 GCA_036852015.1 Pelodera strongyloides
TTAATATTCATCTAGTTGTCAGTTGTCAATTATCAGTTCGGTGGTTTCGGCGCTCGGCTCTGCCAACTAGTGTCCACTGTCTGTCTCTTATCAATACTTATGTTTTCGTTTTAGAACACATACACCATTGTAGATCCTAAGTACTAATAAGTCCGTGGTGTGGGCTGTTCTCTTTGCAGTCGTACTTTGTTGACCTAGACGCCTTAGAACTTATAACCCAGTTTGTACTTTTGACGTCTACCTGAGTGTTGATTGTTGTTATGCTACTTTTTCGCGTTTCGAAAACCCTGTGGCAAGATGTACTTACTAATAAGTCCGTGGTGTGTGCTGTTCTCTTTGCAGTCGTACTTTGTTGACCTAGACGCCTTAGAACTTATAACCCAGTTTGTACTTTTGACGTCTACCTGAGTGTTGATTGTTGTTATGCTACTTTTTCGCCTGTGGCAAGATGTACTTGAGGTTAAACTGATCTCGCCAATGTTTTTTCGTTTCGAAACCCTGTGGCAAGATGTACTTGAGGTTAAACTGTTCTCGCCAATGTGTTTTCGTTTCGAAAAACCCTGTGGCAAGATGTACTTGAGTTAAACTGATCTCACCAATGTGTTTTTTCGTTTCGAAAACCCTGTGGCAAGATGTACTTGAGGTTAAACTGTTCTCGCCAATGTGTTTTCGTTTCGAAAACCCTGTGGCAAGATGTACTTGAGGTTAAACTGATCTCGCCAATGTGTTTTCGTTTCGAAAACCCTGTGGCAAGATGTAAAACTGATCTCACCAATGTGTTTTCGTTTCGAAAACCCTGTGGCAAGATGTACTTGAGGTTAAACTGTTCTTGCCAATGTGTTTTCGTTTCGAAAACCCTGTGGCAAGATGTAAAACTGATCTCACCAATGTGTTTTCGTTTCGAAAACCCTGTGGCAAGATGTAAAACTGATCTCACCAATGTGTTTTCGTTTCGAAAACCCTGTGGCAAGATGTAAAACTGATCTCACCAATGTGTTTTCGTTTCGAAAACCCTGTGGCAAGATGTAGTTGAGGTTAAACTGGTCTCACCAATGTGATTTCGTTTCGAAAACCCTGTGGCAAGATGTACTTGAAACTGATCTCACCAATGTGTTTTCGTTTCGAAAACCCTGTGGCAAGATGTAAAACTGATCTCACCAATGTGTTTTCGTTTCGAAAACCCTGTGGCAAGATGTACTTGAGGTTAAACTGATCTCACCAATGTGTTTTCGTTTCGAAAACCCTGTGGCAAGATGTACTTGAGGTTAAACTGATCTCGCCAATGTGTTTTCGTTTCGAAAACCCTGTGGCAAGATGTAAAACTGATCTCACCAATGTGTTTTCGTTTCGAAAACCCTGTGGCAAGATGTACTTGAGGTTAAACTGATCTCGCCATGTGCCAATGTGTTTTCGTTTCGAAAACCCTGTGGCAAGATGTACTTGAGGTTAAACTGTTCTCGCCAATGTGTTTTCGTTTCGAAAACCCTGTGGCAAGATGTAAAACTGATCTCACCAATGTGTTTTCGTTTCGAAAACCCTGTGGCAAGATGTACTTGAGGTTAAACTGTTCTCGCCAATGTGTTTTCGTTTCGAAAACCCTGTGGCAAGATGTAAAACTGATCTCACCAATGTGTTTTCGTTTCGAAAACCCTGTGGCAAGATGTAAAACTGATCTCACCAATGTGTTTTCGTTTCGAAAACCCTGTGGCAAGATGTACTTGAGGTTAAACTGTTCTTGCCAATGTGTTTTCGTTTCGAAAACCCTGTGGCAAGATGTAAAACTGATCTCGCCAATGTGTTTTCGTTTCGAAAACCCTGTGGCAAGATGTACTTGAGGTTAAACTGATCTCGCCAATGTGTTTTCGTTTCGAAAACCCTGTGGCAAGATGTACTTGAGGTTAAACTGATCTCGCCAATGTGTTTTCGTTTCGAAAACCCTGTGGCAAGATGTACTTGAGGTTAAACTGATCTCACCAATGTGTTTTCGTTTCGAAACCCTGTGGCAAGATGTAAAACTGATCTCGCCAATGTGTTTTCGTTTCGAAAACCCTGTGGCAAGATGTAAAACTGATCTCACCAATGTGTTTTCGTTTCGAAAACCCTGTGGCAAGATGTAAAACTGATCTCACCAATGTGTTTTCGTTTCGAAAACCCTGTGGCAGGATGTACTTGAGGTTAAACTGTTCTTGCCAATGTG
The DNA here is from genome assembly GCA_036852015.1 of Pelodera strongyloides. Taxonomy (NCBI): domain Eukaryota; kingdom Metazoa; phylum Nematoda; class Chromadorea; order Rhabditida; family Rhabditidae; genus Pelodera; species Pelodera strongyloides. The sequence continues at coordinate 2,198 of JAANDG010000198.1, forward strand.
TTTTCGTTTCGAAAACCCTGTGGCAAGATGTAAAACTGATCTCACCAATGTGTTTTCGTTTCGAAAACCCTGTGGCAAGATGTAAAACTGATCTCACCAATGTGTTTTCGTTTCGAAAACCCTGTGGCAAGATGTACTTGAGGTTAAACTGATCTCACCAATGTGTTTTCGTTTCGAAAACCCTGTGGCAAGATGTACTTGAGGTTAAACTGATCTCGCCAATGTGTTTTCGTTTCGAAAACCCTGTGGCAAGATGTAAAACTGATCTCACCAATGTGTTTTCGTTTCGAAAACCCTGTGGCAAGATGTACTTGAGGTTAAACTGATCTCGCCAATGTGTTTTCGTTTCGAAAACCCTGTGGCAAGATGTACTTGAGGTTAAACTGATCTCGCCAATGTGTTTTCGTTTCGAAACCCCTGTGGCAAGATGTAAAACTGATCTCACCAATGTGTTTTCGTTTCGAAAACCCTGTGGCAAGATGTACTTGAGGTTAAACTGATCTCACCAATGTGTTTTCGTTTCGAAAACCCTGTGGCAAGATGTACTTGAGGTTAAACTGTTCTCGCCAATGTGTTTTCGTTTCGAAAACCCTGTGGCAAGATGTAAAACTGATCTCACCAATGTGTTTTCGTTTCGAAAACCCTGTGGCAAGATGTAAACTGATCTCACCAATGTGTTTTCTTTTCGAAAACCTTGTGGCAAGATGTACTTGAGGTTAAACTGTTCTTGCCAATGTGTTTTCGTTTCGAAAACCCTGTGGCAAGATGTAAAACTGATCTCACCAATGTGTTTTCGTTTCGAAAACCCTGTGGCAAGATGTACTTGAGGTTAAACTGATCTCGCCAATGTGTTTTCGTTTCGAAAACCCTGTGGCAAGCTGTACTTGAGGTTAAACTGATCTCGCCAATGTGTTTTCGTTTCGAAAACCCTGTGGCAAGATGTACTTGAGGTTAAACTGATCTCACCAATGTGTTTTCGTTTCGAAAACCCTGTGGCAAGATGTAAAACTGATCTCACCAATGTGTTTTCGTTTCGAAAACCCTGTGGCAAGATGTAAAACTGATCTCACCAATGTGTTTTCGTTTCGAAAACCCTGTGGCAAGATGTACTTGAGGTTAAACTGATCTCACCAATGTGTTTTCGTTTCGAAAACCCTGTGGCAAGATGTACTTGAGGTTAAACTGATCTCACCAATGTGTTTTCGTTTCGAAAACCCTGTGGCAAGATGTACTTGAGGTTAAACTGATCTCGCCAATGTGTTTTCGTTTCGAAAACCCTGTGGCAAGATGTAAAACTGATCTCGCCAATGTGTTTTCGTTTCGAAAACCCTGTGGCAAGATGTAAAACTGATCTCACCAATGTGTTTTCGTTTCGAAAACCCTGTGGCAAGATGTACTTGAGGTTAAACTGATCTCGCCAATGTGTTTTCGTTTCGAAAACCCTGTGGCAAGATGTAAAACTGATCTCACCAATGTGTTTTCGTTTCGAAAACCCTGTGGCAAGATGTACTTGAGGTTAAACTGATCTCGCCAATGTGTTTTCGTTTCGAAAACCCTGTGGCAAGATGTACTTGAGGTTAAACTGATCTCACCAATGTGTTTTCGTTTCGAAAACCCTGTGGCAAGATGTACTTGAGGTTAAACTGTTCTCGCCAATGTGTTTTCGTTTCGAAAACCCTGTGGCAAGATGTACTTGAGGTTAAACTACTCGCCAATGTGTTTTCGTTTCGAAAACCCTGTGGCAAGCTGTACTTGAGGTTAAACTGATCTCGCCATGTGGCAAGATGTGCTTGAGGTTAAACTGATCTCACCAATGTGTTTTCGTTTCGAAAACCCTGTGGCAAGATGTAAAACTGACCTCGCCAATGTGTTTTCGTTTCGAAAACCCTGTGGCAAGATGTAAAACTGATCTCACCAATGTGTTTTCGTTTTCGAAAACCCTGTGGCAAGATGTACTTGAGGTTAATCTGATCTCGCCAATGTGTTTTCGTTTCGAAAACCCTGTGGCAAGATGTAAAACTGATCTCACCAATGTGTTTTCGTTTCGAAAACCCTGTGGCAAGATGTACTTGAGGTTAAACTGTTCTCGCCAATGTGTTTTCGTTTCGAAAACCCTGTGGCAAGATGTAAAACTGATCTCACCAATGTGTTTTCGTTTCGAAAACCCTGTGGCAAGATGTAAACTGATTCTCACCAATGTGTTTTCGTTTCGAAAACCCTGTGGCAAGATGTACTTGAGGTTAAACTGTTCTCGCCAATGTGTTTTCGTTTCGAAAACCCTGTGGCAAGATGTAAAACTGACCTCGCCAATGTGTTTTCGTTTCGAAAACCCTGTGGCAAGATGTAAAACTGATCTCACCAATGTGTTTTCTTTTCGAAAACCCTGTGGCAAGATGTACTTGAGGTTAAACTGATCTCGCCAATGTGTTTTCGTTTCGAAAACCCTGTGGCAAGATGTACTTGAGGTTAAACTGATCTCGCCAATGTGTTTTCGTTTCGAAACCCCTGTGGCAAGATGTACAACTGATTAAACTGATCTCACCAATGTGTTTTCGTTTCGAAAACCCTGTGGCAAGATGTACTTGAGGTTAAACTGTTCTCGCCAATGTGTTTTTTCGTTTCGAAAACCCTGTGGCAAGATGATTGTTAAACTGATCTCACCAATGTGTTTTCGTTTCGAAAACCCTGTGGCAAGATGTACTGATTAAACTTCTCGCCAATGTGTTTTCGTTTCGAAAACCCTGTGGCAAGATGTAAAACTGATCTCACCAATGTGTTTTCGTTTCGAAAACCCTGTTGGCAAGATGTTTGAGGTTAAACTGTTCTTGCCAATGTGTTTTCGTTTCGAAAACCCTGTGGCAAGATGTACTTGAGGTTAAACTGATCTCGCCAATGTGTTTTCGTTTCGAAAACCCTGTGGCAAGATGTAAAACTGATCTCACCAATGTGTTTTCGTTTCGAAAACCCTGTGGCAAGATGTACTTGAGGTTAAACTGATCTTGCCAATGTGTTTTCGTTTCGAAAACCCTGTGGCAAGATGTAAAACTGATCTCACCAATGTGTTTTCGTTTCGAAAACCCTGTGGCAAGATGTACTTGAGGTTAAACTGTTCTCGCCAATGTGTTTTCGTTTCGAAAACCCTGTGGCAAGATGTACTTGAGGTAAAACTGATCTCACCAATGTGTTTTCGTTTCGAAAACCCTGTGGCAAGATGTACTTGAGGTTAAACTGTTCTCGCCAATGTGTTTTCGTTTCGAAAACCCTGTGGCAAGATGTACTTGAGGTTAAACTGATCTCGCCAATGTGTTTTCGTTTCGAAAACCCTGTGGCAAGATGTAAAACTTGTTTTTTTTTTTTTCGTTTCGAAAACCCTGTGGCAAGATGTACTTGAGGTTAAACTGTTCTCGCCAATGTGTTTTTTCGTTTCGAAAACCCTGTGGCAAGATGTAAAACTGATCTCACCAATGTGTTTTCGTTTCGAAAACCCTGTGGCAAGATGTACTTGAGGTTAAACTGATCTCGCCAATGTGTTTTCGTTTCGAAAACCCTGTGGCAAGATGTAAAACTGATCTCACCAATGTGTTTTCGTTTCGAAAACCCTGTGGCAAGATGTACTTGAGGTAAAACTGATCTCACCAATGTGTTTTCGTTTCGAAAACCCTGTGGCAAGATGTACTTGAGGTTAAACTGATCTCGCCAATGTGTTTTCGTTTCGAAAACCCTGTGGCAAGATGTACTTGAGGTTAAACTGATCTCGCCAATGTGTTTTCGTTTCGAAAACCCTGTGGCAAGATGTAAAACTTGAGGTCTCAAACTGTGTTTCGTTTCGAAAACCCTGTGGCAAGATGTAAAGTTAAACTGATCTCACCAATGTGTTTTCGTTTCGAAAACCCTGTGGCAAGATGTACTTGAGGTTAAACTGTTCTCGCCAATGTGTTTTCGTTTCGAAAACCCTGTGGCAAGATGTACTTGAGGTTAAACTGATCTCACCAATGTGTTTTCGTTTCGAAAACCCTGTGGCAAGATGTAAATTAAAACTGATCTCGCCAATGTGTTTTTTCGTTTCGAAAACCCTGTGGCAAGATGTAAAACTGATCTCACCAATGTGTTTTCGTTTCGAAAACCCTGTGGCAAGATGTAAAAAAACTGATCTCGCCAATGTGTTTTCGTTTCGAAAACCCTGTGGCAAGATGTACTTGAGGTTAAACTGTTCTCGCCAATGTGTTTTTTCGTTTCGAAAACCCTGTGGCAAGATGTAAAACTGATTCACTGATCTCAATGTGTTTTCGTTTCGAAAACCCTGTGGCAAGATGTACTTGAGGTTAAACTGTTCTCGCCAATGTGTTTTCGTTTCGAAAACCCTGTGGCAAGATGTAAAACTGATCTCACCAATGTGTTTTCGTTTCGAAAACCCTGTGGCAAGATGTACTTGAGGTTAAACTGATCTCGCCAATGTGTTTTCGTTTCGAAAACCCTGTGGCAAGATGTACTTGAGGTTAAACTGTTCTTGCCAATGTGTTTTCGTTTCGAAAACCCTGTGGCAAGATGTAAAACTGATCTCACCAATGTGTTTTCGTTTCGAAAACCCTGTGGCAAGATGTACTTGAGGTTAAACTGATCTCACCAATGTGTTTTCGTTTCGAAAACCCTGTGGCAAGATGTACTTGAGGTTAAACTGATCTCGCCAATGTGTTTTCGTTCGAAAACCCTGTGGCAAGTGCAAATGAGTATAATTTAGCATAAAAAATCGACCCCAATTCGACCCCAATTAGCATAAATACATAAGAACGCATTTGTCCACGGTGTGTTTCAAATACCGACCGGTATTTCGCTTTAACGCTTGTATGCAGGCGTAGATGCTGCAGTCTATCACTGACTATCTCTGGGCGCGCACGAGGAGGATGGGGCGCCGGCATTTGTCGGGTACTGGGGCGGGCACTGGGACGGAAAGAAACATAGTGTATTCTTAATCTGCAAGATTCCATGAGTGGGTTTTGGTTTCAGTTGATAAAGGGGTACTTACTTTTTTAATATTTATCATGCAATGGCTTTGTTCCAGCTCGCCACCGAAACAATCATTTGCCACATCACCCGTGTGGTTAGCGGAGCCGTCGGCAGTCGAAAAGTGTGCGACGCCGAAACAGAAACAGACGCTCAAGCAGAAGTCAGACACACAGAAGAGCGGTCGACAGAGAACGATCAGCTTGAAAAGTTTAGGACAAATGGTAGGGGTGTACTGTAGTTTATGGACGTTGATCTTTTTCGTTACGGTAGTTGTGTGACTATGACTACCGTATATCCATGTTCATATGTGCCTAAGACGCATAATTTTGAGTTATAAAATGTATATGTACATATTTAGGCACAAGAAGCTCCTTCCATCCCGGTATTTGCTCCACCGGAAACTCCTATACGGTCACTTCAATCGATAATGGCAGAAGAGGAGAGTATCAGACAGGAGACGATGAAGAGACGAAGGAGACCATTGGGATTTGTGGAGGTGAGAGAGAAGTAGATGTCCAGTGAAAATGAAGGGATACTGTAAGTCTCCAATCAAGGGAGTATGAGTGTGACGAAGGGGTAGGCCTTGGTATTGGCGAGAAACCATTGTCGCCTTAGAATTAACGAGCATTGGTTGAAGTAAAATGCCTTTAACTTTTGCGAATTATTGTACTTAGTTTTACGACCGTTTGAAGATATTTTTTCAACTACATAACATTTAGTGTCAGAGAAAATGTAAATTTTCGTGATTAGTTATTTGTTAAGATGGAAGACCGTGCAATCGAGGAGCTGGTCCAGTTGTATGGACAATCTCATGGAGACGCAGTCCTTGTTAGTGTATGCAGATGCGAAGTCGATGTGCAGAAACCGATATGGCAGAGATGGTAGAAAAGGCGGAGGTGTTAGAGAAGGAGAGAGGAAGGGAGAGAGTGAGATGTGTTAAGTTCACTAAAGACCTAAATAAGAAGTTGTTTAGCTCGAGACTTATAGTTAGCTAGGATCTACCAGATAAACTCTCCCGCGTGTATTTCGCTAGAAATGAGAACCGTTAGTGTAGTAAATTGTGTCGTCGTGTAGCACTGTTTTTGAATTACATTTATACTTTTATCCACGTGTTCCATGTTCCTTGCATCCTTATATTGAGAGTGTAAATTGTAAATCCTGAAAATTAGCGCGGAGGTGTGGCTTCCCATTTTGACATGCAGTGGTGCCCAAAGACTGAGCGCGAATCTTCCGCGGCACCTTCTGATTTATGTGCGGGGGTGTCGCCGCACGTGCGCATGGACAGAGAATTCCGGCAGACATTAGATAAGCCCAATTATTATTGTGTACTAATCTTATTAGCAGAGATAGATTGTGGACTAATCCTTGAATTAACACAAATGATATTCTGATAATTGTCTTTGTCATATGCTAACATTTATTCTTTAGAGGCGCTTGTTTTGTGATTGTAACGTTTAAATTCGCTGTGTTATAGCAGTGATATGATAGAGATTGTTGTATTTCTTATCTTTTAGTATTTATTTTTCAATTAATATTTATTTCTTGTCTCTGTAATTACGGTTTTATTAATGCAGGTTGGGCATTTGGGTGGGGGTTTTGAGATACTTTTTGTTATTGTTAACTGTGATTGTGATAAATTAAATAAATATTTTTTTCGTGTCGTTGTATTGATGTGGGTCTCTTTTTAGGAGTATTATATTACTTGGAAAGAACGGGTAATACAAAGTTCTTGAGATATTTATTGTCGGCAAAGAAAACAAGGCAAGGAGGAAAGATGCTGAAAAGGAAAGCGAAAGGGATATGCAATCAGTGAATGGAATATACGCGGCCTTTTTCTTGCTCGTTAGCGGAAAAGTTGACATTGCGTCGTGAATTAGGTTTACGAACGTTATGATAGGGATAGAAAAGAAGGTAAACGGCCCTACACCACATTTTTAAACTAGAAGCCGCCGGAGGAAACTTGCAAGTTCTTTTTTTGTTTTCATTGTAGCTAGCGGCTCATGAATTTATTAAACAGAAGGTTTGCTTCGCGTTCTCCTTGCAAAAAAGGGGTTCGCCAGTGCTGCGTCATGGCGCTCATTTCTCGTCCAACGTAAGCGAGATATGCATTTTCCACTTGGCGCACCCCTGGAAAATTTTTCGCTGCGCATTATTTTCATCATTAAGTGAGCGGCGCAACAAATCACTTTTTTCAAACGCACATGAGGAAAAATACAAATGTACCTAGCTAACCGTGTGCTAATCATTTATTGTGCTAATCAACCGTGTGCTAATCATACCTATCTAATCATTTATTATGAATTTTATGTTAATCAAACATACTCTCTTTTTGTGTTGAATTTTTGATATGGGATCCGTTGAATCTTTTCTGATTTGCATTCCATTTTCCGGGAAGGATTTGGTTTCAAAATACACACAATGGACGGGGATTCCTATATCATTTTACCAAAGAAGGGTCGGAATTTGGGATGTGTTATTTACTTGGGTCATTCTTTTCTCATGGTATAAGTAATATAACTATATTTAAAATACTTATGAGGTAAGGCCGGTAGCATCAAGAAAGTGCAGCAAAAGGCTCGTGTGAACATAAATTACTGTTGAGATCTTTGTCAAATCAGCCGTAGAAAAATTTCTTTCTTTTTCTTTTACACTTTACATTCTATGGGACGTTTTATTAGTATTCAACACCATAGATAATAAGCAAAACAGCAACAATAGAATAGAATGTAAATATGTTACACTTTTTGTTATGTATGTTTACAGGTAGCCGCTGAGCATCTTTTCCTATTTATCTATTTGTATTTGAATTTTCTGATATTTTATAGATTTCCTTTTATAGACCTTTTATAGACAACTAGACAGTTGTGCGGTTGTGCCTTATTTTTTGTGCTCCATATATTCCAGCACGCGGCGCGTCAATTATTTTCACGCGCATTCATAATATTAAGTCAAGCGGCGCTAAAAAAAATTGCCCAAAACAGCGCTAACAGGCTGCGCGTGTAGCGCTCCTGACACACTTTAGTTTAGTTGTGTATTGCGAGTTGGATTTGACCTGCGCGCGCTACGCGCTAGGTAATTGGCTTTTGTGCCCATGCTGGGGGTAGGTATATTAGTTTAGTTTTTATATTTTGCTTGCGACTTGTAGCTTTCTTGCAGCTAACGCGTTATGAAAAATGTTCAATAACCTCTACTAAAAATTGTCTTTATGTTTTATATGATCTTTTACTTTAGAATATTGTTGCATTCATGTTTGTGTATTAGGAGGGGGCTTATGCTTACAATTAGGCTTATGCGTATTTATGTCTGGATAAATACAGCCTCTGAAGATGCGCAAATCGGCATATTTCCGGTTCAATTTACTGGAGAATCAGCGTATTACCAGTAAATTAGCTTTTGAGTAAGACTGCTTATACTATTCCATATTGATTCAAAAATATATACTTTTTACATTTCAATATGAACCTAATTTAGAGTTAGTCTATTTTTGTTATATTTTCACTGAAATCGTTTAGCGCCTTTCCTTATGTATACTTTATCGAATTAAATGTTATGCAAAAAGTCTAGGTTCTATACTTTTGGCGAAACAAAAATATTTTTCAAAGATTAATTTTTACCTACCTATAAGATCAAAAGAGGTGTGACTATACCTCATGCAACTCCAAAGACTCGATTTCTTTGTTTACCGTACTCTGCCCGGGGGTGTTAGGGGTCCATTCTATAATGTGTACCCTATTCGAGTTGACAGGTTAATGTCAATGTCTAGGCGGGCGCTGAATACTGTATACAATGGGGTATTTGTTTCCGCCTTCTTATTTGGAGTATATACCTCTAAGGGTTCATATACGCACAGAAATGTTGCATTTGGACAGTTCCCTTAACCTATAAACTTGAAAGTGACTTGTTTTACTATTTAGCGTAACACCTGACAAACTGACCAACCCACGTAAACATTTTTTGTTAATTATTGCACCGATTTATCTACCTAACCAGCCAAATTTCGCGTGAGCATGGATTTTTGAAGAATTTGACTTGTACCAACTTTTCGCGTAAATTATCAGATCATTTTTCGCTTTGTTTGATACAACATTGCGCCCTATCATATGCGGTCATTTAGTTAGCCCTTGAATTACCGTACTTGTACCATGCTGCATTTAAATTAGCTCAGGGTTGATATGTTCCAGTAATAGCAACCCTTTGGGTACCCTTCGTCAACAATGCACATCTGTTTAGTGTTTGGATTTCGAGAGTTCGATCCACCCCGTTTCTGCTGCCGAGAGTAGAACCAAATGCCATTAGGCACTCTAATTCGCATAAACAAATTTGCATATTGGGTCAGTAGATTTGTAGCTTAAGACCCGTGGTCTCTACCATCATTTTGCTCTGCACACATAGATCTTTTTGACTAAACCTTTGTTTTATCGCCTTCCTTGGTATATGATTAGTTCGTAAATAATTCCGAAAATACAAAACCTAGTGGTTCGACTAAAAACTTTTGACCAATATGAATTCGCATTTTTGAATGTCAGTACATGAGTTTAGTAATATATTCTACACTCTACATCTGCTTGTATTCATGAGTAAATTATTTATATTGGATTTGTTTTTCAAAATTTATTTTTCAGACATGCAACGATGATCTCTTCACTCAAAACATCTCATTGGCTTTTGCTTTTATTGATTGCTGTGCATAATATTGGTCCCGTGTCGGCCGCTCCGGTTACTGTATCTTCTAGTAAGTATTTGCTGATTAGCGATTTTCATTTGATTTGGTGTTATTAACTACCCTAAGTATTTTGAGTTTATTTAGACTCAACGCCGTCCAATTACAAAGTAAAGTCTAACTTGAACATTTGTTGGCTACCTTAGAGGAAGTAGTAGGAAAAAAACAGGATGTTGGGAAATGATGCGTTTCTCCGATTCTCATTTTCTATTCGTTATTTATAAAGCAATCTTTGGTGATTTTACTAATAACTATCATTACAGTACTCAATGAGTCCCTAGCGCAAGCTTCGCGCCCTGATGGCTTACGCACGACTACGGTAGCAACACTCGTCCCGAGCGTTAGGATTCGGGCCCTTACCGCACCAGTTAACATCACCATCAGGTACACAATATCACGTTTCAATTATTTAACGGCAAGTTCCACGGGTGTGCTTATTATTACCTATGATAATCACATGTCTGACGTCAGAGTTGGAAACGGAAGCCCTGCCTAAAAGCAAGTAACATATTTATCGTTTGAAGACATGTAGCAACAAATTATCTTGATTTTTAAAAACATTGCGCAGATCTAATTCCAATCCCGCGAGCCCTGTGCAGCAATCCACTTGATTGTTTGTAGTCCTGTTCCAGATATTTTATTTACTCTTTGTAATATTTTATTTAGGAAAAGCCCAACGAATTAACCAATTGATCTCCTTGTGAATCTCCTCACCAATCACAATAAAGATTCGATTTTCTTGTCCTTTGAATACGTTGTGTTGAGTTGAATAAATATTATCTCCTAAATATATTCGTCTGGTTCGATATCCCAGAGGTCCCAGAGGTGCTGAGCATAGTACTGCGTTCTCAGGCGCGCAGCGCGCAAATGCAACCGCGACCAACGCTTATGAATGCTTGACCAACAGAAGGCATGGCACAAACCTAATAACTCTTCGCAGCTTCGCAGGATAACACTATAACATTATTTAGAAACAAATATTTCATTGTCCTTGTCTATGAGTCTTTTTTATATCTTTACCTCATGTGGTATCATCAAACGAGATGTACGCACTACGCAGCACAGGAAAGTGGAAACCCCGATATGGCCCCTATTCCTCCAAAAAACCCCGATATGGCATATGGCCCCGATCAAGTCCCGATATGGGTGTCCCCCTCTAAAAAAAAAAGCGATATGGCCCCGATTATTTCTCGAAAAACCCCGATAATATGGCCCCGATCATTTCACAAAACCCCGATTATTTTCCAAAAAAACCTGGATATGACCCCGATCACGGCCGGATTTTTTGAGGGACTTATCGGGGTTTTTGGTTTTCCATGAGTGTTACTACAAATAAAAATGAATCGCAACAGCTTTTCAAATCTTTATCACCCCAAGAACATAAACATTTGGTAAAACAAGAGATTGAAAACAAAAACAAAAAGATCCTCATAAAAACTCCCAATAAGTGTAAAACTGAGCAAAGCTGTGACTGATCGATAGAACTGACACAAAAGGTTACAAATAGAATAGAAATCTGGATTAGATATGAAATAACATAAATTCTAAAGCTTTTCCCGCTTATTCCTTCTTCAAACAAGTGGTTGAAATGCTTGGAAATCTCGGCGAATCTGTGCCTGAAATGGTAATTTTTATCAGAAAAATCAACAGAGCAATCATGTTACTGATCACAAAAGCCCAAACCTAACCCTGTCAATTTCGCGTATATATGCATCAGACTACGGTCCGCCGGTATTACTATTAATTCTTGCACGAACCGGCACAGAAATCAGAACACACCTCTCGTGCCTTATACTGTAGCATTCGCACTACCTAAGCAGTAGACTTGGGTGTAAACAAACTACGGTCCTTTGAAAACTACGGCACCATCCCAAACTACGGTACTTTCAAATCAACTGTACCTTCGAAAACTACGGTACCTTATTGCTGCTTCTTTCCCTTGGTCTTGTACTTGTCCTTTCCTCCCTTGAGCACATACGACTTGAGGAAGAAGTTGATGAATAGAATCAGATAGGTCACGTCCATGAAGGTGGCCAGGTAGAAGGTGTTCGTGTCGAAGTCGACCTTTGTCTGAAAATTTATCATGTATATACCCAACTCTCTCTCTCTCTCTCTCTCTCTCTCTCTCTCTCTTACTCTCTCAATTCCGCTATCACACCCCTCTGTCTCTTCATCTCGTTCTCGTTTCCCTCCCGTGCTATCCGTCTGATTCTCTGTTTTACCCGCTGTGCTTCTCTCCCTCTTTACTTTTCGTTAAAAAAATCTCCAAACAATTCGATGTATGATCTTTGTTGTGTTATCAACGGTATAGTACCTGGTGATCTTACATACCTTTGGAGTTTGCATAGACTGATTTTACTAAACATCGAGGGGAACTTGTATTTCTCTGCGGGGATCTGTTCACTTACGTTGGTGAAGTATACAAGGTATCCGTTATGGAGCAGAGCACCGACGGAGATGATAAACTGCCAAATCTGGATAGTGGTGATGAATTGAGCCACGAAACCAGGCACCCGAATGTGGGCGGATCGGATGAAATAGTAGCTGAAAGAAACAAAGAAACCTCGGTGTTGTTTAAAGGATCGCAGTCACTTCAAATTCGCCTTTTTACTTCAATTATCCATAAACATGAAAAAGCACCTAGAAAAATACCATTCCGGTGTCAATTTGCTGAAAAATTAACCCAGGGAAAGAAATCCCCTCGGTTGCGTTCTAATTACGTACAGTAGGACAACGACAACTGAGACAGTAGAGCAGACACTTTCCCTCTTCCCCGGGTTTTCTTTGTTTTGTCATCATTGGCAACCGGCCAAGTCCCGTTGCGATTTAGAAAACACCCCATTTTGTCAAAAATCAGAACTCAACACAAGGGATTTCTTTCCCTGTGATAAATGTTCCGTAAATCGGTATTGGAAAGGTATTTTTCTAAGTATCTTTTTATATTTATTGATAAGTGAAGTAAAAATGCGAAATTGAAGTGACTGCGATCCTTTAATTAATTAATTAATTAATAATCTTACGTGCACATAGTCCTGTTTTTTTTTACACACTCCTTGCTAATAACTTTCTCTGATCCCATTCCCCATTTGAAAAGTCGGCTTACACAAAAATATAGTGGAAAATAGCGGAAGTGCCATTGTTTTCTTGTTATTGTTGCTTACTACAAGCCGAGTGGTGCATGCATCAGCACTATATTACAGTAGACTTTGGCTGATACACGCATTCAACTCTGAACCTAATTGTAAGAAGCTAAACTTATAAAAAAAGTATCACTTACGAGTACATGAAGGCGTGGACGACAAAGTTGAGGTAGATTCCGTATCTGTTGAATCCGGGAGAGATTGGGTACGAGTAGAAGGCGTAGATTAGAGTGAGGATGTGGTGATACCTGCAAGTTATTTTATTTATACTACATATTATTAGGTATGAAGTTTATTTTTCTATTATGGTTTCAATACAATTTTCCTTCCTGAATCTACTGTCACTGACGTTTCCTCCTTTTTTTATTTGTAAAATCGGTATGAAACATATAACAGATCAATAGATGGTAGAATAATATTAAAGGTTCTTCTTTTGAAGATTGAAATTAGAGAGAGAGAGAGAGAGATGTAGAAGTAGAGAATGAGGGAGGGAGGGAGGGAGGGAGAGAGAGAGATACAAAAGTAGACAGGGAGAGATACAGAGAGATCGGAAACATCAGTGGAAGATAGAGATAAGGGAGAGAGGGGAGTTAGATAGATAGAGATAGTGAGAGAGAGAATGTGAGAGAGAGAGACAGTAAGAGGTCAGACCCATGAAAATAAGAAGCACAAACCAGTGGAGGAACATGAGAGGTCGTTTCCTGAGCACAATGAATATAGTGTCCACCAGTTCGACGAGTTTGGAGGAAATAAACAAGAACACCCAGAAACCATTGTCGCCCTGTGTGAAGTCGTAGATACGTGTGTACGAGTCTGAAATTGGTAAAGAGGTATGATACGTGGTTTGTGTATCGTATACTGGATATCATTCACCACAATGCATGTATTACATTCAAAGTGTGGTATACACATTATGTGCATAGTCTAATGCGTATGTAATCTAATACATAGATGCGCACTGCAGATACTTCCATACAAACGATGGCAACTCCAAGTGGTTTTATCTAGTAGAATACGCACTACAGTACCCGTATGATAATCTAATTCGTTGCGTACGCATGGTTGCCTTTACATAAAATAAAACTTTGAAAATGTTTCATAGTTCCTTGCATATTTTGAGGAATATGTTGCTCCCCCTAATAATAAAAAAATTGGGCTAACAATAAGCTAGATGATGCGGACCATATGATCATAAATATCGGATTACAATTGCCCACTTCAGTGCACAATAAGTAGTCATTCATCAGATAAGTGTGCATAGCGGTTTCTTGAACATAATTGTTTATTGTGTAGCGCTAACAGAACAAAGGACAATCAGGCGCACGAATCGCTAACATATGGTACAGCGCCCTTTTGTTACTATTTTCCATTATCTACCACTCTGTATGTTGAAATGCTTATTGGACTCTGTGAAAGAGCGCACCACTACGCGAAACTTCCTCTGTCTTACACTTTCTCTATTTCTGTTCAGTCGTTCCTCCCTAACTCCTTTTTTTCTCCTCTCCCTCTCTCTCTCATACTTTCTCTATATCCTTTTCTCAATCTTTCTCTCTCTCTCTCAACCCCCCCCCCGCTCTCTCTCTCTCATTCTCTCTCTCTCTCTCTCTCTCTCTCTCAGGCCCATAGCTACTTCATATAAAGATTCAAAATGAAACAGTACCCTTGTTACTGGTGCTACTTTAAAGTTCTTTTTTGTACTTCACGTATGCTTTAGCGATCTACACCAAACTTTTGACACGAAAAGAAACCAAAACTCACTGACAAATCCATGGTTTCTAATCGTGGATACGAACTCGGGGGTCAGTTTGATAGCTCCCGCAATGGAGAAGACTGCCAGGAACAGATTCCATCCATTGAGGGGGAGTTGCAGCTTGAAGGGCTCGCGGTTGCGCATCAGGAACTTGAGACCGAACACGAGGACAACGTAGAGGATGGAGGCCTGGAGGTGATAAGAAATTAGGATTATTTTTGTATTAGGACTGCCTCATTTTGAGCCATAGCCATACATTGGTGTCCTACAGTATTCAGAAATGTCTGAATTCTCAATTTCCCGGGGCTTGTGAAACAATCAATAAATCAATATACACCTGGATAGTGATGTCAAAGTGATTTCCGATCCATTTCTTGGCGCGAGCCTCCGGGAATTCGGGAGCGGTCGCGATCGACACCCATTCCTATAAATAAAAATAATAAGGAAAAGGGAAACCGATGGCTTCGTATCGAAAAAAAAACCGAGTCTACTAACAATAAGAGCTGTGGGAACATATCATATCGCCTCATCACTATCTTTCTCAATTCGATAGGAAATGCGTTAATATCAAAAATCGACACGCCACTGGTGCGCCATAGCAAACGACATTGTTCCACTTCGTTTTTGCGCGGCCCTGGCGCACCGTTGGCCAAACTGGGCGGAGGTCGCGCGTGCCTGGCGCACCGTTGGCCAAACTGCGCAGAGGTCGTGCGTGCCTGGCGCACCGTTGGCCAAACTGAGCAGAGGTCGCGCGTGCCTGGCGCACCGTTGGCTTTGAGCGGATGGGTCGCGCAATGCCACTAAGTGAGCGGCGTCCTAAAGTTTCAAGATAGATAAACCGACTTACTCCGAGATCAAATCGCACATCCAGAAGTCGTTCAATCCAGGGATGATCCATAACCGCACCCCTAATTTATTACCTGAAATTAACATTTTCATATATTAATTTCTAATTGCTTTCACGGATTCAATTGACAATTATCTGCAATGAGAAGTTAAATCAACTTAAGGCTATCGGAAAGACTAATCCAAGAGATTAACATGTTACATTTCTCGATTGACGAATCAGTACGTACGAATACAAAAAGAGGATTTATAAATGGGTGAGGAGAGCGTGGCAAGAAGAGAGAGTGGAAGAGAGAGAGAGAGAGAGAGAGAGAGAGAGAGAGAGAAAGAGTGGATAATATGTGATTAAAAAAGGAATGAGAACCTCAGGCTTGAACCTTGCATTCTTTGAAACTTTGCGCATTTCATAGGGTTT
This sequence comes from Pelodera strongyloides, assembly GCA_036852015.1. Classification (NCBI taxonomy): domain Eukaryota; kingdom Metazoa; phylum Nematoda; class Chromadorea; order Rhabditida; family Rhabditidae; genus Pelodera; species Pelodera strongyloides. The sequence continues at coordinate 18,073 of JAANDG010000198.1, forward strand.
GCTTATCGAGCACAAAAATTATTTATTTATAGTTATACAACAATGGAACTCCTCCCAACTACCGGGAGGGCAGTGTCAATTCACCCAAAAAAAGGGTGGCGTGATAAAACTTCGTCGGTGATAAATCTTGATGATAAATATGACAGACTCAGACAATAGTCACTGGCTCAAGATACGGAAATGATTAAATGGAATATTAAAACTAAAATATCATATTTCATTTTAAAGCATGCACAGGGCTACAGTACGGAGGCACTATGTATATACTGTTCCGTTAGTAGAATGTGCAACTAAAGGTTATTACCATAAATGAAACATAATACAGATGGCACCCTTGCGAAAACTTCAAACAAAGTTTTTGAATGAAAAATGAAATCTTAAACTTGAAGCTCGGCTACTCTGCGGAGTCTAGTGTGGAAAAGTGGTGAGGGGGTCGCATTAATTCGATAAGAAAATAAGGAAAACCGCGAAAAGAAAGATAAAAAGAAGATAAGAATAAGAAGTAAACTGCAAAGGTGATAGTACTACCAGCTACAAAGTTCACAAACGCAACATCGTGTTCGAGAGGTATGACACGCGGTTTTCAAAACATAAGCTGGATCATTCCCGTATATTATATGCAAATACTGCAAAATATGATCCTTTCTGTACCGAAATGCACATAAGGGTACAGAACTTTGCATAGATAGCATGGATATGCAGCGTACACAAATCGCAAGCACCAAAATCAAAAGCGAAATCTGCCAAAAGCTTTTTGAAGGAATACTTCCCGAGAGTATTTTTTGAACGGGCCAAAGCCAAACAAATCTACCGTACGCATGTTGAAATAAAACGTGAAATACTTGTTCACAACCTAATCCATACGGTAGTTTTGGGTTTCGTTAATTTTAAAGGGATAGGTTCACCTCGAATTGCACCTTTGTTTATAATTTCTATTGATAGTATGACGTATGACGGTCGAGATGCGAAAATTGCAGCAAATTTCCTTTGCTCCCCGAGGCAGGAGCACGCTCAAAGGCTAAACTACCTCGAATTAATAAAACAACTGGCCTACCGTAGCCTGTCTTTACCAGTCCCGCGCAGAACAATTGTGGCAATTAGCCAAACAGCTGGTATTTATGGCGAATAGCCAGACACAAACAAGAATCAAGACCAACAACAAACTAGAATGATTGAATTAGAATTGTGAAAATATAAGTATTTTTATTATTATTATAAAGCTTAATGGCCTTATAATCAGTAGTACGCGTCTGGGCTAACAACTCAGCCAAATGAGTGGGTGTGAGAATGACAAGGCATAGCGTCGCGAAAGCAAAAATCTCGAATCCTGCCCATGAAATCTCCTAACATTCCACGAGCATTTTAGCACCTGGGAATAATCATTCCCACTCACATAACAAACGAAAAAAATAAAACACTATACCATTACGAGAACTGCCCACACACGATAATTCACGCATAAAAAATTTATTGGAATCACACAAACATGGCCAGTTATGAATGTGAAAACAAAGCAAAACAATCTAAGGAAAACATCATTCAATGATTTGGAAAACAGTGCTAGGTTGGACGCATAATAAATTTGCAAGAGAAACATCATAACACTGGAAAGTGGCGGTGCTTAGCTTAGGACATAGTAGAAATTGTGATTTTTAAGAAAGAGAGACCGTGAGGTAATAGACTAGTCAAACGCACGATTAACGGCTTGCAATCTGCAATTTAAACTAGACTTGCAAGCAATTATCCTTATATTGTGCTCTTCTCCAAGTCCTGTATCCCTGTGGAGTATCTGGAAAAAAAGTTGTGTAATATAGCAAATACTGTATACGGAGAACTGTGCATCCCCAGTAAGCACCAAAGTGACCCAAGTATAGTCTATTTAATTAGTAAACACAAAACTGAGCGCTTTGGTTAATTAAAAGAGCGTTTCCACGCACTGCGCTCAGCTCAAATAGTGCTAGACCTGCGCGATGCTCCTTGCATCGAAAAGAAGAGCAATTAGTTAATTAGTAATAAGCACTCAGCAAACTCAGAAGTTTAGATGGCCTACGAAAAAAATTGGCTGCAAAGAAAACAATAACGTGTTCTTATAATTTACCATGATCCGCTGATCTTGATCCTCACATCGAACAGCGGGCTTTTCTTTTGGTTGGGCAGTGTGTCGCCGTGGAACCGATTCGGGTGAAGACGGAGGCACACTATATTTTTCCGGTCATCACATCACCTACAACGCACAGTTTTTAGTTGCATTGTTGCATAGAGAATCGCTAAATCGCACTCGCAACTGTCGTGCGCTGCGCATTCTATTACATCCATGTTTACTACGTAAGCGCAGAATCTGGAAAATTTATAAAAACAACAGCGTTCGATTGTTCGATATGATATGTTCGGCGCCGTGACAAAGTGACATTAAAACAGTTTATGTTGCTTGAGAGAGCTAACAATTGACGGATTCAGTAAGTACGGCAAATAAACATAAATAAGCTAAATACCTCTGCTGTCGCCGAGCGTAACCAGAGAGTAGGAGAGGCATCGAAATCGAAAGGCAATATCCTAAAATGAATACAATATACTCAGAAACAAGCGAACACTCAGAAATAGGTTTAGAGTTCACGCTCATTCGGAAGTGGTGATTAACACGCTATATGTTAACAAGTCCTTCGACAACACATTTGCGATAATCAGACGGGTGAGAAAGAAATAGAGAGTGCTGTATGCTGTTCTCAGACTAGGCGGTGAAATTTACGTTCCTATTTGAACATTTTCTTAATACAATTATGCTTGATATACGCAGAGTAGATAAAGCCCGTAAATGTTATAATGCTCCTGTATTTTACAGATATAAATGTAATAAAAAATATATATGTCTACTTACTCGTATGCAAGTTGCTCCTCGATACAGCAACTCATGATGACTGCATCACTTGTTGAAATATGTCTCTGTCTGATTGATTGCATCCATGCATGCCGTTCACTTAATAGAATATCACTTACAATAGGTACACGAGCAAATATAAAATTAGATAAACAAAAGCCCGCGTTTACATTACAAGTATTCACCACAAACTTCTATTTAAAAATACTACAACAAATACTTAAGCATATTGCATATATTAAAAACCTCATATAATCTAAAATATTGGAAATACTCAATATAATATCAAATAAAGTAATACTCCATATAATATCAAATAAAGTAACTGCAGTGTGTGAACTGACAGGTAGACAGACATTGAAAAGTTGCTACATACCAATATTAATCGCACAATATCGAAATAAACATAGAATAAAGGTATTCTTTACATAAGAAATACAAAATGAATGCAGCCGGCCCCCGCTCGCGACGTGTGTGGTGTGGAAATTAAATGATACACCTTTAACTATTTTTAATCGATGCAGCCAGTGTACGGTAGGCCAGTTGTTTTATTAATTCGAGGTAGTTTGGCTTTTGAGCGTGCTCCTGGCTCGAGGAGCAAAGGAAATTTGCTGCAATTTTCGCATCTTGACCGTTATACGTTATACTATCAATAGAAATTATAAAAAAAGGTGCAATTCGAGATGAACCTATCCCTTTAAAATACAATCGGGATGGATGTGCAAACTTTTAGCCGATATAGTTTTTTAGCGCATGAATGCCCTATAAGATAAGAAAAACAGCCACGTTAGCTTTAGTGCTTCTAACAATAAGCAACACATAACACACAGGAAATAAATTAGCATATAATCAAATGACCACTAACATATTACAATTTTGAAGATCAAACAAACTACAAATTTTCATTCATAGGATGGGTACTGTATGCTAATTTCATTGAAAAAAACGTCAACGAGAAATAAAAAAATTAAAATAACATTTTTTAGTGCATAGTCAGAATATAAGCTAAAAAAAACTGAAAAACGCACGTAACAACCAACAATTTTATTATTATTCATCATAATTTTAATAAAAAATACATTACCGATTCGAAAATAATACTAATAATAATATTTAAAAATCTACAGATGAATAAAATTAACAATAAGTAGTTAGCTTAATTTTCAAAAAGGCTTTTTTATTATTAAAGTCTACTTCAGTTATTAACTGAGGCTGTGATAAAAATAGTAAACTGTGAGTTTTAAAGTTTGAAAAAGAGAATATCAGGCCATTTTTCTGGGATAGGGCGGGAACGTCCATTTTGCCCAGTGCAAAAGGACAACCTTTGCACTTCTCTCTCTATTTTCTCTTATTTTTGAGCTGGCACTCGGTCTCTTCCTAACTCCCTCTCTCTCTCTCTCTCTCCTCTCTCCCTCTCTCCCTCTCTCCCTCTCTCCCTCTCTCTCCTCTCTCCCTCTCTCCCTCTTTATTTCATCCATTCATTCTTTCTCATTTTGTCAATGTCTCTCAACCGATGCTATCAAATCAGAATATCTTTTTCCCTCGATTTCTCTCCCAGACAAACACTATTTCTCCTTTTTTCGACCACTGCGACCGCGAAACTATACTAGAAAAATGGTTGATAATGGTGTGACTGTTTCACAAAATGAACAAGGACGATGCATCTAATGGAAAGACAATAAGGTAATGCGGGAGCTAATGACTCTACGGTGCATTCATAATGGTACTAAATATTTAAACTGTCAGACCATGGAGAAATTGAATTGGTGGGAAACCATTTAAATTCTCTATCTCGAAGGTTTGCATTTGTTGGTGTATTAATTGGTAGAATAGAATATATAACAATATGTATAACAAGATATTCTCGTAAAAGGTTCAAAATATTGATGCAACAAAAAGTTATACTAAATGCCTTGCTAGATTTGTTGCATAAGTCCACAGCTGTCATGCAGATGTTATGTAAAAGAGAAGTACCGCTGGTTTTGAAACAAGTTATGTTGAAGTTTGGTCAACAGGGCTAATGGACTAATGATAACTGAAATGATAGTGATTACGCTTTCTCTGGGCCTTCGGGGACTCTCTTTCCAAACTTCTTTGCAACTTTTCCCACGATACTTGAACAAAAAAAGGTAAGACTGAAGGTCGAATATACTACTACAAGTACAAGCTATAAAGTCTCTTACGTACCCCTAATGGTGTTACATAGGAATTGCTAACAAGGGAATTGTTTCGGAGAATAAATTTCCAAGTTACTTCATCTACACCTGCTACACGGAGGAATTTCAAAGCTTCGCCATTTGTGGCTCAACTGTAAGCGTTGTGGAATCATTTCCCTAAGGAAATACTGGAAATATATAGTTATTGTATTTGTAGTTGCCAGATGAATAGGCTAAGGCCCACATACAAAAAGTTTTCCCCAATTTTTCTGTGATAAATCATGATAAGATTTCTCAAACATGGCTGCGAAAACCGCTTTCATAAGCAAATTTGGGTCATTTATTCAGCAAAGAAGATCCTCAGAAATATACCGCAGTTGGAACTTGAAAATGCGTTTCTGCACCTAAAATACAATGTGTTTCATAGTAAAAGGCTTCGATATTGACTTAATCAATGTTAGTTATTTGCACTCTCTCAATTTGTGTTCAGTTATTATGTGTTTCTGTGAATTATATGTCATGTATTCGATTTTGTCACGTTTTGTCTTGTATTCCAGTGTGATGTATGTATGTCCTTGTTTGTAGGTAATCAATCCGCCCTGATGATGTCGTAATGACGATAACTATAGTTGTGGATCTTCTTTTGCAAATACACGCAAATGTGCATCTTATGCAAATCTCTTTCGCAGCTATGTTTTAGTAATCCGGGAGTTTTACAACAGAATAATTGGGGAAAACTTTTTATACGTGGGCCCGAGCCTTTACCGCGGACACACACAGACGAACGCACACGGCCAAACGCGCGCATATACATACTACACACAGCTACAATACTCTATCACGCCGTTATGTGCATTGTTTAAAGCGAAATACTGGCCGGTTTTTGAAACGCATCTCAAGTACTTGCATTTCTATGCATTTATGCAACATGGGGTCTAATTGGGGTCTAGTTTTTATTCTAATTTTTGCTCATTTGCATATGCAGCATAAGAAAGCAGGTGTTCGCAATGCGTTTCAAAAACCGGCCGGTATTTCGCTTTAAAAAAAAACTAAAAAATCCCGATTGTGAACTTATTGCCAGAGGGGAAAACATTAGAAAAAAAGAGAGAAAAACAAGCGCTCTTTTGTTTCGAATGTTTTTTGTGAGCCTGAACATCTAGGATGTAGGAGCGTGTGAAATTTCCATTGGAAACACATAACTGGGGATAATAATTATTTGTTGCTGTAGTATTGCCCGGGCTGAACTTCACGGCGTACTTTCCAGATATGCTAGTTATAGTATTGCGCTTGTTGTATATATACGAAGCCCCGCCCAGCAACGTTTTTTAGAAGTGCGGAGCCCAGGGCTTCCCCAGCTCTGCGCCAAGCATAGTTTAAACACCATCGATTTTTTGGCATCAACAGTTTTGTGTGGCCCCCACATTCCCTTAATGAAATTTCTCTAATTTGGCTAATGTTTTCAACTTTGCAAGTGTGATTGATTTTAGTGTGCACGTGTGCCACAGCTTGCTTCATGCGCTCTTTTTAATTAGGAATGTGCATTCCTAGAGTGTTAGAGTTGCATTTTGCCTGCAGAACAGAATATTGTCGCCCTGATAGTTCATTTATATGTATGTGCAAGAATATTAGATGTACATTATAGGATATCCGTATGATGATTACTAAACATTTATGGGACACTTACCTAACAATAAGGAGGTTCAACGGTAGTAGTGAGTTAGTGAGTATGAAACTAATTCTTTATTTCTGCGAAGTCCAATGTGTAGATAAATGTCCAGGTCTGTTTTTTGTTTATTTTTGTGCAACATGTTAAATATTATCAAAGATGCACTGCTTCACCAGGGCGAGAATTAACCGCTTTTATTCGTTACTTAGCCTAACTTAGCACCCTAAATATATGTTCTTTCAAAAATTGTTCAATGTTTTTTGTGTCTAGTATAGAACATTCTTCTCGCGTGATTGTGTGTATTCTCTTAAATATTAAATATAGATTTAATGCGACTAATTTATGGGGCCAACTGACTTTTGTGGAAATTGTTTAATTTCCTTTTGTGCATTAGTATTAGAGTTAAATTAACCATGTGACTAGAGTCCAATAATTCTATGAAAAGAAGCACGTGCCCATATTTCTTTATCGACAAAACTATATAGAAGCAAGAACGCTACATAGTTTTTCTTTCTCGATATTCTCATGTCTCTCACATATACTCACTATTTCCATCCCTTTTCTGAATTTACTTTTATCGTTTTTTTATTCGTTAATTCATAGGCACACATAGGAAATACAAATAAGGCTTCTCTATTCTGTACGAAATAATAAACGATCAGTTAGGGTTATAGATGGTTTAAATCCGCGGTATTGTAAGCTCCTTACTGGTATTGTATAGCAATTTCTTAATTTTCCTTCAGGGTACCCATAGTCCCATACACAGGGAACGAATAGGACGCTGAAGAGTGAATTTTACATTTTACATAGTATGATTCTTTATTTCTTGAATTTTGCGATTTAATTATTATTGAGGCTAGGCGCGCGATAGCGCGCGCGCTTAGCCCTTTTTGGTTTCATTGTTAATTTTGTATGTAAGTTCTCTGTGCGTCCATTCCAAGCAGCGCAGAGGTTTCTTCATCGTGACGTGAGCAGCGTTGTTAACGTAAAACTAAATTACTTGAATTTGTACTTCGTGATTTTAACGCAAACTAAAAATGTAACATAACTTCATTCGGGAGTAAAACGCATGTCTACTAACAATCAGACATGTTGTTGTATATGATGAGAAACCCGCTTTCGGTTTAATTATTTGCCGCGTTATTATGTTTTCGCAGTTAATTTTTTCCCACAGAAGAAAAACAATGAAAAGTGATGCATCGAAGGACTTAGACGCAATTATTTTCCCACAACAGAACCCAAAGTCGGCAACCTAAGCTCACGTTTTTTTTTATTCTTTCAAGTTTTATTTAAACAATGATTGTTCGATAAAGTAGTTCCTGGAATGATGAGAGCCCTAGAATTACTTATCGAACGTTTTTTTTATTGTCGAAAGTATTTTATTTATTTTTATTTATTTATTGTATTTATAGTATTGCATTATATTTATTATTTATTATTTTTATTTTTATTTATTGTATATTTTTATCGAAAGAGCTGACTTATTGTTAGAGAATTTTGTGCGAAAGAAAGATAAAAGGACAGTGATAAGCCGAATGCCAAAGAACTCGAAATCACGCGTTATTCCAGTAGTTCCTGTTTCCGTCAGCTTAAATTCTTATAATTGCTTACCATTTCAGGTAACTAATGACAATTATTACGGAAATTGCGAACAACTTAAAATAAACTTTATTGGAAGTGTTTTATAATACAAAACAGGAAGAAAGATAATTAACTGGTGGGGAGGGGGGGGGGGAATTTTGGTCATAATGACCAACCATTTTACCTTACTGAAAAAATATTTTCTTGCAATATTACAATATAAAATTGAAATTGCTAAAATCAACGTTTAGCGCCAGCCATGGATACATTTTAAACATTTACGTTGTATTAGTTATTTATTGTTTAACTCTCCCTTTTAACATTTAGCATTTAGCTTTAACCTTTAGTATCGAACAAATCAATAATGTATTTGCTCTGGCTTCTCTAATTCTCGGACTATTTCATCACGTACGTTTTCATACAAATGACAGAGCTGCGGTTCATTTGTAATCGTGTACTTGTGTACGCTATGGAAGGGATATTTTTTTTTCACTTTTTTTTGTTGTATTGTGTGTTTTTGTGTTGTGTGTAGTATGAAAAGTTTCCTTTTCAATAAAGCCCCAGTCATTTTGTTTTACAGGCGTTTTAACCATTTTGCTTTTGTCTACTGTTGCGCATTGAAGGGACATTGCGATTGCTGTGCGCATCCTGATTCTTTTTACCGTGTCCTGAGAGTAATATTTTCATCAAGATCACTTTTGGAATTCGCCATTTCCTCTGTTCAAGTTATCACATGCCGCCTTCCGTGTTTCATGCATTCTTTCATAAATTTTGCTTGAAAGTAAATTTTAGTGACGTTCAATGGAGGCGTAAGATGACATCTCGGTTGACGTTGTTCGGCAGCCTCCAGGCTGTCCTTCTCCTATTCTCGATATTAGAGTTGTCATTCGTTTTCGCTGGAGTTATTGGCCATCCAGATGACCACGTGCACCACCCTGATGTCGACACACACGTAAGGCTATGCTATATAAAACATTAAATAACTTTTACATTTTTACTTTGTTGTGTACAAAATAGTTCCGACGTAATAGAAGTTTCGTTATTTGCCTGTTAAAGTTCACATTTAAATGTTGTTTTGTTCAGGTTCCCACTCACGTTTTGCCCTACTCAGCAACACACCCCACTAATTTGTCGAAAGAGATCAAAGATCTGGAGTCTTATGTGTTTGCACATATCAGCTTCAAGCCGTGTAGGTCTTTGATATTTTGTTTTGTTTCGTGAATTACGCTGGCATGGCATTTTGCTTGTCCTATATAGAAAGGGATTGTTTATTATTCCTTTTTTTATGAACATTTTGGCGCCGGGGTAGCTAACCCGGCTAATCGTAACTCAGCTTCTACTACTTCAACACTACTAAATAAATTGATATATTTTTCTTATTCATTTATTGCATTACAGTTACCGATGGCGATCCATTACATGAAAGGGACATTATTTGCAACTGCACAATACGTGGATGTGATGCAGAGGTACCTCATTCTAAATTTAATTTGTTCTTTGTAGTCATATGCTTTATTAACATCACGTTCATTATTGCTTCGGTTGTAGATTTTAAACGACGCGTTTTATTGTTAATCTTTGTGCTGAATGTTTAATAGATGCTGAGCGATGTTGCACTTTTTACATGTTATGTCGTCATTTATAAGATATATATAGATATATATATATATATTATATAATATATATATATATAGATATATATATATATATATATATATATATATTACATTACTTGTATTTTATATGAATGCTTTGTTTATTAGATACACGGAATCATGGGAATGCCGGGCCTTTGCCGTGCCCGCGAGGGAGTCTGCACCCGACGAACGCGTAGGATTTACGATGGAAAAGGAGGCGAAACTATAGAGGATGTCATGGAGTTGGTTCTTTTTACTGTTTATTATTGTTATTATTTCGCGAATTTTTCAAATACTCTTCACTCTTCCATCTTTCATACACGCTTTTTCATTTCTTCTATTTCTAATTAATATTATGATTTCTTGACATTCTTCCTTCCCTCGATTTCTATTTATTTCTTTTGTATATACTGAATCTGTGTATTTTACGCTGACCCTTAGCCCCTGTTACTAATTTGCTTTCTGCTTCTGAATATTGTAATCAATATTAACAATTAGCGTGAACATAATGTCTATATTAGGTATCATCGATCTTTGGTAGTGTAAGTAAGTATGCATGTTTCATGTTCTCTGTCTAAAGTAGGTCATTTTGTCAATATAGTATCAGGCTGTGTCCTTGTTCGATTCCTTCTATTTTAAGTGGTTTATCTAATGATATCACTATTATTTCTTTCATTCTTTGTTATTTAGATAATTAAAAAAAATTCATTCTATCGGATTGTTCCGCTTATCCGCTATTAAATTGCCTCTCTCTCTCTTGGATGGTCACTGGCAAATTAATTGTTCTAATTTTAATTCTTTTATTGATCTGTGCATCCGCCATTATGAATACCCTTTTCAGGTTGCTAATATTCCTTGCTAGTCCCCACTAACCCAAGCAGGGCATAAAACTCGTCGGATAAAGCTCAAAACCACCATCCAAATTTGTATTGTGTTTCCGAAACTTGTATCTCTTCATGATACGTTTCCGATTTTCACCATACCTAATATTCTAATCCCGACGGTGGTATGGCTACGAGCTCAAGACCACCGTCTAAATTTATGCAATACGCTAATTCGGATGGTGGTTTCGTCGGTCAGAGCGTCAACGAGTTTATGCCATGAACCCAAGTATTATTTTCTAATTATGCTTATTTCAGTTGCTTGCATAAAGACCAACTCGACCCCCCAGAGAGACCATTTCGTTGCGAAAGTCAGAAGCATATAGAAACAGTGTCATGTTGTTACGAATCCCTTTGCACACAACACATGTCACTGGAGGTTAGATTTTTATTTTTATTTGTGATTATACTATGGTTTAGAGAAGCTCTCTTCTCCTTGTTTGGTACCGTGCCTAATTACGAATAGAGTTTATCGTTTGTTGGAGAAAAGGAGAACTTGACATTTGTGTAATTTCACGTCGTAATGGCATAGCGTAGAGTCTTCGGCTTCTTATTTTTCAATATAATTATTATTTTCAGCCTCCGCCTTCCATCGATCCACATGGTCCACTGAACCCAGTTACTACACCTCCACCCGCAATTTTTACAATGAAGTATGCTTTACGAACTTATTGATTTACGTATTTTGTATTTTCTTTTCAAATTTGTCAAATTGCACTAAAACAATTAGTTTTCTATGTATGATCTTTGATCTCACGCCCATCATTCAGTATGGCAGTTACAATACTAACCTAAACCAAGCATGAAAAGTATATCAATTTTCAGCGGGCTGGTTATATTTTTCTTGGTGACCATGCTTGTCTTATGCGCTGTGATGGGATCATTTTTGTGGCTTTATGTGAAGAATGAGAAATTCAGGTAATTAAACAAAATTTTCTATTTTTGATATTTAATTAAACAAAATTTTCAATTATTGATATTATTGTTTTAATGTTTTCCCTTGAACTTTTTTTTTTGTGTTTTTGAATCCACGTTTCTTTAATTGTCGTACGTTCGTATATTTAATTACGTGATTTGACGATGTATCATAATCGTATAAGTTAATAACGCATCCTTGCCGGTAATTATTTCCATATTATTTTGTTTATTACCTGTAGAGTTTGTGAATCTACTGTGCGTGTACGTGTTTATGTCTTTTGGAGTTTTTAATTTATTATTTTCACTTCAGGACTCGAGCGAAGTCATGGTATATGATTTGCCGCTCCACAATGGGTAGAGGAGGCACCTTGGTTCCGTAAGTTATTTTATTTTATTTGTTACTGAAGTTAATTAGGCATCTGGGCCTGGGCCGAGTTCATTGCGGTTGGCGCCAAAAACGAGATTGTTTTTGTATTTTTTTCTTTGTTAATTTGATTTTGATGCCTTTTCAATATCTAAATCTGTTCCTAGCTGTGGTTTTTGTATCTTATTCTTTTGTTTTACTGCTTTGATTTAGTGAATGTTATTGATTATTACTCACTCTGTTTTCCAGCCACGATGACGAACGTCCGATGTTGGAAACTCAGGCAACGTTGAGCACGCTCCTCAGGGATCTGGAATCCACCAACTCGGGATCAGGCTCAGGTTAGGTCTTGTCATCTTTGGTAAATACTCCGTTGCTCTATAATTGAAAACGAGCTAAAGGGTGAATTTTTTGTGTATATTGCCCCAATGATGAAAAGTTGCTTTCCTCGGAGAAGAGGAAAGCAACTCTTTCATCATTTTCGCTTTACGTTTTTTTTATGTATTTGTTCACGCTGTACTATTGCGCTTTTGTTCTTTTTAGAATAAAGTATTCAATATAATATAAAGAATAAAATTTAGTATCGTTCAGCCCTTGATATCGTGCAATTACGCTTACGCATACGAAAAACTAGAACGCTTTCTTGTTGCAGAACTACCGTGTTATACTTTTTTTTTGCAATGTCTTAGTGGTTTATATTCAGGTCTTCCGCTACTTATCCAACGTACAATTGCACTACAAATTGAATTAAAGACAGATATAGGACAGGGACGATTCGGAGAGGTTGGTGGTTTGGTTTGGTTTATTATTATTATTTTAAGTTATTAGTTATTATTACCTATTTGCCTTGGGTTTGGCTTTACGTATTACCTTTTATGTTGCATTATCATAACCTATTTGCTTTTGTTTGGCTTTACGTATTATCTTTTATGTTACATTATTATTAGATATTTCCCTGTCATTTCATTTTGTTGCATGTAATACGCATTCTTGTTTGAGATTGGAAAGTTTGATGAATTTGTGTTGTTTATTTCTGCGGTTGGGATTAAAACATAGCAGCATAGTATCGTTTTGTAGCACTGGAATTCTGGAATATATTACCACATTACGGTAGCAATTATTTTTTATTTGCAAGTTCGCGTAAATTGAGAAAACCCCGCGCGTAGCCATATTTGGTTGTTCCGCCCTTTTTTATTTTGTGTTTCTTATTCAGGTGAAATTGGGCATTTGGAGAGGCGAAAATGTGGCTGTGAAGATATTTTCATCGAGAGACGAGCGGAGTTGGAATAGAGAGGTACTGCTTTTTTAAAACTCTTATGTAGCTATTTTACCTTTCTTTTTCTTTGTTTATTTGGAAGATATGTATTAAGCTGCCCAGTTATAGTTTTTCATTCCTCACCACTTGATTTTGATTTTTGATATAAGCAAATTGGACGGTGGAGGCCTATTTTTTAGCCAAAATATAGGCTTAAGTGATTTTAAATGATATTCCAACGTCATCCATGTAATGTGTGCGGTTTAACGTTTTTTGTAGTATTCTAGAATCACATTGTTGATTGTTATTTACTTTAAATTGCGCAGGTCGAGATTTACAACACTCATTGGCTCCGCCACTCCAATATTTTGCAGTTTATCGCGAGTGATAAGAAAGGTATTTCTTGTGTTATCTTTTATTTAATTATTAATTAAATACACAAAAAGGTGTGCATCCGAGGATGAAAATAAAACGAGCATATAAACGCAAACAGATGACCGTTCTAATTAGCAATGAGATTTGACATTCTGCATTTGGAATATTGTGCAAAAGGAATAAAACCAGCTTTTTTTCATCTATAAAGCGTATCTCTTTGTAATCTTTATCTTGTAATATTAATCCTCACGACAAAAAGTTGAATTTATTGAAAGGTTTTCTGTTGGGCGCATTAGAATTACCAAAACACGATTATTTGTTTTTATGCGTAGAGTTATACTCCTTCTTTGTTCTGGTTTCTCGTGATATCGTAGATTTACATTTACAGTGTTTATGACGTAACGGGGCTTTTGTTTGGGCCCTACCGCAGCAAAACCCTCGTATACGATTAAGGGTCGAAACGGGGTGTCGTATTATTATAAAGACACGATCACTTTCTCTACATTTAATATATTGATATATTAAATGACTCTTCTTTGCGCTGTTCTCCAATAATCAAAATTCCTTTTAATTTCCTCTATAAAAACAACTGGGTATTATCAATAATCATCCAGTTTGAACTATTGTCGTAGCTCTTAGATTGTTTTTACAATTAGTTTAATAATTTTAATTGCAGACACGGGAGTTGCTCTGGAACTGTGGTTGATCACTGAATATCATCCATTCGGCAGTCTTTATGACTATTTGCAACAAGAGGTTCGTAATTTGGTTATTGACTGGAATTGTTTTATTCATCATGTTTTTTATATCCGCTTTTAGGCAGTTAGGCTTATTTTATTTTGTCAGAGTTGCCTTTTTGGTGAACCTCAGAAACGACTATTTCCAACTAGTCACTTTTTTTTGCATTGGATTTGTTTTATAGAGATGGTTTATCAACTCATATCATTGCATGATTTTTTTCTATATATGTGATATCCCGTAAAAAAATAACATTATTTTTTCTATTTGTATATTATTTACAAATTGATGTATTTTATTGGATATAAGGTCATCTCTGCGCATCAGTTCTTTTACGTATACCTTCTCAGAAACCTTCTTATTTTTTAACGTTCATATATTTTTACCCACACATTTTTTGTATTGTTCGATCCGTGGAAAATTCGAAGTACATTTGTGCTGTTTTGTTTGTGTATGCTAAGTACGAATATTTGAGACATTTTATATACTTTCCATTCATATGTATTTCATCTAGCTGCACAGGAAAGGGGAAACTTATGTGGCCCGATCATTTCCCAAAGCCCCGATGTAGTCCCGATTATTTCCCAAAGCCCCGATATGGTCCCGATTATTTTCCAGAAAACCCCGATGTGGCCCCGGTCAAGGCCGGATTTTTTGAGGGACTTGATCGGGGCCATTTCGGGGTTTTTGTTTTCCCATGTAATCTGTCTGTTTTCAGTCGGTCGATGAGTGCATCGCAGTACAATTGATACGGTCATTTGCAAATGGAATGCAGTTTTTACACTCGGAAATCCCTGGACAACACAGTGAGTTATCGATTTTGCTTGTTTTTGTATGTAAGACTAAAGTTTAAATTATCCGGAATTTTGTGTTCAGCTGCATTTTCCCATCTCAAACTACGAAGTAAGGTTGCCTTCTTCCCCTTACACTTATATGAAATGCGAGAAACATCTTGTTATCGCTGGCAAATATTCTTTCAAAAATCGTGCGTTCTTCCAATGTATTTTTTGTAATATTTGTGGAACATTCTTAATATAATTATATCATTGTTAAGTTATTATATTTTAATTATAGTACTCCTTTAGATAAGCCAGCAATTGCGCACCGAGATGTGAAGAGTAAGAATATACTCGTGCGAAGGGATTTGACTTGTGTAATTGCCGACCTGGGATTGGCAGTCAGATTCGAGAATGGGGAATTGAATATTCCGGATAACAACAAGTGTGGAACAGCGGTGAGGGTTTCAAGTTGTTTGTTTTTTTATTTTAATATGATATTATTTTACTTCGTTGTTGTTGGAAAGTTGAGTGTTACACATGTTGAGTAGATATTTCATTACCGGAGCAACTTTTGGTAATCGTCACGTCTTTTACACCAGATTGAATTATTTATACACTTTGATTGGGGGTTAAAATCATTTTTTAATAATAACAGATAATGTGTGTAATGTCTAAGTGTACTTAGTTGTTTTGTTCAGCGCTACCTCTCTCCGGAGCTACTTGACGACTCGATGGTGGAGCGGAGATTCGAATCCTATCGAATGGCCGATATGTACTCATTTGGTTTGGTCATGTGGGAAATCGCCAGGCGGACGAGGACGACAACAGGTACGGTATTACTACGATATTATAATTGTGGGCTCCGTTTTACGGTATCGTTATGACAGATAGTATGGTATTACGATTTACGTTACGAGGTAACAGTACTACGGTATGTTACTAGTTGGGCAGGTAGAACGGTGGTAAGGTACTAGATAGTTATTATTATCGATTTAGATGATCCGACCGACTTTGAACAATCAATACCGTACTACGAGTACGTGCCGAGAGATCCTTCGGTGGAAGATATGCATAAAGTGAGTAGAGATTTAACTTTTTTTGCAATTTTGCATCTTTTTATTTTTTGACTTTTTGTGGTTTAGTTCAGATCATTATAGTATAAATCCAACCAAAAGGACAACGTATTTATCTTTTGTTTGTTGTGAACGTTTCGACCCTAATCGGGACAATACTTAGGTAATGCAACGATTGTGTTAGGTGTTTTATGTGATTATTTTATAAATATTGTTGTCGTCAGAAATACTGTAATCTCGTATTGTTTGTGGGAATCAGGACGTAAACTTGTGGAAGCACCGAGGTGGTACCCTCAGTTTGCCTCGTTTCATTCCTGTGTACTCCTGCTGGTTGGCTAAAGCTACCGTATGAATGAGTTATTTTTTGCTACGTTCCTCTTCAGATTGTTGTCTGTGATCATCGGCGGCCATCGGCTAGCAAGTGGTGGAACAAGAGTCCGGTACGTTTTTAAGCTATGCTAAATTAGTGTCTTCTCTTTTAAATTAGGCATCGGAATGTAAATTGTTCATATTCGTGGTTATGATATATTTCGCGGGAAAAGCATCACAATGAACAATGAACAATCCTCAAGTGGATAAATACAGGGTGAAACATCACGAAAATACATCGGCGATATATATATAACTCTTTATTCAAGCAATACAATTTAACAAACGAACAATTTCAATGAAAGAGATAAACACACACAGGCTAGGCACGGCCCAGCCTCCCAGTGTTACGGAGCGAGTTGTTTCTTGAGTTAGGGTTACGAAATGAAAGTTAGATTGTTTATTCGACGAAAGCATTCATGGCCACCCCCTCTGTAACTGGCAATATTGAATAAATGCTGTATTGATGTTAGCTAGCTGCTGTTGTTTTGCGAAAGTGAATGCAAACTGTATAAGGGACTTTTTGGCAGTCAGGAAACCAGAGTAAGTGTGCGATAAAAGAGTCTAGATACAATGTGGCTCATTTAGTTCTGTACATGTCGAGGAGCAGAAAATTTGTTTAGACTGTGTTTTGTTTAGATTCTGGACGAGTTGTATCGTGTAATGGCGGAGTGTTGGCGTGGCACGCCCTCTTCCCGATTAACGGCGATGAACGTTCGGATGGCATTGGATCGATTGGCCAGGATACATCAACTTCAGTTACTTACTTGAGATTTGGGAATAGAAAAGAAATTAAAGGTGAGAGTCTTTCTTGTTCCTCGCCATGTTTGGGTTTATAATCCATTTTTTATTAGAGTATAAGTAACGTTTTTATTTGCGGGTAGTGGGTATTAGCGCGGCGCAAAGCTGTTTGTATGTACATCTCGTGAGAAAAGTCCATCCATTGTTTTATGCTGTGTGGGCCAACGACGCACACAAGCTTTTTAAACTTTTTGGTATATTACGAAAATGTAATTGCTAAAATTTAGGCCTAATTTCTGGTAAATTCGATCGAAGCAGCCACTATGCACAGATAGACCATTGAGTTGTCCAAGGATGGGAACTTGTGTTAATTCAATTGCAACTGATGGATTATTAGGTCCGGAACCATATTGCCTAGTCCCCAGTCTATTTTGGTTCCTTGCTTCTTCCATGTGCCACTTTAACCATCAACTCTTTACTTTTGACGATCATACGTAAGTCAGTTTCTCTTTGCCAAATACGGGTATTCTATTTATATTTCACATTAATTTTGCTTGCGCTTTTGATGTAAATATTGCTTTTAGAGATTGGTTATTGCTATTCTACTATGTTAAAGCGATATCACGGCCGGTTTTTGAAACGTATGTTGTGGAATTGCGTCCCCATATATTGTACGCAAATGAGTTTAGACTAAAAATCACGCATTTATTTGCATATGCTACATTGCTACATGGAATAGAACATACGTTTCAAAAACCGACTGTTATACCGCTTTAATTAACTCATTTTCCGTTCCTTTCTCTGCAACTTGGTAGTCCTGTGTACGATTCGAAAATGTTCCAGCATGACTTTTATATCTTTCTTTTACTACGGTAGCGATTTTCTTTAATATTCTGTATTTTATTTTTGTTGTCGCGTTCTGTCAATACTAAATTCATCCTTCCGACACTTCCGTTTTAATAATAGGCGCTCATTTTATATCATGTTCTTCGATTTCGATGCAATGTCGTTCCAGCACTCGTCAAATATTCTCGTTTTTTATTGTTTTCATTTTTGTATTCAAACATTTTCTGTCTGTTTCAAACTAGAATGTCCATGAATCTGTAATAAGGTAAACTATGATGTGTGTCAGCAATGTGGGTTTACCGTGTGTGAACCCGAAGTAGACGGTAGTAGATGGTTTTATATTTGTTAAACGCGAAACTCTGATGGTTCGCTGCGAAAAATGCGCCTCTTTCTCTTTCAGCGGAACCTTGTCCGCTCCCTTTTGTCTGGTTCTACGTAAATTTTCACATTTTCTAGTGCCTACGTTACGCCGCTCGTTTGCGCGCCAGGGTTTCGCCGCGCACTACCCGAGTTTCCTTATAGTGTGCTGGTCCATTTAGTATAAGTTCCTTCATTGAGTTAAAATCATTGTTCGATTAATGGTGAATACGCTGGGATTTCGTGTTTCTGTTTTTCCTTTTTGCTTCGGTTGTCTGTATAGAATTGTGATTTCACGAGTTGTACATTCAAATAATAAGAACCCAATAGGTCTTTCTTTATACAGTTCTCTCCTAGTACGGAACCCTCAAGTTTAGTGTGAAATTATAAGCTAACTCTCCTTTTTGAGCGTTTTTATGATACATGTAACACCTTTGCTAGAACGTTTAAAGGGAATAGAACCGTGGGTGAGGTCTTTTAAAGTCATCTAGCTACGGTACCTTTCAGCTGGAGGAATTGTAGCTAGCTATCAGTGGAAAATAGTAACACGGTATTTATTCCCTTGATCGATATTTTGTTAATATTTCAAGCAATTTTAGTTTACTGTTTTATTCTCGCGTATTAGTACAATGTTCTTCGAGAGAGATGATTTTTCATATAATTTAGTACCTCAGTGGATTTATAGCGTCTTTGCACATAAATATCATCTAACTATTTGATACAGTGTTGTCTCCTAATATAAAGAAATCCTCTATGTAAGATGCCCATTATTTGGTTTTAAGAAAATTTTAATATTTGATTTCTTTATTTCTAACAAATTTGTTTACTTGTATAGTGTATATTTTGTACATTTGTTGTGTGCAAATGAATTTTTTTATTAACTGCGGCAGTCGGCGAAGAAAATATGAATATTAAACAATAATAAATAATATGAGAAAAACTAGACAAATATTTAATATCAGTGCATCAGAATATTGTTATTAAAATTTTAGTATTGGTGGATATGATATGTTCTGAAATATGTTATTAGTATACGGCGCATAGTTTATGTTAATATATAAAACAATATATAAAAAAACCGTAACGGTCAGAGACATGGAGTAGGTCGCTCAGTTAAAGCGAAATACCTGCCGGTTTTGAAACGTATCGTGACAACTGAATTCTTACGTATTTATGCTAAGTTGCTCGGATTTATCTCGGTTTTATTCTAATTTATATTCATTTGCATAAGCTGCATGAGATTGCAGGTGTACTCGATGTGTTTCAAAAACCGGCCAGTATTTCGCTTTAATAAAAAATTCTGAAATTCATTAATAATGTTGATTATGTATCAAAGATTAAACCTAGAGTTTTAAGCTAATTTACAACTGAAAGACGGTTTTGGAAATCTCTGTGAATTATCACAGGGAAAAAGTGCAGTTTGCGACCCGAAATAACTTAAAAGCCTATGACAAAGAACCATTACAGTATGAAACTAATTCAACATTAGAAAACATATTGAATATAATGCATTGCTAGTTGGCAACTAAAATAAATAACGTTTTTATATTAACGTGCGTGTCCAAAATGGATCCTTGGTTATAGTTACGCTCATTGCTATAAATAACAATCGTTGCCTGAATAAATACGCATGCAAATTTAAGTGTTATGTACCATATACAGCCTACGGACCACAGTGGACATTCGCGTGCATCAACGGACACACAGTAACAGCACATGACACTCACTAAATACACAACAGTGTACACCCGCGGTAGAGCAATTCTAAATTTTCGGGTTGCTCTTCTTGAATATACGAGGGGTTCAATTGTGTTATATGGTGTCCGTGAGTGTTTTCCACAGTGGCTCCTGGTCAGATGGTGTCATATTCAGATACCTTCGTGGTGTTGTCCCATCGAAACTAGTGCATATGTTTGTTAATCTAACAGCATTTCATTAACTGGTGCAATGAGATTGTCCGTGTAGCACATTTCACATATTTGATCAGCGTACGCGGCATTACAAATGACAGAGCGTTCGATAATTCGTGGACTTGTGCAAAGCTCCATCTCTCCCGTCTTTTTGTAGTGCTTGAAACGGCCGACCGAACCGAAACTGAAAAAAGCCATATTTACCAAGTTACAGGGATATTTATCTTTGACATATATGCTGCTGCCTAAGGACTGGAATCTGAACCTACTTTCCTAGGCGGAGACCGCATCTCGACTTTAACCTTTAGTGTGCGGCTAAAGGATAGCACACATACTTTGCGCCAGGTACAAGTATTTTTCCTTTACGGTTTCTCACTATTCACAGGAATGACATAATTTGAGCTTGCGCTTCGCTTCCTGTGTCAGCACATAATTGGAAGCTATCATCTGGCTACAAGCTGGCGCACGCCTTCTGTGTCAAGCAGTCGCTCACGTTGGCGGCCATCAGTCGGCTACAAGATGGCGCACAAAAGGCTGCGTCAAACTGTCACTCACTTGAATTGCTCTCCGTCTCTGCTTCTTGGAGCCGAAAATGCTCTCATGCCAAAATCGAGGAATTCAATGTCAGCTTCGACTGTTTGGTTGATCAGATCAGCGTATCTAAATGTTGAGTTCATCAAGACCATGTCTCGTGGTTTGTGTACCGTACACTGGACAACTCTCTCAGGCGCGCAGCGCGGAAATGCGTAACCGCGTCCGCGGAAAAGAAATGCCTTTTTAACATGCTAAAGGCGAAGACGCAGAAAAGAGGTTCCTCTGTGTCTCGAATTTTTCAATGCAAGTTTGCAATCTTTTCCGCGGACGCGGCTACGCATTTCCGCGCTGCGCGCCTGAGGACCGGAGTGTCATTGTATGTGTTCCATTCTGTGCCGAGAATGCCACAGAAATGTGCACATTTCGCATGGGAACGTGCATGTACATAGTTACTCACAATACGTTTCACAAACGTTTTAAGTGTATGCAGAAACGAACTAAATTATTGCTCTTTAAAGCGGTTTTTGAAACGCATCGAGTACTCCCTGCTTTCCTATGCTTCACGTGCAAATGAGCAAAAATTTGAATAAAAAATAGACCCCAATAGACCCCTTTTAGCATAACTGCATAAGAATGCTGATATTTGAGATGCGTTGCAAAAACCTGCTGGCATTTCGCTTTAAGATCAGCATCCAATGACTACACTACTGCCCTGTTCTAATAAATATAGCAGGAAAATATACGTCCACCGAGGGCCGAGGCACACTTTCCCACTTTGGTGTGGTACCCACTCATGGGTGCGTATCTTTTTGTGATATAAGTGAGCGGCACACACGCCATGCATAGTTCCACCCTGAGACATCAATACAAAGTTTTCCCCCGCTCACCCTCTCTGATCCCGTAGACCGTGAAGCACCATTTGATTTAAACTGTAAATATCAACGTGATCATAGCCGCCGTGGAACTCGACACTTGTAACACAGGGAAGCTCGCTTAGGTACTTCTGCATGATTGTTGACACGTTCTTGAACGTCTCCGTTTCACTGTAAGAAGATAATTTAATTTTCTTATTAGAAATACAAGCGACTATTATTTTCCATATGTGCGTTTGTATGTCCATAAATAATAACCAGGTTCTTAAATTTCTACTGTCTAAATTTCGCTGTAACTGGGAAGGGTACTGTGGCGCAGCTCTAGGTTTAGTCAGCAAATTCGCAAACCCGTCAACATCATCACATAGACGGACAGACGTACGACTGTATGATGAAAACTGACTTATTGGTTGCATTTGATCTCTCCTCGTAGTATTCCATGCAAAGACAGAAATTCGTCGGAATATGGGCCATTTCACACGTTCTATTCCATTCAGCTTGTTCGCTGAGAAGAGAAACACCCCACTCGGCTGAAATTTGAATTTATTGATTATTGATTAAAGTAATTTAGCCATTGATATGCATTTTGAGTGAAGCCCCTCGAACGACACAAGAAAGAAAATGACTTTAAAAAACTAATGGAATCGAAATAATAAACTGAATAACAATTTTTACCTTGCCCAAGAAAAGTAGTACGTAAAAAAATGTTTATGAAGTTGTAAAGGTAGTAAGCAAGTAAGCTGATTCTTATTTTATGTGTTTGTTTGCATGTAGTATGTTGTCCTTCTACCAATAAATTATTATAATAAGGTATTGGATCAGTACTTTACAATGCTATAAAGTAAAAGTGGAAGTAAATGAATTCTAAATATGAATCAACAAAAAGAGTTAGTGTTGCATAAACTCACGTGGATTAGTATCTTTATTGGGTCCGAGGGCGATTTCGCGCAACATTTTGTGAACATCATAATTGCTGATTAACCTGAAAATTGTGGCGATAAAACATTAAATATTTGGAGTTTCAAAATCTATATACTACATATTAAATTTCAGCCAAGAATTCGTTGGCAATACTCCAAAAGCCATCAAAATCACGAAGCATTTTTTGTATGAATGAGAGAGTGATAACCTGAGTTTTCTAGTCTTTGCTAGACTTTGCTTTTACCAGCTATATATAAAAAAAACCCAGAAACCGCATTACTTACCTATTGGCATTTAGGCGTAGATTGTAGAATTTCCCAATGTTAACTTTTCGATATTTCTCTGGTAAATGAATAGCGAAGAACGGATTGCGTTCTTCAACTCGACCCGTGAACGTTTTCTGGAAAAAAAATTATCCATGTGACTGCTCTAGAAACTAGAATACGTCGGAGAAGTCTATGCGACACGGTGCCGGTGCGGCTCACCGCAATATGTTGGCCGCACGCGCGCAGGGAACTGTGATTTCTCACAATTCGACTTTGTCTTATCAGATATGCACATCACTATAGGTCCAATATAGTATATTCATAGAACCAGGAACAAATAATTACGGTAGAACAAGTAATACCTTAATTTCGTTAATTCTGTTTCCGTGATCTCCCATTATGACGAGTGCCGTGTTATCAGCAATGCCATTTTCGAAGAAACGCTCCAATGTTACCCTAGAGGAAGATTGAAGTACAAATTTGCTTTTTCTGGCTTACATTACCTGATTGCACTCAGTTAGCTCCCAAAAAAAAACTTCCTTTGTATTGGACTTGCGAGCCTATTTTATGCCGTTGAAATACAACGATTGTTCAGAGTAAACCCATAGTGTTAGGTGGCAGTTCTTCAGTGGCCGTATGCACGAATACCGGGAATATGTTCCCAGTGGGAGGTGAGAGAAAGAGAGGGATCACACGAATCAGAGACACGTAGAGACAAATTCTCCCATCCGGGGAGGTTCCCACTGTTCGTGCATATGGCCACAGGTCTTCAGTTTTTTTTTTAATAAATTTTCTGCCCAAAATAATACCGCAAATGATGATCCATGGCTCCGATATAACTGGGATCGTCATGTGTTAGCGCAGTGAGGAAATTGAACGAAAAGTGACAATAATCCTTGAATAATTTGGAGAATTCGAACATATTTGAGAGGTATTCGACGTGAGTTATCTGAATATATATACAATTAGTTCACTCATTATAATTATAAATTCATTTAGAGCAATCCGGCTACTTGGGCATGAATGTGTCACATTTGAACGCGAAAGCTTCCGTGGTTACCTCTCAAAAAGGATGGGTGCGCGGTACGCGTGCCAGGCGTGCGCGACACGAGCACATTTCCTGACCGCAATCAATGGTCAAAAATTTGAAATTAAAGCTGGCAACGTTAGAACTTATAGGTAGATAAAATGTTAACAAATGCTAACCGCTCCATCCTTCATACATTGGCCACTTGTGACAGGCGTCACTCGATGCTTATTATTATAAACATGATAGGGTCTCAGGTAGAAATCAGTGGGCTTTTTGGCGAAACCCTAAAATAAGATTTTTAAAAAAATAGTAAAAACATATTTGGGGCAGGACAAATGACTTACTGTGTCAAAAGAAGCAGCCATAATTATTGTAAAGTATGTTCTCTTATTTTAATAGTAATAAATAATAAATCAAACTAGTTAACCTGAAAAGTGTGATTTGGGTAGTGGAATAAGCCACGCGTGGGATCCATTATGTCATCATTTAGCATTGTGGCGCAACCGCGTTCTAAATGACAGAAATCATATGGTAAGTTAGTAAACATCACAACGTTGTAAAACAAAACAAAAAACGTACAATCCAAGGTACTGGAAATTCAATCAGGTTATTTGAATTATGCGGTAACCACTACGGTACCGAAAACAAACTTGCAATTAGTTCTGCGAATTGCAAGCGCTTTGCCGGCAGCACACATGGGGCTCCCCTCTCCCCTTGGAGGGGGGGGGGTATTTTCTTATTACTTAGAAATTAGAATATTCAACCTTTCATAATGTCCCAGATGAATTTGACATCTTCCAACACGACGAATTGATCTTCTGGGTCCGCGTTGTTTGGATCGGTTTGGACTGGACGACCGGCCAATACGGGGAGAAGATTCACGGCAGAGTTATCGCCGACCCAAAAACAGATAACTCTTAAATACATAAGCACGTTGAATTTTCTCGGACCACAGACTACAAAGAAGCTGTAGTGCAAAATCTTTTCTGAAAATATGCAATATGCTCTAAATTTGTAGTAGAGATCAAACATCAGTACTGGGAAAGGCATAGACTTGAAGTATAAGCGCATACTGACTACATACTGATTTCTACAAAAGCAAGACCCCAGATTCAGATTCTTCCTCTTTCTGTCCATAAAAACGGTAGGCATTCTAATGGTCCGCCTACAGTACGGAAATCACCGCGTCTACTTCACTCACCTTGTTGTACATGTTCATCGTGACGAAATTCTGTTTTCGCATGAACTCCGTCGTTTCGGGCATATGACGAAGAAATTGGTTGAGAGAAGTTGAATCGAGCACCAGAATCGCTAGGGAGGGGTTCATCTGGAGAGATGTCTTTTCTGTGCACTCGTTAAAAATAAGAACCCAAATAAAGGACACTCAAATTCTATTTTTTAATAATGGCTCAAAACAACAATGAAGTTTTCTTTCAATATTCTTTCAATCCGATTCAAAAAGAAAATGAATTGTTCTTCTAAGTAAGAAACTACAGAAGAAAATGGTACCTACCGGATCGGCAGCCGCAAATTCTGTTGCTTTTTGCTGTGGCGGATCTTCAAGCGCGAAGCGTTGCTGCTCCTTTCTCACCTAAAAGAACGCAGGTCAGATACTATTTTGATGACCTCTATGACCCATACACATTGCTCATTATTAGTAAAATCTTTGGTATCCCTTTAAATTGTATTCCAAGATCTTCAAGAAAATGACTCATACAGTGTAAGTTTTATTATTATGTACGTCACCTAGCACCGAACCGTCCTAAATCATAAATTTCTACGAAATTACAAGAGGAGTTTGCTAGAAACATTTGTTTCCTTGTTTTTATCACGCAGTGGGATATGTCAGTATACCTTGGGATAGACTCCAGCATAATTGACAAATGCCTTCTCGTAAATTTTCTCTCCATTAACCCTCGGTTTTCCATTCACATATGCGTAGGTGGTTTGATTGAAGCATTGAACCACAAACTGGTCGTGCGGAATAAATGTGGGCACGTTATAGGGAACCTGAATTTGAAATACTGTAACTGACAGACGCAATTGGCCAAATGGCGTAAATACGGCGCAGCCGTAGGACACACTGTGTAAGTTCGACTGTGTTCTTTTCCCGCTCATGGCGCGCGGCACAACTGCGGAGTTTGGCGCGGCACAACTGCGGCGTTTGGCGCGGCACAACTGCGGCGTTTGGCGCGGCACAACTGCGGAGTTTGGCGCGGCACAACTATGGAGTTTGGCGCGGCACAACTGCGGAGTTTGACAGTGAATATTTCAAGAACATAGAATCAGATAAGACCTCGAACTCGTCTCCGAGTGTATATTCCGTGATATTTGGGTGAAGTGCTCCAGAAAGTGGACGAACAGAGCACCTGAACAAGAAGAAAACAATACTACAACGAACAACGGAACAATACTGGATATAGGATATAGTATTTACTGGATATAGTATTTTAGTGCTTGGTTTTCTAACCCTACGCATACTTACATAGCAGACTAAAAAATAAATAAAACTAACTTAAACTCTGGCACTTGATTTCTCTTCCATATTTCCAGTTCGGTTGTTATTAATAAACGGCCATCATCCAGAAGATTAGCCAAATTCGGCATATCAGAATTACAATGAATTGATCTAAAAAAACTTCTTAGTTCACGACGATATGGAGAGTGTCGTCACTTATGTCCATGATGCTTAGCTTCTGAATAATCTTGTCCCAAGGCAAATCCTATTTCATCAATCTTTTCAAAGGCCAAATAAGTTATACACATAGTCTCGCTAGTAGCTAGACTTCCTCGCCTATAGTAGTTTATTTAATAAAACGACCCAAGGACATCCCCTACGCGTCCATACATCCCTAAACAGAGCCGGTATCCGTAATATTCCGACGCGACTAGTGCATTGCATAGCACCGGTCAAAGTTTAGCGTTGTATGAGTATGAACCCGTCGCTAAACCAGGATGCCTATGCTCGTGATTTTTACGGATGCCCATGTTCCTATTATACCTTGGCTGGATAAAACCTTTTTCTCGAACAACCTTTGTCTAACAGGTTGCTGGCCCAAGCTGAAAAATATTGCGTACACACATCAAACTTTTAACTTAGTGTGTAGTAAAATAAAGTATATCACCTGTAATAAGTAACGAATGGCTCTATTTCTTTCTCAGCCGGTGATAACAATGGCCATAAACATCCATTTTGTGTGATTTCCAAATACTTTACTAAAAATAAGTTTTTTTAGCAATTGAAGGTTTAAAAGGTCAGCCCATTGGACGACCACATCGAGACCATGTGTTGACCAGTTGATGACGGTTTTCAAGAAACATTGGTAACGATTTGGTCACCAAATTGTACGATTTGGTAACCGGGAGCCGTCGCTAAATGGTTCCCTCCATTTTGCATACATTACAGCCTTTCTTGAGAAAACCATGTCCTTTCTCAAAAATCAAATGTTCAGAATTTTCTTTTCCCCTGAGGTGAAAGCGGCTTAGAAACGTGGGAATAAGGTCAACAGCCTCCCAAAATACGCCATTACAAAAGAATGGGCGGGAACGGTGTCTTTTTTGAATAAAGCGAATAAAATGATCCGGTTTTTTTGCGGATCCTGGTTTAATCACACAGACCTGTGAACTTGCACTAGGGAAATGGTCGATAGATCTGGGTGATACTTTGAGGAAGTTAGAGACAGAGTGGAACGCAATTTTTGTACTTTTTGACATTGATAGAAAGAAAAATATGCTCGGACTAGTAAAAAAAAAGGTTGCCCGGTTATCGTTAGTGAAAAAGATAATCATTGTAGAAATAGGACGCAATATCAGAATACCTTAAAGGGAAATACCGGCCGGTCTTTGAAACGCATCGTGGACAACTGAATTCTTATGTACTTATGCTCGAATTTAGCTCGATTTTTTTATTCTAATCGATGTACATTTGCATAGGCTGCATAAGAATGCAGGTGTGTTTCAAAAACAGGCCAGTATTTCGTTTGGAAAAGTTTTGGAGAATTCGAATTGAAAACAACTTTCTGAGGAAGGGGGCTTGCCGCAAGAGACAATATCTAAGGTCTGTCTTAATTTAGCTCGTAGATCGTGGATCGTGCTGCTAGAAAAGTACACAAAATGTTGATAACTGCTTATTCACGTTCCCATCTAGTATTTCATGCTTTTCACATGTAGTTTTTTTCGCGCCTGTA
This sequence comes from Pelodera strongyloides, assembly GCA_036852015.1. Classification (NCBI taxonomy): domain Eukaryota; kingdom Metazoa; phylum Nematoda; class Chromadorea; order Rhabditida; family Rhabditidae; genus Pelodera; species Pelodera strongyloides. The sequence goes on from JAANDG010000198.1 coordinate 46,404, forward strand.
CAATATCCAAAAATCCATTAATTTTTTCTGTTCAACCATGTGGGAGAAATTCGAGAGAAAATAAGCATGATTAGATTTTTCGCAAAAAAAAGAAAAGAAACGGGATTCACACACAAAGCTTTTCACTTTTTTATCATTTGTGTTCGGAATTTCAGTTTTCGGTACAGGAACTATTAATTTTAGGGCTATGCTGGAGTAGATGATGGAAGACTATTAAAATATGATTCGAGCTTGATCATTCTAGGCTTAGAATCAGGCAATCAGGACCAAGGTTCACAATTATATGTGGTCGGGAGGGTTAAAAAATTGTTTGGGGCTTCAAAGATCTATGTGTATGTTTAGTTGCATACGGCATACCGTATACGTTGATGCGAACTCCTGAGAAGTAAACCAGAGGAATTAAAAATGTTTCCGACATTGCCGTTTAAAAATAATAGGTACAGCATTCGTAGAAATGAACAGAGAAGAGATAATTCAGAGACATAGAATTAAAGTGTAAACATGTAAACGTGAATAAGAGTAAATCATGATATGAGTGAAATATTATCAAGTAAATACATGGAATACATTTCATGAAGTTTCAGGGAATACATCAAATAAGTTGCAAGTAAATGAGATACATAACTGGGGTTAAAGCGAAATGCCAGCTTCTTTGGAAAATTTGCATATTATAAGCAAATCCTATGTATCCTATGCTAATTTTGCGCGATCGTCCACGGCTATCGCGCAAAATTAGCATAGGATACATAAGATTTGCTTATCATATGCAAATTTTCCAAAGGAGCTGGCAGTTCGCTTTAAAGGAGGAGGCTCACGAGAATGAAGTGCTCAAATAGTTTCCTTTTATCGAAAGATGATGGTATTAAATTCAGAAAAACATGCTTTACAAAGCAAAAGCTTTTAATAGGAAGGAGTAAATCAATATGAAACTGAATTCTATAAAAATTTTGGATCGTAGTAAATAGTTGATTTCCATAGTGGGCATGCAAATTTTGTGCTGGCTTGCAAAATGACTTGTAAAGCCTGTCTTTCGGAATTTAACAGCATCATCTTTCGATAAAAGGAAACTATTTGAGCACTTCATTCCCGTGAGCCTCCTCCTTTAAAATAGACAAAATTAATAAATAAATAAGCAACTCACATGGAGGTTGCTGAAATATCTCCGTATAATCGTCCAGATTCTCGCCGGTTTTAAAATAAGTCAACTCGTTTCGAAAACGATACATAAAAATTGTGAGGAAGAAAATCAGCAGAACGAGGCCCCATGCCTAAAATATAAGTAAATACAAATAACGCAAAATACGAGATAAATAAGTTATTTTATTTTTGACTATTCAATTTTTGGCGACAACACGTCGCTTTTGATGTTAGACTGTCAGACTGACGGAAAAAATTACTACAACTTTCGCAGGAAATATCTGTGAACGACGAGAAGTTGCTGTTAAAAGCAAGTACTAATATCAAACAACTATACATTAAAAACCTTAAAGCGAAATACCGGCCGGCTTTTGAAACACATCGCGGTCAAATGAACTCTTACTTATGCTAAATTACTCGAATTCAGCTCGATTTTTTATTCTAAGTTATGTTCATTTGCATATGCTGCATAAGAATGCGGGTGTACTCGATGCGTTTCAAAAACCGGCCAGTATTTCGCTTTAAACAAAGTAAGGATAAAGTATTCAAAGACGTGTAGGGCATAGTAGCTACGCTACAACAGGATATGAATGGTTTATCGCGAGTTCAATACAACACGACACACGCAGGAAAAAGAGAACAATAAAAAACTTTCAACTAGTACTAAAACTAATTTCTTCAATCCTTACCAGTGCCAGTGTTCCCGTTGTTGGTTTATTTAAACTCTTCTTCTCATTATTATATACCATTTTGTATATTACGGTCTCCTTGTAATGGTATCAGCTAATTCTTCGAAAGTTTTCGGAAATGTTTCAAAGTGGGATTTCTTTCTAGCGCGGGCCGGATCTGTAGCAAAGCGCCGCGCTCTTTAGTGGGCGAATACGGGGCGGAGGACGCGCTGGCCGATTTTTTGCACTAAAAAACGCCCACAAAAAGGAACATCCTGACGAATTGACACTATAAAAGAAGTTTGCACAGAAACTATATAGGACTAATTAGATTATAAATAGGTTCGTGTACATTTTAAGACAATAAAATGATATAATAGCACGCAACGTTCGTGGCAAAGAGAGTAAAGCTGTTTGCACATTTGCAATGGATAGATAGAAAGTACAGTTCACCAATTTTGCTGCTAAGCTGTGGTATGTACTTCTCGTATGGGAAATTCGAGGAATCCCGGTGTATTGAGTTTTCATAAAACAAAATCTTCTACCGTATGTTAGGTCGCCTTACCACGTTATCACCCCAATCGACTACTGTAAGTATGAAGGGGGTAGGCTACCACCGGGAAGATTCTTCCTGCGTGTGCCACTTTTGTCAGACCTGGCAGATCAAAATGACTTTACACTTACAATTACGTTTACCAGTCAGTTCGATCTACGAAAAATTACTTTTAGGGTCAGAACTATTTTTTGTTTGTTTATATTGTATATAATTTTATACTTTGTGAGTTTGTGAGTGCGTCACGAAGTGAAATGATGTCACTTCCATCACGAGCTCACAATAGTAGGTGAAGAGTCAAGGATTATGTTGTCTAGTCTTTGCTTTACGCTCAAGCAGCCACATCGGTTCTTTAGGCGTTCGCATATAATTCCACCGCACAAAAAAAAACCGGCTCAACCTCAAAAGTGCGCCATCATCCATCATAGCACAAAGATTATACTAAGGGAACACGCGAGCGGCGGTTAGAGGTTCAACACCTTCCGCGTCAGCGCCTAGTCCGTGGGGGTAGAGCTGAACAAGCACAGGGAAATGAACACCTTGGAATGGAGCGCCAGTGAGCTTCTATTCCTAAACATGTACCCTAACCTAAGCCTAAGTAAGCCAAAACCACGTGACTATGCCTAACTATTCTAAGTAAGCCTAAGCCACCTGATATGCCTAACTATTCTAATTAAGCCTAAGCTACCTGCTATGCCGAACTATTCTAAGTATGCCTAAACCACGTGCTATGCCTAACTATTCTAAGTAAGCTTAAACCACGTGACATGCCTAACTATTCTAAGTAAGCCTAAGCCATCTGCTATGCCTAACTATTCTAAGTAAGCCTAAACCACGTGATATGCCGAACTATTCTAAGTATGCCTAAACCACGTGATATACCTAACTATTCTAAGTAAGCCTGAGCCACATGCTATGCTAACTATAAGTCTAATATAAGCCTAAACCTGATTTGGTCACGGGCGACAGAGCAACTTTCAAGCGCAAAGATGAGAGAAAACTATTTCACTACCCGTAGAGTCTTGATCCTTTGTTTATTGACATTTTCTTGAGTTGTCTTATTCAACACAACATTTTTAAAGAAAGGCTAAAGGTTAAATATTCGTATTCATTGGAATCTGTATACGTACTATATTTAGGAAGCGTTAGTTATCTTATAAAGGAGAAGAGTTTACTTTTTTTGTTTGAAGCCGCGTGTGAACGCAACGAAAATTTGAATATCTAAAGGCTATAAAAGGAGAGCCGGAGCCCCGTCTCAGGCGAATTTTATTTCATGATTTTTCAAGATACGTTGCAAATGTTTCACATAAGTGTGCTCACTGATGTTCCTGCATTTTAGACTTTAAAAGTCGCCTCATAATAATAATTTATTGACACATTATATAAAATATATAAGTGTGCATCATATAAATGATGATGAGAAGGTTGGCAAATTAAGCCACATGTAACGATTAGCTTGAGGTTCGTTTATAAGAAAAGAGTAACACCTTGCAACAAATCAATTACCAATAAGATTGAGTGTTTCGCCATAGTTGATTTTTTGAATTTTGAATTTTCGTGCATTACCTCAGGAAATAAAACAATAACATAACACACACAATAGTGAATTATAACATAAATCTATATACTACGGCATGCCTAAGAATAGTTTCTACCTAGCCACCTTTCTCAAATTCTAGCATCCGTAATATACCTCCACCCGCAGTAATTCGAATGAGCTATGCACGAAAATTCATATACCGCACATGGTAGTTTTTGTGGATAAGCCACAGGCGTGCTACTCAAGGATACAGGTAAAATGATTAAATACAAGTTTGCTTCATGGATTGTTCACTGAGGTTGGTTGAGGTTGGTTCCATACATACATGTTTGCACATGTTTGATTCTGATATAATTCTTTTAGAACGCAGATAAACATAACAAATACGATTCGATGTAGTTAACAGTTGAAAATAGATACGAAACGAAATAACAGAGGTGAAAGTAAATATGATATTTAGGTTTCTTCGTGACTTTTCCATGATGTAGATGTAGCTGCAAACTCTAATGGCCGTTTTTAGAAGATTTCTAAATGAATGTGATGATTAATTCGTTCTTGGAATATAGGTATATTCCCTAAACCCGACTGTGATATCATTTTCTTCGAAACTATTTAGAATTTGTGTGATGTCTGACGATTTCAATAGCCTTTTAAATGTTTTAGAATCATGTGCCTTTAGCAATTGTTCTGGCATTTTGTTTAGCCATCTGGCCGTACGCAGAAAGAAACTGTGATAAAACGGGTTACGCTTTGCCAAAGGAACATGATATTCAAACGACGATAATCGTCCTCGAGTAGGCTTCATTACGTAATATTTACTGAAGGAGTTGGCTAGTTCGCCTTTCAAAAGTTTGAATGTGAATATAAGGTCGTGTTGGATTCTTCTTTGTTGCAATGAAAGCAGGTTAAACTTACGTAATCGGTCTGAGTAAGATGGGATCAAGGTGCATTTTGGGTAACATTTTTGAAAGATCATGCGAGTGATTCTTGATTGCACTTTTTCGACACGTAGTTTATCTTTTTTGAGATACGGATTCCAGACAACGCTTGCAAACTCTAACAGAGGACGGACCCAAGTTTTATACGATTTTACGAGAATCAGTGGATTTCGCTGCTTAATGCTCTTAGTAAGAGCATACCAAACACCCATACTTTTCGTACATATATTAGAAATGTGGTCAACAAAATGCCAATTATCTTGTATCTGAATTCCCAAATCTCTCATGCATTTTAGACTTTAAAAGTCGCCTCAGGCGGCGTGAGCCGTCTGGTTTCACATAAATGAAACACTCATCCACTGCGATAAAACTCCTTCTTCCCTGCCAAAAACCAATCCCGTTCTGGATAAAAAAACCAAGAAAGCACAAAGATTGCCAATGTTCCGATACGGTGATCATCATGCCAACCCAAATCGTATTTTATAAATCCCAATAGATCAGAACCACATCAGTTCTGGCTGATATGGAGTTTCATCGACGAAAAAGCATGATGATAAAAGATAAATGCAATAAAGATCGAGCATTATGGAAGAAAAATGCCAATGAATGCGGAACACAGACTGCCATAAGAAAAGATCCATCGCAAAAAAAAGCGAACTTGATCATAAAAGACGTCTCCCTATTCTATTGCACTTGATCATAAAAGATGTCTCCCTATTCTATCACGATATTGCACTCACGATTTTTAGACGTCTGGTGATTGCAATATCATCATTATTAGGTGAGGCGCCAGATTGTAGTTTTATAGCTTATTAGTGACTTCCTTTATTTTCTGCCATTCCTTAGCGAAAAATTCTGCGCATCTTTTAAAAATTGCCTATTGGGTACGATTGCACATTAGTGGAAAATTGCTGGTCCGCAGCATACTAAAATTATCTATCGGCCACATTTTCAGTAATAATATTAATAAATGTTTAGTTTCAAAGAAGAACAGTTCTTGAAGTAGTTGCTATAAGCTCGCAAACCAAAAGGTATTCTACGATGTTGGTGCGGTACGACACCATCATACTTGTGTGCATCAATATATTAACTACGGAGATTAACTGTTAAACACATAAAGAAACACAAACACAAGTTTACTTGTTTACTGCTGACAAATTAAAAAAAATCGTACTTAGGAAAACACACACAAGTGAAAACAATAAAATCAATAAACAAATGTTACTATGAATATGAAGATATACTTATAAAATAAATAACTATTGTTTTCACATAATAAGTGTACAAAAAACTAACCGGTACAGCTTTGAGATGCATGACCGCTCGGAGGATTTTCCTCAATAAAACCTGAGGCGCAATGGTCCTGCGCATTTTGATGCGTTCTCAAACAGGTAGTTTTAGGTCAGTCTCCGTTTTTGCATAGAATTGAAATAGACTCAACGGAGTTTCAAAGCACCTTAGCCTTAGCCAGGGCTCACAAACTGAAAACTCAAAAACAGTTAATTATGGTGATTTATATAGTTTTATACCCTTTCGGCAACAGTTTTTACCACAAAACGTGATTGGAATAATGAGAAGAAGTCTGCTGTTATTATGAGAAAATATTAATAATTTAAAAATACACTCGACTAATAGACTAACTTATAGACTTCTAGGTGGAGTTAGGAAGCAGCGCCGGAAGTTTATAGTAACCAATTAGGGTATGACTTTAGTGAAACTCAATGTAATGCATAAGCATTATATTGTGGAAAACTTAAATTAAGTACACATTTGCTAAACAATGTACTAACAAACCAAAACGTTCTCTAAACCGTAGAATTGAATCAATTAAAGAGAGAAATTCCACCAAAAACACCATAGAACTCGATTTTCCCTCTTTCAGTCACATCTCGTATTCGAGAACCGGTGCTGCATGAAATTTGCGTAATAAAGCCGTGAGATCTAACAATAAGTCTATGACATAAGCAATCTATCAATCATAAGGTTGCGTCTTAAACTTACCTAGAAAACCCAAACTACATATGTTAGCGCTATCGCGCTAACAAAGGAAACTAAAAGTTTGTGTAGCAAATAAATATAATACATACAATTTAGCGCAAAAGCTAAACCACAAACTGGACAAGATCTTTATTATAACAAACAAGATCCACAAGAAAGGCAATACATCTCTAACAAGTTACTCATCTTTTTATAACAAACCAGTAAAAGAGAAATCGGGTCAAGCAGTCAAACCAACACAGGAAAAGGAACTCAACTAGTGCTCTTACAACGCGAAATACTGATGGTGCGCGGGAAAAAATCTTGTGCGCCTACATATCGCCGCGCACATCACCCAGCTAGACTCGATCCATGTGCTCGCGAGTGCACATGGGAGAAGCACCATTTCGCACAAAACTGGCGAGGTAGGGAGAAGACGCCGCGCACCCTTTTATCTGGGTCTGCATCATTTTCGTACAATCGTCGCGCGAAATTTTCGCGCCAGGGTTTCGCCGCGCAACATCCTAGCCCAGTCATTGTGCAGGCAATGAACCCAATAACAGATTCTTCGCACTGCCCAATTTTTATATCTAGAGTTCGTTCATTTCTACAGTAAAAATACTATGCATATAAAAATCTGTACTCCTAACCATAGACCCTCATCCTATGTACCTAGAAGTATATTGATTACCATTTTATCCATAGAGCCTTCACTTAATCGCAATCTGATGTGTAGTGAAACGCAGCTTGCAAATACGATGAATATCGCGCATTTGCGGCGTAAACGTATAGGGCGTGCAAATTTTCAGTTGGCGCACATGTGGCACTTTTTCTTTCTCTATGTAATGAGCCCGTTGCTTGCAAATAGCTAAAAACGGAATGCACCCCTATAATACACAGTTTTGAAACAAAGCTGAGCGTCCCATCCATTTCCCATAAGAAAAATGACCCCCTGTAAAGCATAACAAAAACTTTATCATACGCATTAATATTTGCATAAGCGAAACAAAAACCTGTTACATGTAGTACAAATTGGCTAGAAGCGTGACTTATTGAAACTTTAAAAAATAATACAAAAGTACATCACAATCCTCATATATAAACATATCACAATGAAAGAGAACATTAAAGCGAAATACTTGCCGGTTTTTGAAACACATCGAAGCAGCGTATGCAAATGAACAAATATTATAATAAAAATGGAGCTAAACGAGCAAATTAGCATAAGTACGTAAGAACTCAGTTGTCCACGATGCGTTTCAAAAACCGGCTGGTATTTCGCTTTAAAGAAGGACGAATACCGGGGCCGGACAAATCTCCTAATCATTTAATCGATGCAAAACGAGGTGACAATATAAGGCAAAATCCGAAAGTAATGAAATGCTCATATACAAACTGACACAAATGAAGTGCACACATTAAAACCATAAAAAAGATTAAGAGGGATAGGTATGCACAAATTACTATGGAGCTATGGCCGAAAAAAAAAACAAGTATCTATAATTCAAGCGTTCCAACTTAACATATTCTTTAAATAACCAGCAGTGAGCAGTGCTACAAAAGGGGTCAATATTATCTTACAATCCGAGGCTCAATGAATATAATATGTATCTTGTAGCACTTTTTCTACACGAACACTAGTAAGTAACGACCAAATGGGTCACATCAGTTCCATCTTTAAATTAGAGACTCGGTCCAAAATTAAAACATAATATAAGATACTACCATCTGACTCATGCAAAGGAACAACTCCAACGATACTCACAGTTGGATACTGCGAGTATAATCGTACTCAATGGTCGGGATGATCGCCTATAATGGGAAGATTTTCATTAGAGAACACCAAACCTAGATATGTCACTTGGTTTAAAGCGACAGACGACAGGAGCATACATTGATAACACATGTGCGTGAACATAGAAATGTTAGTTAGTAATAAATCCTGAAAACACTAAATATGCACTAGCTTGTATGGACCTCGACTACAGTTTCTTTTTTTTTAATATTTAGACTCATGCGAGACGCTAGATACAATAATAAATACAGTTCTTAATAAAAAAAAACCAACCTGCACAAACTTGAGGAACACAAGCATGTACTGATGTACGCCCAGATCTTTCCCGTTATCTGCGAGTTGGTCACAAAGTCGTTTCATTGTCTAAAAGAAGGAGTAGATAAACGAGTAAAACAAGACAAATGTAATTATAATGTTGTATTGAAGGATATAATTCGATATAGCGTTAAATTGCATGTGTGCAGTGTGCTTCGTTGCTAATAAATGTAATAAGTGTTCAAATGTTCAAATGGAAATGTAGAACTATACTACACTAAAGAAAGTGAATTCGCGCTCCATGCAAATGTAGATGTTTCATGAATGATAGAAATGCCTCAATAAAATTCCAACACATTGTGCCAGGCCCTTTCTTCATGTGATAATGTGGTTAAATTGGCTTCGAGCGTGTTTGGAAATGCAAATACAGTAAGTATTATCAGATAACTAACCTCAGCATGACGACAAGGATGTACACTGGCCATTGGAGGCCCATCAATATGGGGATGAGTCTCGATTGTGATCGTTTTATTCGCATGGTCCTGAAAACACAAGAAAGTGCGAGTAAAACAAAAAACATTTGCAGGGTTAGGCAGTTAGTCAACTTCATATCTTGCTAACTTGCTAACTTAATATAGATGCACACATGAAAGAAAGATACCTGGTCTCTTACTAAAGGAAAATAGACCATGGCAAATAGTCAAAGGAAGATTCAAAAACTGAACGAAAAAATATTAACAAAATTAACATACAGCTGAAAAGTCTTCGTTCATCTGCTCAGTATTGAGCGGCCTTCGATTCTCATCGTAACCACCGAGCCATAATCGGGGCACCTAAACGAGTAATATTGAAGCCATATTGTACCCACTTCGGAAAATTTGAAATTTGAATATGGCACGCATTTCTTGAATATGCAAAGTGTGTGCCCGTCCTGCAAGCTTCGGGCACACACCTTGCATAGGATACATAGGAAATGTGTATCATATGCAAATTTCCCAAAGTAGGTACAATACGACTTTAAAGGTACAAATTACTACGAAACTACGCGGCGTATTTTGCGCGTTGCGCTAAGTTAAAATGTTTGAAAGTATACGTGTTAGAGTATATGATATCCCATCACAAAAATCAGAATGTCGCTTTAACGCCATTGCCAGACAAAATATATAAATACTTTATTTCACATAATTGCAAAGTAAAGTGCTCAGAAGAGCCGAAAGACAAAAAGACAATAATACACCAAAAAAACAAGCAACGAAAAAAACACGAACACGAACAATGAATGAGAAAATGAGAAAATATAAATTTTATTCAAGCACCAATATTGCAATCTGCCTGGTCACTCAACTCAACGAGATCGAGCGCGTTAATTTTGGCAAATAGAACTATTCCACGGGAATGAGAGCAATGAGCTCAGCTACGGTGCATTAACGTAACTAGTAGTAGGCGAATTGCGAACATGCAAAAATGATTGCCACATCTTTTACCTGATAGTATTTATCGTAGGTAATATGAAGATCATAAGTTCTCGGCCTTTCCACCTCGGCTGCAACCTTCGAGCTTGTAGCAGCAACAAACCTGAGCAAATATATGCTTATCTTAAAGCGAAATATCACCCGGTTTGGGGTTTTTTCACCAAAAATAGTTTAAAAACAGTTATAAACGAAAATAAATATAAAAACACAAACAAATAAGTGCGTATTATAAAAAAATGTGTTCAAACTAAGGTTTTCGTTTGATTTTGTATGGAAAAATCCGCACATGGCGGACGGCTTAGTAAAATAGCTAAAAAAAACTCCATCTGGGGATTTAAATAATTACCATTCCGCGGCGTCCGCGACGAAGTTGACCGTATTTGAAGTGGGAGTAAAGTAATCCGAGTCGGGGTTTAAGCAATAAAGCACGGTTGTTTACTCCGCCTCTTTTTTCATTTTTTTTTTTTTTTTTTTTTTTTTTTTTTTAAAGCGTAATACCGGCCGATTTTTGGAACACATCGATCACAGTCAACACCTCATTCTTATGCAGCTTATGCTAATGGACATACATTTTAAATGCAATCATTTGTTTACGAGACCGACCGCTAATTCGCTTTAAAGCTAAATACCGGCCGAGAAACACGTCGTATTCTTATGCAGCTTATGCAAATGGACATACATTAGAATATTCGCTTTAACATAAGTCGATAGTCAATGGTTTCGTCATGAGTCGAGGAACTTCTTCACGGTGGAATTTAAACTATTCTAAGATTTCGGGTCATCCGGACCAGTTCCAAAGCGATTTGTCCATTAACATAAAACACCCTTGACCTTGACATAACTAAGCATCAATAGAACTTCAAACTCCAATCGCGAAAAAAACTCACCTATTCGGGTCAGCGTCCTCTATTCCTCCACTTTCCACAAGGTCGTCCAGGTCAACTTCATCGTCATCATCTTCGTCCGCGGTCGGATCCTGCTATTGTTCTCGTCAGATAAAGAGGGATTACTCGTAAACTGACACTTTATCGTAACTATAGGCGAACACGGACTATTCAGCCCAGTCACAACAGCAGTTTATATGGCGATACGTAACCGCGATGTGCTTCACACAAACAATAACTTTACAAAAGCTTCAGATATGGTCAGAGGTACTGGTACATAGAAGTGAGGTTACCTCACAATTTATGCCAAATGTACACGCAATCCACAATAGAGACGCAGAAAATGTAGACTCTGCCCGCGTGCAAGAAAAACGGGAAAGCAATTAGAATGTGAGATATGAGTCGAATAGATACCTGAGGCTGCTCGAGATCCATGGCCTGTGCCTTTTCCTCATAGTTTCCGTAGTGATGTGTGTCCACCCATCCACTATCCTCATCTCCAGCAAATCCGTCGTCGGCACCAATTTCGCCAGCAGACAGAACCTGAAAATATATAGTTTTATATGAAAATATATAGTTTTATATGAAAATATATAGTATTACATGTAAATATATAGTTTTATAGTAGTAGGGAATAGTAGTACTAGTACCTAATACCGAAGACAAATGTATTACGCCAGGCACGCCTGCGGTATACCACAAAAATTCGGACAATTAACAGGCAACAGGTTATGAAGATCTACTATTAAATCGGGTAGATTCGCCGAAAGAGGCAACCCGGCCCTGCTCGTGTGAACATTGTGTGCGCTAGGGTGAATGGGAAGTGTGATTGCGAAAAGGGGTGCGTGTAGCTCAACCGGTGAGTGCTTGTCAAGTAGACACAAGTGACGCGGGTTCGAGTCCGCTCCACGCCATTTTTCGCACAAGACACAAGATTACCCTAGTGGAGCCAGTGTAGGCTTACTGGACAGCAAAATACAGTGTTTCAAAGAATATGCAAAATAGCCTCATTATGGAAACGTTTGATGTACATATGCTGGAAATAGCTTGCACTCCCGATCATACAAGAAATGTAATATCAAGTATCAGCAAGAAAAGGAAGAATACCTTTTCCTGTGAAGGGTCGTATTCCATCTGACTGCATCTTTTGTGGCAAGGCACGTTTCGAGTGATCAGAAATTGCTTATCTTCTGGAAGATAGTCTCGGATTCTAAACAAATAGATTCAAGTAATTAGCACACGAGAAAGTGTCGAATATTTGAGTACTAAGTTCTGTAACCATTAAGTCATGATCGGGTTGGTTTAAAGTTAAGTCTACGTACGCGCAACGTCGATCAATGTAGTTCTTCAGAGCCCCTTTCTTTATATCTTATCGCTAATAAACGACAATAAAAAACGCATAATGTAGTTCTTTCTCTTCATTTGTTATGCACATCTCCTGGTGTTACTTAATAAACAGTAGTTGTTTGTCAACAAAATTTGCTCTGAGGTTAAAACAACAACAACATCAACGTAAACTATCCCAGCCTACCTTGAAGGGTCAGAAGCTCTCGCCCATTGCCAAGTAGGACAATGATGCACTAGATTATCACCGGCAATGAGGAATTCCTCAGGTGTGAGTACACCGGTCTCTCGAAATTTGCTCTCCTTCAAAACGGCAGTGAACCTGAAAAGTAGAGAACCTTCGCTATACAAAATTTACCTTACGCAAAAAACGATGAGCGTAACAAAGCATAAAAATTAAGCCAAAACGACGACAGTGCTGGCATTGCAACTTGCAACATACCAGAGTTACATAAAAGAGTATGAAAGATGAATGATACCACAAAGCAATTGAGCTTATGAGTGAACGGAGGGAAAAAAATATACATGAGAGATAAATGTTCAGACCCCTAAAGCTCCCTCCGGTTGGCGCGCTGCCAACCGTGCATTTTCGCATGCGATCGTGCATTTTTTTTTCGCATTTTTTTCTCCATTCTTTTCTCTCTCTCTCTCTCCCCCTATCTTCTCTCTCTATTTCACTCTCTCTATTTTCCCTCTCTCTATTTCCCTCTCTCTATTTCCCTCTCTCTATTTCCCTCTATTTTCACTCTCTCTATTTCACTCTCTCTATTTCACTCTATTCACTTCTCTATTTTCATTTTCACTCTCTCTATTTCTCTCCTCTATTTCACTCTCTCTATTTCACTCTCTTTCACTAATTTTCCTCTCTCTCTATTTTCCGTAAGAGAGAGAGAGGGAGGGGAGAAGCACACACACACAGAAAAGTACTGTCGCATTTTCACAACGAAAAAAAAATGCGAAAGAAATGCACGATCGCATGCGAAAATGCACGGTTGGCAGCGCGCCAATCCGGAGGGAGCTTAGGGGTCTGAACATTTATCTTATACATGAGAAGCAGCATACCGTTCTCCAACTCCAATTGCCATCTGGGTCAGACGATTCTTCAAATGGTCCATTGCAGGCCTAAATCAAAGCAAGTTTAAAAATGTCCTTTTCGCTCATCTGATACAAATAATAACAAGGTACAAAAAGTATATTAGATCATTCTGGGAAAGCACAAGATGATTGGAGGGAGGAAGATCTGTTCTGTCGCACAATTTTATGCAAAGTTGCGTAATAATATTTTATCGTATTTCTTAAAACGATGTGGTGTACGGTATCTACTGACGTGCCGCGACATAATAGATTTTGTGGGGAGTGCAGAGTAAAAGACAGTTTCTGCAATGCGCATGCACCTTTCCTGAATATGCATGCACAATGCCAGAATGTTGCAATAGTGGTTTTTTCTCTCTTTATTTTTTATTGTCACTCGACCTCTTTACTCTGCAAACCTAGAACTTCTGTTAATTGGCGTGCTTTTGTTTTTCTTTGTCGTTGATCTTTCGCACATTTATATTTCAGCTATTTCAGAGCTATGTACTTCCCCATTCTCCGTGGAGCACAGGTTTGTAACTGACCCATGTTTTTCACAAAATATTTTTCCTATGTTACGCCTATCATACGTCGTTGAATTTGCACAATGATTGAGGCTCGAATGCGAAGACGGAGTATGACAGTGGCAAGACGACTCTTTTATGGTGTATTTTATTGTATGTATTTAGGCTGGTAGGCGATGGCTAAATGGTGCAGCCGCAATTAAAAGTAAATACTTCTTTCCACAAACAGTTACGACAACATTGCCCAGTGGATTTCGTGTGGCTACTGAGGATTCAGGACTTCCAACAGCTACCGTATGTTCTTGCGTATAAATTGTAATTAAGGCGAAAATATGGTGTTTGGCAGTGGCCACTTATTCACACACGGAGGCCAGTAGTTTTTTTCAGAATTAGCATATTGTTTGACACTACTGCGGTACGGTACGTTCAGTATAGCGTAAACAGTACCTACTTATAAGTATACGATAGTACCGTCAGTATATTTGTATGAGTTCAGATTGGCGTCTGGATTGATGCGGGCAGTCGATACGAAAATGTGAAGAACAATGGCACCGCTCATTTCCTGGAGCACATGGCTTTCAAGGTATGCATATGCAGTTTAAACGTTTTGACCACCAACAGACTGTGCAAGTGTCTACTCTGGGTCTTTACTGCGCACCTCATGTTGTTGTTTCTAAAACGATATAAACACGATTTTCTGGTTACCATCATGTGGTGCTTTAGGGTACTGCCCGACGCAGCCAACATTCACTCGAACTGGAAGTCGAGAATATTGGGGCTCATTTGAATGCGTACACTTCGAGGGAACAGACCGTATACTATGCCAAATGCTTCACAAAGGATCTGGAGCAATGTAAGTAGCCTTTTGCCGTAATTTCGTGGTTAACTCATCGAACGGTTTACGTGAAATGTGTATGGTGTTTGGTGTATGTGGGTTCCAGCCTAAAATGAGAGTTTTCCTATTGAGGTGTATACTTTCATAAAATTTCTGAGTTGCTTTAGCCGTAATTGCATGGTTAACTCGTCGAACGGTTCACATATAGAACTGTGTATGGTGTACATGAGTTCCAGCCTAAAATGAGACAGTTTTCCTATTGAGGTGTATTGTATACTTTCATAGGATTTCTGAGTTGCTTACTTCTTACTAAAAGTCTTGATTGACAAAGCATTGCCATTACCTTGATTCATCTTAATGTTCAATCTCAGTCTATCAGGTTCTTGCACTACTATTCTTGATTCCATCCGTCTACGCGGCTCCTCGTTTTAGTGGTGTAGTTCGTTTCCCCTTTCCCCTTTGCCAATGATCAGTCTCTAAACGTAGATATGCTTACGTGTAAGTCATCTTTCTAACGCTGTATTGTATGTTATTATGTTTTTCTTACAGCCGTCGACATTCTCTCTGACATTCTTCTACACAGCCGCTTGGGCCAGAAAGAAATTGAAAGAGAAAGAGATGTTATCTTAAGAGAACAGAAAGAGGTAAATTTTATGGTATATGCTTTACTTTTACAACTGTTGTGATTACTTTAAAAGATGTTTGGTGTCCCCGTCCCGTTGCAGAGTTAAATTTAGAAATGACGGTGATATTTTTTTATTTTTTTTTGTGCATGAAGTGCATTAATGTTGCACTGGTGCATTTGTCGTAACTTCAAGTTATACCAGGCTAATTTTCGTTCCAACAAAAGTTTTTTTCGTCTTATGGGGTTTCCATGTATGCGATTCGCACCTGCGAAAATGACAAACCGCTGTCCATATACAAGTCATTTTACATGCATGTCAACTGCCTGCCGTAACCCATGCGAATCGCACGTTTGACGTGGTCCTCGTCCTGCAGCGAAAGTGCCCCAGACCCGTGTTATTTGGAACAGAACCGCAACAGTCCCGTGCTATTTGAAATAGATCTGTACTATTTTGAAATAGACCCATACTATATACAAAATCGCTGCGGGACCATGTCATTTACATCGGCTCGAACATGGACAGGCATTTGTCATTTTCGCACATGCGAATCGCATGCATCGAAACCTCATTATATTCATCCTTTCATTTAGGTCGATCAAAACTTCCAAGAGGTTGTATTTGATCACCTCCACACGGGAGCTTTTGAGGGCAATCCGCTGTCCATGACAATTCTAGGATCGGAGAAGAATATTAAGTGAGTTCTCTTTATTTGTTCTATTTCGTTGAAATTATAAGATATTTACGTGACGTGTGAAGTCAGAGCAGTGTGTTTCATGCACATGCATAATTGTATTAATTTCCTACATTGTCTGTTGATGCCAATATAATATCGTCGAAATGTTTGTAAACCAACACGCGTAACCTCAATTTGGTTTTGGTTTTGGCGTATGCTCACTGCTCACTGCTCACACTATATGAGCTGAACTAATGTAGTACTTTACTCTTTGTGTCCCTCCCTAGTACCCCATCACCGGAGCTTGTCAGAGAAGGAGATACTCATATTATTATTTCAGTATTATTGTTGTTTTAGGACGATTCAACGTTCGGACCTCGTGGATTACATCAAAACACATTATAAAGCTGGCCGAATGGTGCTTGCCGCAGCCGGTGGAGTGAATCACGATCAGGTTTAGATTTTGTTGTTTACTCTGTGTTAGAGAGATGGAGTATGTTTATGCATTTCTATTAAAAAAATGGAGTATAGCGCGTTTCTGCTGCGTTAAACTGTGTGTTATATGCAAATTGTGTTGGTGTTCCATTCTGCGCCCCGGACACACAGAACGTCATCTTCAGATCGTTCCTTTTCATTCATGCATTTTTTTAGGTGGTTAAACTCGCGGAGAAATTCTTTGGGGGTTTACCGTCGGGAAGTGCTGCCGCGGAGTTTATACCTGCAGAATTCACACCCTGTCAGGTTAGGTTCGATTATTCAAGTTTATTTACTAACAATAAGACGGTTGATATAATAATGTATGTTTTGTCTGTGTAACTTACGCTTCATACGTAAATTGTAAGACCGTTTACGTTGCAGGTTGTAACCCGTTTGCGGTTTGCGTAGCACATATTCTTTTTATCTATAAAAGGACAATTAAATATTGTTCAGCTGGCCTTCAAAGTCCCCAAGATGGACATGTGTTACGGGGCTGTGTGCGTCAAAGGTGTTGCTTGGGACCATCCGGACAATTTGGCACTTATGGTCGCTAATACTGTATGTTTTTTTTAAGATCTTCATCGCGTAGATTCTACTATTCTTTTTCACTTTGATAAAAAAACTTACTGTGAGCCATTGTCTTTGGGGTATTAGTTCTACGTGCTACCCTACGACCATTTTACTTAGAAGTTAGAATCACATCTCTGTACAATCAGTACAAGCCAACAAACCAGGTTATGCCCTTGGCTCTCGCTCCCCTTAAAGTAAAGGAACGTGAGCCTGGTGTGTAGTTTGTACACATCGATTCTAT
The DNA here is from genome assembly GCA_036852015.1 of Pelodera strongyloides. NCBI lineage: Eukaryota > Metazoa > Nematoda > Chromadorea > Rhabditida > Rhabditidae > Pelodera > Pelodera strongyloides. The sequence goes on from JAANDG010000198.1 coordinate 63,984, forward strand.
TAGTTTTATCAAATTATTGGATTCAGATGCTTGGTGAATGGGACCGTTCAAGGGGTTCTGGAGTCAATGCCCCTTCTCGTTTGGCACTCCGCATGAGTGTGGACAGTGGAGTGCAGACATTCCAAGCATTCAACACGTGTTATAAGGTAGATAGTTTATCTCCTTTCTTTTCTCCTATTTTGTCCAAGGGTTATCATTTTCGCAATTATAAGTGAACACTTTTCTTTGTAATAGAGTGCTTACATGGTATTTGTGAAACATCGAAGTTATACTACAGTAAGGGGTAATTGGATGTCATAACTAGTTCGTTATTTGTGAACGAAAATGTGGAATTCTGATATTGGCGATCCAAGCTGAGGCCGGTTCCGTTCCAATAAAATTTAAGATATTGTTAGATTCCGTTTTATTAGTTACTATTATCCTTTCCTTTTTTAGGACACCGGTTTGTTGGGCGTGTTCTTCGCTGCGGAACAATCGGCCGTTCCACACCTGATTGATGCAGTGACGGAGGAATGGAAATGGTTAGCACAAGGTCGGTTATTTTCAATCTTTCGCAGGATAATTATCAGCGATTTTCGAGAGCCAATAATGAATTTTGGTGTTTTTCATCCACTTTGATGCTGTATTACAGTACTGATGTACTTAAAATCCCAATTAGTAAAGCTAGTTCTAGCGTATGGATGGGTGGTTTTTGTGTTAGTGTTTATGTACGATTGTTTTATATTTGTATTTTAATTGAATAAATTTGAGAAGCGACTGTGGAGGCTGTAGAGCGAGGAAAGCGCACACTTCTCACCAATTTGCTCCTTATTCTTGATGGATCAACACCGATTTGTGAGGATATTGGCCGTCAACTCCTGTGCTATGGAAGGAGGTTACCAATCCCTGAACTGGAACACAGGATCAATGTGAGTTAGCTTCAGCTTCTTATGAGCTTGACCATCTAAGTGATCTTTTACATGGTGGGCGAGCGGAACTATTCACTTGAAGTGCAGCTAGGCAGGTATCCACGAATAAAGGTTTTTTTATTAATTTGATGTATTCGTACAATTCGTAGTCGATTTTTTTGTGGATTTGTATTAGCCTTGTCGGCGCGCGATCGAGCAAACTCGTGGTGATGTGGTCTACATTTACCTATGCTCAGACGCGGTGCCTGTACACCCACATTTTTCGCGGTAGTTGGGCTTTCGGGGGTTCAGTTCAGCAGGTTTAGCTTCAATCGCTTCATCATTGACCAGTTTTTTATTCGGTAGCACTTAATATAAATCTGTATGTCACTCTTTTAGTCGATAACCGTGGATGACCTGCGAAATGTTTGCGCTGACACATTCTTGGGACAGAAACTAGCGACGACGTTTGTTGGTATGTTGCCTTTTATTATTTTCATACACGTATCTTTTTGATAGGATCATAGGATTTAGGATAGTGATTCGGGCCATCTTTATGGGAGTTGCTTCGGTCACGTCCGTGTCTAAATGTGATATTATGATGTTGGAGAAGGATACATTGTGATTATTTTCAATTTGCTTATAATGAAAGTATTAGAATCATTTTTCAGGCGCCGTAGATAATGTGCCTTCAAATGCAGATATCGAAGCTCGGCTGAAGTTGTAATATCATTGATGTCATTATCAGTAGGTGGCGTAATTTATATCAGAATTCAGCTATGAGTGATGGCTATTTAGCTTATTATCAGTTGTTCGAGGAGTAGAAAAGTTGATGTAGGCTTGTTTTCACACTAGTTGAATTGCTCTGCTTCTTTGTTATACAAAGGATCACATCACATGGATTAGATTTTTCTTGGTATTATACTGTAGGAGAGTTGAAGTACAGTGCGCGTCATAAGTATCCGGGCACCCCCCCCCCCCAAATCTAGCACTAAAAACACTTTTTGAGAAAATCGACCATCCTACCAAATCGGGGATGGCCAAAAACCTAGTGACAAAAAATTTCAGCAAAAAAATCATTAAAATTTATATAATTATATAATTTTTTTTATTCTTTATGCTAAAAATCATTTTGTTAGGGTTTTTGGCGATGCTTGATTTTGTGGTTGCATTAGATTTCCTCCAAATCTAGTGAAAAGGTTTTTTTGGATGCCCGTATACTTATGTGCTGCACTGTATGTTTATGCTTGTTGATTTGCTTATCCTGTTTTAGTTTTAGTATTTTGCGGGTAAACAGGACTGTTATTTATTCATCTTTTCAAATTTCGTTCTTTGGAATGGTGACATGTAAAACCGTTGGTATATTGCAAAGTGTTTTATGTATACGTGTACATATCGTAGTGCTCAATAAATTGTGCTAGTAACTTGCCTTCATTTGGTTCTTTTGGTTGGAAAATACCCAAAAAATATTGAATTGCGTGTTAGAAGTTGGTTTTTCATGTTTCGGTTTCTTACGACCTGAGTCAAATTGTCTTATGAATATGCCGCATTGAATGTAGTAGCACTGGTTGGTTATTATCCTGTGTAAAGTTGTGCTGCCGTGGTGCTTTACTGTATGTATTAGTATTTCGCTTTTGTTCTTTTCAGAATAAAGTGTTCAATATATATTAGTCTGTCTTATTCAGAAGTTGATGATGAACACCCAGTGTAGTCCTTCGATGGGTGGCCTTGTATGTGCCTTGTCACCTGTTGCCGACCTCACCTTTCTTCACTTCAAGTTCATCCAAAAGGGTGTATCCGCAGGCCACAACATTGCCATCTTCACAAAACAGCTGAGGACCATTGATTATGAGTAAGTTGTTCTAGAATTGAATTTACGCAAAAATGTGTGTTTATACATAAGTGGAAAGTTGCGACGAGAGGTGGAAGACTTGTCACGACGTGTATCCAAAAACTAAAAACGCTGTGACGGGATGTATTACAGTTGTCACACCGTTTTTTGACGTTATATACGTCAATAGGAGACTACACGGCTATTTTGCTTGAAAACTGACGAGGTGTATTACAGTAGAGACCTATCTTGCCAAGACGTTTTTTTACGTAAAAGGCTGTGACCAGATTTATATCAGTAGGAAACTCTTTCATTACAGTAATTTAGCTCAAAAACTTGTGACGAGATGTTACAGTCGAGATGTATCTTGTCATAGCGGTTTTACATAAAAAATGCTGGGGCGTGACGTTTTTGCCCAAGAATACCGTGACGTTGCCAATGTCTGGATACTGTATTTACTTCCAAATAGTACTCTTCAGGGGTATCTGTGCTCGATATGGATGCCGCCTCAAACCGAATCAGTTGATTGTTTATCATGAGCTGGATCAGCAGGTTTTGGTTAGTTTTCCACTGCAATTCTTCGTCAGAATGTGTTGAATCCCCTCCCTTGATTCCCTCTCGCTCTCTCCCATCTCTCTCCCTCTCTGTCTTTCTCTCATTTTTCTCTCTCCTCTCCTAGCTCTCTCTGTCTCTTTCCCTCTCTCTCACTCACTCTTATACCTTATTGAGGAATATAATACAAATGCTTAAAATAATATTTCTGCACATGATGAAGTCTCTTTCAGAACGAGGCGTCTAACGTAGGAACCATAATTTTCGATGATGTATCCCTCTTTGAAGATGTATATGGTATTTCGTCATCAACAATTGTTCGCACTGTTTTACGGGCAGTCGAGATGGCTGCTGAATCTAGGTTCGTCTTTTTTGTAGCTTATTTGTTTTGCAATCGTGTGTTTGTGTGTGTGTGTGTGTGTGTTTGTGTGTGTGTGTGTGCGTGTGTGTGTGTGTGTGTGTGTGTGTGTGTGTGTGTACGTGCTCCAGATGCAGTCATTAAGGTCACTCAATGTATGTTATAAGAAAGACTGATAATTTAATTTAGCTAATTGTTGGGTAAAATTGTAGTCAACTAACTACAATATGCTCGATTTAGAATTATGTATACAGTATGATGGACACTGTATTTACCGTATGATTTAGCTATATATTTGTCGGTATAGTTCGATGATTTGTTTAGTGCCGATAAGTGGTCAGTACTAGTGTGTAGTACAAGGGAAAGTGACTCGTTTTCCCTTCTTCGTAACCATTCGGACGCTCATTTGAATGTGGATCTTGTTGGAACAGGGTACTCGAAGGATGTTACTGGAACTGTGAGTTTGCGTACTTTCGTGTTTATAAATAGTTAAAGCGGTATTGCATGTGGTTTGGTTTGTGCATTGTGTGCAGTGCTGGTCAATGTGTGTTCCATGTAGGAATTGTGTACTGTAGTGCGGTAGTATTATATAGAATAAGGGTGTGTAACATTTACATGGAATGCAATACAGTACACTTCACAATCCACGTTACAATACCTGAAACCTGTATAATATTCGTGGGAGGAGTATGTACATGTCGTTTTTGACTCTTTATCTAAAGCTAAATTTGTTAGTGATGTGTGAACATATCTATTTTCAACCGTTCGCTTTTCAGATGACTGAGCGTTCTCGTTCAACTTTGTCGCCATCTCAAATCCAGTATCTTGTGACGGAAAGGGCCGTGAACTTCTTTTATCCAGGCCAAGGATCAAATAGATTAATGTAGAATGAGATGAACGGGCCTGAGATAAACGTTTATATTAATTTTTGTATTGTTTCTCGGGTATGAATTACATGATGTGGCAAGACTTTGATTGACTATTACGTAGGTTAACTTAAATGTATGTAACTGCAGTACGTACAAGCACTGCAGTGTAGTACAATACCTACAAACTAAGTACAGTACCTATGTATGTAACTACAGTACACACATTGCAGTACAGTACACTACAGTACCTATGTATAGTGTATCTGTGCTGCGTTGCCGCATCACAAAACAAACGGCTTGCTTGTTCATATAGGTAAGAGTAGTATGCCTACGCCACTTGCGTTTCGGGACTTTTTTTTTGGACGTGAAATATCCACTACACTACGTTTCACCGGGCAAGAGAATACCGTAACCTGACTGAAGCTGCAATGAAAATACCCAACAACTACGAGAAAGGGGGGACCCAGGCCCAGGATTCGTGGTGCGCAGGTCTGTGTATGATGACCGTATATGTCTGAATTGATGGTATGTAGCGCGCTGCAATTAGGCAAGACCAATGACGACGAGCGAGGTAATTTTTTTAACTGCATTTTTTGTCGAAATTAGCTTGCCTGCCCACCCTCGCCTGTATCATTTGCAGATCTCGTAATCCTATGTATCCCTATCTTTTTTTAGTAGATTAATCAGGTGTTTCATAATGATTCTCTCTCTCTCTCTCTCTCTCTCTCTCTGTTTCTCTCTCTCTCTCTCATCACATGCAATTTTTACCGAACTTTCCACCTGTAACTTCACGTCTATTTTCATCCAATATGCTTTACTCTCTTTTCTCAAACTCTCTTCCTTTCATGTACTATCTCAATCATCCACACCTGACCCTTTCTATTATTCTAAAGCTAATCATTATCCATCTCCCTTCATCCCCTATCTCTTCTCTCTTTATCATTACACAGAGGAGGACAAATCACAAAGACCTCCTCCCTCTTTCTTTTCCTCTTTTTTTTTCGTCACCCAACCTGAGCTTGTCGTTTCTCAAAAAAGCCAAAATATTATCCGACATCACCTTGTTTCATCTTTGAACCTTTCTTTCCCGAAAATTTACCACCGTTTTCGTGAACTTTCAATTTTTTACTACAAAAAGTTAAACAAAATGTGGTTGAACTACCGTAGTCTTACGACCAGCTAATGTGTTCCAGTCCCATGTGGGTTCATCTAAATACATTACGGTGGTTTTCACGTATTCCCCTAAGTCTATTTTTCGCCCCAAAAACTCAAGCTCAAGAGCAACCTTTTCCACCCTAATGGGGGATTGCAAGTGTACCAAAAAATCGGTGTGATTTTGTCACGAAACCTGCATATATAATATGAACAATAGAAAAAATATTCTCGTGTAGTACGAAAATACGGTAATTTTTCAGTATACTTTGAAACCCCATAAAGCCATGGCCCATTGTTTGTGAGAGATGAGTTCTGACTCTTTAAACCACACATAAGTGATCTTTAGTTTTGTGATTAAAGTAGAAATCTTCCTATGAAACAATTCGCTTGCAGCGATAAAAATTGACTTCCCAGCAAGTGCCAAGACAAATTGTTTGTGATTTGAAGCGGATAAAATGAGATGTTCGTTGCAAGGAAAGAACTTGTGTTGTTAGGGGACAGCCTCCCTCCACCCTCCCTATCTCCCTAACCCTAACCCTCTATACAGGGAGAGAGAGTAGGGAACAAATAGGATCAGGATCGATTAAAGCAACAAACAATGCTTGTACTTTCTAGGTCTTCTTTCTGTTTTCTTGATGTTGCTTATTTTAGCTGGGACTTGCGGTTCTCGTGATCTTACTTAGGTAGGGTAGCCGCACATGTACCCATACCCATACGGCCGCAATATGCATAAACACCGTATAGCTAATTGTTAGATTGAGACTTACGAGCACAAAATTAGGATCAGATTTATGTACTTTATCGCCCCCGAAATTACCCTAACTATCGATTGACGCGCGCCGAATGCAGTACTCGTAGAGAGACACGTCGATTATATTTATGATTTGTTTTTATTATTGTACTTTTATCCTATTGCCTTTTATGTCAACATTTCCCGTTTTCAAGGAAAAGTTATGCATCTGATGGCGCAGCATGCTAGCAATTTCTTACGAAAAAAATGTGTGTGACGTTATGCTTTTTAGACCAATGACCAACTTTTTAGGATCGATCGAACCAGCTTAGTTATCGAATAATCTGAATAAGATTACCGATTGGATTAATAAATCGATAAGTAATCAATAGTCGGGGATGTCGGCCCTTCTGCGGGCAACGCAGGCCGGAAGCCGACAGTCACAGCCGAATGCCAACCTCAGGGCCAGTTCTAGTAGTGCAGACCTACTCAAGGTTCTAACTTTACTCATTCATTATGTATTTATTTATTTTTGAACAATACTGTTTTCATAGAATTTCTTTTACCCATTTTTACTAATTTCGAAGAATGTATGCTTATGGGAAACAGTTGAAAGTAAAAGAAAATGTTCGGTATCGAAATATATAAGTGGATGTCACTTGACGTCACTTGATGTCACAATCTGTAAAATCATAGTTATTTTATAATTTAGCCCGGTGCATCGCCCGCTCGAAAAACCTCCGATGCTTCCGCCGCCTCTAACAATAAGAAATTGGTCAACCCAGCACTTTCACTGTAGGTTATTTAAAAAAAAGAAGTAGATGAAGTTACAGTAATATAAGGAAAAGTGTAAAGGAGAGTGTTGATAGATAAAGTGTATCAATATTATAATCAATATGTTTTATGTAGGACACTCCCTATTTCAAAAGTCGTTATTCGATGAATATGTTGCACAGTACCTAGTGCAAAGTTGAAACCTTCGTAATGTACAAAACTTAGTTTGTAACTATATTTTCTAATTCTAGTAAACGCCAATTGGCGGCTATTCCGAAACCTCCGAAGGACTGGAAGCAACAATTAAAAGGATTTTACAAAAGACATCAGCTGAAATATCTCAATCCACTCGTCTTTATTATGGTCTATATGTTCTTGGGTAAGTTTTTTTTATGTTTTCTTTGAATTTTTCTTACTAAAATGTGTTGTTAGAAAATGGTTTGAAGCTATGGACAATACTTGTAATGTTCAATACGTCGAAATTTTAGTTGTGTATGATATAATCAAAACTGCGCTAAAACTACGCAGCGGACCGTATATCGCTCAAGGGTGCGCGGTAATGCACAAGGGACCGCGAGTGATATGCGAGTGTTGCGCACTTATGGCGCACTTGTGACTTGTGGGGTAGCTGCGGCGCACATTTTCTCTTGCGAGTGCGGCACTACCGCGGCGTTTTAAAATTGTGTAATTACAGGTTCATTGATATTCCTATGGCTGGAAGGCTCTGAGGACGAGAAAAGGTTGTCGTTATCGTATGAAAGTTACAAAAAAGAAAAGGAATTACTATTGAGGAGAGTCGAGGAAATTCTTGGTACGATTACGCTTACTTTTTAATTTTTTAATTTTTCTTTTGCTTTCTATTTAGTTTGACGCTGAAATACATAAACCTTAGTTAAAGCGTAATTATTCTGTAAAAATAATTATGCTCAAACATTTTAGATCGCTTTCCAAAAAAAGGTGAATTATAACGTGTGTGCCGGGTAGAGTAGTTTTTGTACTTTAGTGTGAGATTTTCGGAAAAGAAATATTCATTTCGTAATAAAACTTTTTGTGTGCGTAGACAAAAATTTATTGAATTGTTTCATTGAATCTCAGAATATTCTGCTATGTCCAGTGCCTGCCTTTTTTCCTACACTCCAGCTTGTTATTTGCGTGTGTTTCACTTCTTCCCCTATATGCTTTAGCTGAATGCTTTTTGAAAAGTTTGACTTGTAATATGTCACTTTTGTAACTAATTGTAAAATGTACTAAAATGTTATACAAGGAAAAATCTATCCCCTCTTGTAATAATAATCACCCTGAACTTTTCACCCCGAACCTGAAAATGAGGAAATAGTAAGCGAAATCGAGAGGATGAGAGACGAAAAATACGACATGACACTTCCCTTTAAAGCGAAATACCGGCCGGTATTTGAAACACATCGAGTTCGGCCCCAGTTCGACCCCGCTTAGCATAAATGCATAAGAATGCAGCTATCCACGATGCGTTCCCAAAAACCGGCTAGTATTTCCCTTTAAATGTCAAACGCTAGTTCAGAGAATTCTATACGAATCCTTGGTCGTTCCAGGAAATCGGAGCTAGGTAAAAACGCGATGCTTACACTGCGGTTGGCTGAGCGAATATCTCATTCAACTAATTAACCATGCACAAGCCAATTCTACATGTAAAGCAATTGCAAATAGCAAATCGTCTATTTTACGACGCTAATGCCGCAACCGCCTTTTTTATTTGACGAAATACACCTTCACACTGCTTGTTTACGCTTCCGTTGCACAGACTAGCACTCTATTTTCCATATTTTCATTTTCATTTCCGTTTCATAATTTTCACGAGTTTCTTGTTTTCTGGTCCTCAGGCGCGCAGCGCGGAAATGCGTAGCCGCGTCCGCGGGTAAAGCTTGCAAACTTGCATTGAAAAATTCGAGACACATTGAAACCTCTTTTCTGCGTCTCCGCCTTTCCCATGTTGAAAAGCCATCTCTTTTCCGCGGATGCGGTTACGCATTTGCGCGCTGCGCGCCTGAGAACGTAGTTGGGGGCTGAAGGTGAGGCTCACGACAGCATGCTGATGGAAAGCATGTTGCCATAGCGCTTATAGACTTGTTTTATTCTTTCACTAATCATTATCTCATAAGCTTCAGGAGATCGTGCAGCTAGAGCCCGACCAGTAAGGAGGAAATTTATCAGTGAAGCGGTTGAATATTTTGAGGAACAGGTAGAGATTATTATTTATTATCGTGTTCCCTTTAAATATGAGTAAATAAAGAGTGAGCGCGAGACTTCACACAGTCCCCGCACAAAAAGGAGGTCCACAAGTATGGGACGGCGGTCCATCATATTTCGCGTCTAGATGAGGCAGAATGCGCCAGTTGTTCGCGAAAGTTGTTCGCGGAAGATATGAGTCTGATCTGTGTTCATTTTTACATTACAGTTTTCTGGCGTACGGTATTACAAAAGTGTGCCACATGTGCGCCATTTTTTCCCCGCGCACCATTTTTCCGTTGGAGGTGTTTTTATGACAAAATTGGTGGATTGTTTCTCTTCTAGATCGGTTTCTCAGTGAACAACGAAACAAAGTGGGATCTTTCAACTGCAATGTACTACGCGGGAACACTATTTACGACTATAGGTTGGATTTACTTGTTATTGATTGGTTGACTAGCTTATGGTATGACATAGGCATTACCGCATTACTGTAACAATTGTATTGTGGCCGGGTGGTCACACCGATATATAAGCCATTAGGTCACAGGTTCGATCCCCGATACGTCTTTGTTTTTTTATATTCAGTGGTCTGACGTCAATGCGTCAAACCTTTTTTTCTCATGTCATATAGCCATATTTTTGAATCACCACAATTCCTTTTTTCACCCACTCGTTTTCTTTTTTTTCTCGGTTATCCTTATTTTTGTGGTGTTTTTCTTTCATGAGAGAATCACGTTTTTCACCTTTCACCCCTAGGGTTCTTTTCGAATTTAGCTTATTTTTTGACGTACTCTGTGACTTTCTGCTTCATTTCGACTCAAGTTACTAGCGATCACGCATCATGGTCAAAAACTAAGGGTTGTTAATTACATATATGCTAATTACAGGAAAATTCAGATAATCGAAGGTTAATTTAAGAAGGTGCCCCTGCCTGAACTGAATTATGAAATGAAGGATCAATTTATATCCTCGTCAATGTTCTATGCGATCTCTTTACTCTCTTCTATCCCTCCCTCTCCATCTGTCCCCTCCCTCTCCTCTCTCTCTCCCCATCCTCTCTCTATCCCTCTTTCTCCCTCTCCTGTCTCTCTCTCCTCTCCCGTCCCTCTCCCTATCGGTTCTGTTGATGTAACCTATGGGTACAGATGAGTGAATATCCCCGCTTTCATGTCACACGACCATGCTATCTTTTGACGACAAGATCTGACAATTGTCGCAAAGGACACGACAAATCACAGGGAGAAACAACACTTTTCTTGTAATAAACAACTATCGACCGAATGGTGAAAGAAGCGACTGCGGGAGCACAGTCATGGACTAGTGGTTAGGACTTTAGGACGCTCTTTTAAGGCCCTAGTACGGCTGCTCATCGATATCCAATCGGAATAATAATTTACTGTGTAGCTGGACATTCGCACGACAAAAAATTACAATACGGTACCTAGGATTTCATTCGGAATGAACGAGAAGAGGGTGACTGTTGAATCGATTCAGAATTTGCATAGTCTTTTCCCATATCCTATTGTAAAGTGGTACTGCACACGGTTTGTGAAACATACTGTTCAGAGGCACCCATGAAATAAACGTGCACCCAAACGTGCCCTTCGTGTACGGAGGAGCACAGACCACAGATGCTGGTGTGTTATGATGGCGATGTTGTTGACAAGTACACCACGTGCCATATCCCTTTGAACTTTAAGTTCGTAGCTCAAGGTCCATTACTTTCTGGAAGTGAAGCGAGAACCCATAAACTAACCTATTTGCACTTTTAAAGGATTATCTTTCAATGCGGAGAACAATGTAAAATACTGAACAGGTGGTGCAATGGCCCACATCGTTGGCCCCGATTTATAGGTCCATTCATTTAAAAGACACCCAATGAAAAAGCAACATTATCTCTATTCCCTCCTCTCTGTTTCTCTCTATATCTCTCTGTTTCGGTTCAAATAGATAGGATGGAGAGGCACTTCCCCCATTAGTAACTACGTTTTAGGGGATTTAATGGGTTTGTGAGTTTTAGTGCTGTGCTATGATCGTCACAATCTTTTGAACACTTCAAGTATCTTTAGAGGAGAATGCACACAAACTACTAGATAAAATATCCATAATAATTACACATGTCATGTATGCGCATCATTCTTCAATGTGAGAGAAGGCGTGGTTCTGAAGCCTAGCCTACGGGTTTTGAGGCTTTGCCTTGATACAATATGATACAGTGAAAAAATGACAAATAGATTACCACGGTGTTTACTAATGTAATGTATATTTAAGGTTACGGAGATGTTGCATGTGTCACGGCGTCGGGTCGCATTAGCACGGTTATATACTCGATTATTGGTTGGTGATTTTTTTGTGAGAGTGAAAACAAATAGACATAGGACGACACAAACCGTTAACTTTAGATGCAAATGCAATACAGCTTCCTTATTTGCAATAGGAACATCTTCTTCTCATTTCTGCCATATTCGACTGTTAGTTGCTTAGAAATGAGGATAATCGCACTTATTGTTATACTTACACATAATTAATAATAATTTAGGTATTCCGTTGATGTTGATCACATTGAATGATCTGGGCAAATTCCTTTATGAATCAATTAATGGATGTGTTACGGGGATGGAGGTTTGCTTTTTTATTTTTTATTTTTTTATTATCAAGCGTGTTTTGTATCAAAAAACATTATCTAAAAGTATCATATACAAAATTGATGTTTGTGTTCCACATATGATAGCAACATTGGATACGCCGTGAATCTGACTCTTCGAATGTAGTTTGTATCCTATCAAATGTTAGAACATCAATCAAACCATCACTTCTTAATTTCACTACTATTTCGGATAATTGAAATATTTTGATATCATAATTCTTGTTCAGGACACGATTACTACATTGGGCGTATTTCGGCTGTGGAAGCGAACTCCCCACAATGTGGAAGTTCGGGTTGACGATGTGAGCTTTATCTCAATTCTGTTTTTTTTAGTTTAGTACTGCTTACCGAAGGATCAACCACCAATTAATCATATTTGACCACACTTTAATTTTGACCAGTGTGCAAGGTCAAGGATGTGTCAAGGTCAAGGGTCTGTCACGTTTGTGCAAGGAAGTGTGTCATGGGTGAGTCAAGGCTGTCTCAAAGGCTTTATAAAGAGGTGTGCCAAGGAAGACATGTTCTAGCTTGACGTAGAACGAGGGGAAACGGCCACTATAGACAGTTTACACTCTGAATTGGGAAGTACGAGATCATATATGGACGACGATATGGACGACTTTGAGGACGAGAAAAAGACACCGCAGATGAGTGTCAAGGTAGGAATACGTTGGTATTGGTGTGTCAAGGGTGTGGCATGTGTCAGGGTGTGTGTGTCAAGGGTGTGTCAAGGAACCTAGACGTATCAGGCGCATGTGAATGGTACGTCATGCGTGTATCAAGTCATGTGCAATCGAAACTGCACTGGCAAATAGAGTCCAAAGCAAAGAGAGTGTCAAGGCGTGTCAAAGTGGAATATGCCACTATGTCTAAAATCTAAACCTAATCCTTTCAAGGTGGCTATTTCCATCACGTTCGGTTGGATTTTCCTGTGTGCAGCTCTGTTCCGTTTATGGGAAAATTGGACGTACGGAGAAAGTTTGTACTTTATGTACATTTCACTCTCAACTATTGGTCTCGGAGACATTGCCGTCGTCCACAAGGGGTTTGTTTTAATACATACACTAATGAAATAATAAATATTACATCTTATGAATTTAGTATTGTACAATAAATATTGATGTCTATAGTAATAGAAAAGTTTAATATTTCTGGTAAAATAGGAACATGAGCTGCCCATTGAATGAATCTGTAACTTGCTATGAATTCGAAAGTCCTTGATTGCTTGTTTATACGTTTCAAACTACTTATAAAGATCGCAGGGCTATAAAGGTTGTTAATTGAGGGTCCTCATAACTTTCTATGGTTAATCATTATTAGTTCTCCGTTTTTCCGCTAGAGAACTCTCACAGTCAGCTTCATCTGGCTATTTACTTAGGTGACCAACTGATTTAATCATACTACCAATTCCAATCAGTATCTCATAATTGATTAAAGGTTAAAGGTTAAAGCTAGGTCTGTTCTTCAGGGCCCGAAGGGGTCCCTGCAGTCCGCTCTGGTCTACCGAAGTAGTGCGCTCCAGAGATTGAGGCCATCTTTGATTACGGAATGGGTGGCCAGCCATTCCGTAATCAAAGATGAAAGAATTCCAATCAGTACCGCATAATTGATTATTTTCTTTAAATTGTTTTTTATTGCAGTATGATGGTGCTCTGTTTCGTCTTTGTCATCATCGGTCTTTCGCTCGTCTCGATGACAATCAATGTTGTTCAGGTACCCTTGTTTTCTTGTTTTGTTCTATCTTATGGAATCATGCCCATATGTGTTAAGAAAAATTGATGGGAGACTTACGGTGCTTAGGATGCGGCGCACTTGCAGCCCGCTCCTCTCTAAACAATGCGAATTGTGCACCTAGCGCGCCGGGTTGCGCACCAGACCCTTATTTTGTGGTGTACAGCCTCAAAGTTTCGTTCGTGTCTGCATGGCGCTTTGTTTATTTAATAGGTTTCAGATTTTTTTCTATTTTCAGGTCGCAATCGAGGATCTCTACGTGGCATTTTTGATGAAATTGATTATGGAATATCAAGAGAAATTGGCCCAAGGAGGGGACGCCAAGGGCGCCAGTATGGGCATGTTGTCCATGTGGGGCAGCAATAAGACTGCAAAGCTATTGATGCCTCTGATTGGGTGAGGATTGAGTAGGGTTTAGTGTTCTCATGTAGCTCACACGTACAAAGCGAAACTCGGATCCAGGGCCGCATCTGTTTTGGTTGGGGTGCCGCACCAAAAAAAGAGGAGTGCGCCGCTAGATCTGCACCCCCGAATAGTGCCGTGCAGGTGTGGTGGCACTCCGACTGAGTTTTCCCAGTGTATTCACAGCGAGATAATATGACTTTATAAAACCGTGCTGCAAAACTGACCTTACTCCTGCCCGTATTCCACGGTTAAGAATTGCTCCCATAAATTCTGAATCTTCTCCGTCACTATGTCGATATGCCTAACAATCAACATTTGAGAACATTTGTGGGAGCTTAGCTCAGAAATAAATCATGTGGTGTGTCAAGGGGTGTGTCAAAGGGGTATGTGACACACATATTTCAGAAAGGAACGTAAACGGATGGCAATGGAGACAGTGGAACAAGAGGCGAAGAAGAAGGGAATCGAAATGCCCACAATTCTGAAGGAAGTCGATCAGAAGACCGGAATGCCCAAGATTCTCCAGATTGAGGTGAACAATCACATTTATTGATTTATTGAGATTATTCATTTTCTTTTGATATTTTTTGCCGTCTCTTTATTCTCTTCTATCGTTTTCTTTTGTTTATCCTAGTTGAGTTGTCGTTTCATTTGAATAAGACAATCTTCTTACCCCAACAAATTATAGAAACGGAGAATGCAATAGTTGCTTATGCTAGAGCGGCATCTACCACATGTTGCGGCAGTAGTAATTTCTTGGTTTATAGTCTGTAATGATAGTATATCTTTGTGTATGGACGACTCCCTGAGCTAACAATAAGATGAAATTAGATATTTCTATTTTTTCCTATCATTCTGTGACCAGTATGTTTTCAGGAGAAGAAACTAAAGAAGGACGAGCCACTCACCCTACCACCCGAGTTGGAAATTATGGTCGAGAAACATGTGGGTGATTTTACATTTTTACTCACATAGTAAGTTGGGCCCGGCGTAGATTTATAACGGGAAATGACATTTCGTGAAAATGGTTGTATAGATTCATGGGTAGGTGACCTAGACCTACAGCTACAGCTACAGTATAATTACATAACGTTTCCAATAATTACATAACGTTTCCAATAATTACATAACGTTTCCAATAATTACATAACGTTTCCAATAATTACATAACGTTTCCAATAATTACATAACGTTTCCAATAATTACATAACGTTTCCAATAATTACATAACGTTTCCAATAATTACATAGCGTTTCCAAAAGATTTCCTACCATTTCTAGATTGCAAAAGAAGAGAAAATAAAGAACGAGGAACTTCGTAAAATCTCCACTTTAACTATGCAAACGAGCAGTGTAAATCACTTTTTAAAAATGTTATGAATTTCCCCGAATGTGATATCCCTCTGTTCTGTACTTGTAACTTACGTAAATGTTACTTTTTTTTTACCCAATAATGGTTCTATGAATTACGTTGGAAGCAGCAAAACCTTCCCTTATTTTTGTAAACGCTCTCATCGACAAGATATATAATAATACTTCAGTCCATAACAAGCTTGACCCTGACGGGAACCTTCGTCGCACGAGTCCCTTGCTTCGATCTTTGAATCAAAAACTTTTTTCAAAGAGTCCATTCTTTGGTAGTTTCCCATGAAAGGCCATGCGCATTCTACAAAAAACAACTTCTAAGAATGTTATGCCTAAAACCTAAAACTCACTAATTTCGTTGCACTAAAAAAATCATTATTATTTTTGGATTGGTGGGGTCACGATAAAGTAGTAAACTACCTTTCTCCATACTTTTGAATCATTGTCCAGGAATATCTAGGACGGCATAAGCAGATTTTCATGGGTCGGAGTCGTGACTTTTTCCATTGCACCAATAAGCGGTCTCATTTAGATCGCGGAAGCGGAAGAAGCGGCTCCACTTCCGGTCATGCTTTCTTCGTCATATTTCAAGCACGACGCGGACACGCAAACGGAAACTGTTGTGTGGTATGACAATAAATTCTTCTATATGTATCCGTTGCGCTTCATCTCAAGTATATAAGTATTTGCGTGGGAAGAATAAGTTCAATTGTACATCTTCCGCGCACACCGGGCGGCCGGGGAAGTTCCGCGCGATACGCTGTTCCGAAACGTTTTGTACCGTACAGAAATTTTAGCATTGATGAAAACGAACAAACTCTCGAAGCGACCACCGAGGAGGTGAGCTCGCAGACAGACAGGGACGAGAAGGAAGAGACGCAGGTGAATATGTCCCTTAAATTTTTGTCATATACTATAGTTTATGATAATAATCTCACTATAGTTATATCGCAAGACCGACGTCACGGAAGGAAAGCGAACGTCTGACCGGTAGCATCATTAGATGTACTGGTGTACATAACGACCCGTAAAAGTATTTTATATACGTGGTACTTGCTGAAATGGATCTACCGACTTAATTTTTGGTTCTCTAAATTGTTACGAAATTTCAGGACTCTGTCAGCGAGGTATTTCACACAGTGTTTTTGTAGTGCTCATTTAGACCTAGTTTAGACCCTGAATTACCTGAATATATAAATCAAGTTTATTATGAGTGTCTTTTGCTTGCTGTGAAGGTTTCGTGCATATGGTTGAACAGGAAAACAAAAGACAACTAATGTAACTACCGAAAAACCGTCGGTTCCGGTCGCCAAATGGGTTATGCGAAAACCACCGATTGGTGATAAGTCCGCGACCGTTTCGTGACCACTTGAAGACTGGTTATTGGCGGTTTTCGAGAAAATTAGTCTTCGAGTGGTCGCCAAATGGCTTGGACGACCAAATTTTCTAGAAACGGTTGCCCGGTTTCCTGTGTGCTGACTCTGTGTTCGACTGAGCGTTAAGATAAAGTTGTGGTGTTTGCTGTGTCATGCTAAATTAACAAACAAAATCAATCAATAATTTCTTAGGACGCCGAGATGCAGACACTCGATGCGGAGACCACCCAGAATGCATCACAAACTACGGTAGTCGAGATGCAGGATGATGAGACGGCCACGCCGCAGATTATAACTACGGTATATTTTTGTACCATCGTGTGAACTGTAGTTGCAACTGTATACATGTAGACAATAAATGTGTAGAATTGCGTGTGGGTGAGGGTGACGCGCGTTAAGTTTAGGCACTTTCTCTTTCAAAAAGTACGTCGGCACGTCGGAACTTTAATAAAAAAAATCCGCTGACTAATACGATTTTTATTTTATGTTTTCTTCAGGAGAACGATTCGCAGACGCCGATCATTCAAACTCTCGAGCAAGAACTCCAAACATACGTTGTAGAGTACGCGGACGCGGAAACTTCTTCTTCTGTAAGAATTTTCCGCCGGCTGTTTTACATCATGTCCACTATAGGATTTACTAAGCATCGCTTTTTCTGGTGTTTTAGAGGTATAGATGGTGTAAAGTTATTGAAAAATAAAGAAGAACACCGTTAATTTTCATGTCCATATCTGAGATTTTACATTACACACACTGCGTGCGTATTTCCTTTCTTTTACAGAACATTAATTTACTTTACAAGGTACTTTTCAGGTGGAAACGAAGAACATTCGCATTCAAACGCCGCGTCCACAGATATTGGATAGAACGGTTCAGACGGAGGATCTTACAGTGAGGGACATTAGAATTCGTATTCAAATCAAGGCCTCTGGTGGTGTAGTGGTTAGCTCAGTTGGCTGCCCATAAATGGTCGAGGGTTCGATTCCTGTCCTAGGCAGACAACATAGACAAGTCAGGCGCTGGGTAACTCACAAACGAATATTAGTTCTTTATTTGATTCCGTAGGAATGTCCACTCATGGTTTTTCGTCAGCAATATGTACCACGAAACGTAAACCTGCGCTAAAGCGAAATACCGGCCGGTTATTGAAACGCATCGTGGACACCTACATTCTTATGCAGCTTATGCAAATGAACATAAATTAAAATAAAAAATCGAGCTGGATTCGAGTAAATTAGCATAAATACGTAAGAATTCAGTTGTCCACGATTCAAAAACCGGCCCGTATTTCGCTTTAAATGTCAATTGATTTTCGCCCAACTTCCAGGAAGGAAAGAGCCACTCTCCGTCAAAAATGTCATCGGCACGGAAGAGAATTCGCCGCGCTCTCCGAATCACGACGCGGCAACGAAGGAACACGCTTGGCGAACAACCGGCTATGAGCGATTGGGTGGTAGGTTCCTTTTACTAGGGTGTTATGGCACATCTCTTTACTAATGTAATGAGAAAGTACATAAAAAGTGTTTAGCAGTAGTGATGAAAATTTCCTCAAAAAAATAATGGCCAATAAGAAAATAGTTTTGGAATACTTTGGCAAGGTCAAAAGTAGAGAGTGGACTAGTTCAACTTGAAACTTTCTACGAGCGCTGAATTCTCGTTCAGCAGTGTGATTCGCCTGTGAGCCGCGTTAGCTCGATTCGTTCTCGTAAGCTAAAGGTATTTAAGGATTTAGGTTTTTTTTCTGGATTGTTGTGCGCTTTTTTGCTGTTTGCGTTGCTTTTTTTGCTTTACAGCTTCTTTATTCAGAAAACTTCATTCATTACAACTCTCATTGTCTCTCTCTCTCTCCCTCTCTATCTCTATCTCTCGCTCTTCTACACTTCCTCCTCCTTTCTTTTTGAACACGCGTCCTGCATCCCATCAGATGAGTGTGAGTAAGGCATTGACAATCAGCTGTTATAGCTACTGCTCTTTTTGTAATAAGTCATGGGTTACGGTACTCAAGTCATCTTTTAGGATCAACCATCCGAAGTAGAGGGAGAGGGTGACGAAGAGGACGAAGACGAGGAGAGTCTCCACTGGGATCCAGTCGACGGACTCCACGCAGAGAAGCAACTTCCCGTTCAGAAGTTGAAAGCCATGTTCGACAGAAAACCGTCGGCGCCTTGAGAAATTTGCATACCATGAAAGGGCAGTTGGCAATCATCCATTCAAAAACACGGTCATACCCAGTTGAAAAGATTCTCATAAGGGGGCGCGGAAAAATTTGCCAAGAAATTTTTGCAACAAGTTTCTCTCAAGTGTTATAATGTTATACGTGCACTCACTTTACTCATAAAAGCCAAGGACAAACGAGAGAAATTTTAATTCGTGCAAGATACTCTAGTCTACGTTACATACATCGTAATCGACGTAGTTTTCATTTTCTTTTGTTTTAATTTTTTTTTAGCTTACACCAAAGGTGAATTGCTTTTTGTCGCTGCTATAGAGATTTTGTTAGAATATAATGTTCTAATCAGTCTATCAATCATTAGTCATTTCCAACGTTGCTCTATAACTACTGCGTGTGAGCGGGAAAATTTCTCCGAAAAAAAGTTTTGGAAAAGCAGTTCCAAGTTCATTTTTCTTTTACTTTTCGCATGTTTTGGCTATTAAATGAACTGATATTTTCGGGTGTGTCTTATTACGTTTTCTTCTTTTCATTTGTCGTGTTCATTTATCACATGTATCTTCTAAAAAGTTTTTTTTCTGCAAAAAGTTTAACCTTGGATGGGATTGAACTTTGTACTCATTTCTTAAAGAACTCTACATATGTTGCTCTCTTATATGACTACAGTATATTATGTTGAAATTGCTCAAAAAATGATGTGTGGTTTTGAAACGTATTCCGGACAACTAGATTCAAATGTGTTATATGCAAATTGTGTTCCATTTTGTGCCCTCCAGCATAAGGCACACGTTCCATAACCACGTGTCACGCTGCTTTAATTTTCAGTGATAATCTCCTGCGTTGATGATGCTTATTTTATGTAATATTTACATTTGTTTCCTATAATCTTTCTTAGAGATACTTCTCTTATAGTTAGACTTGACAATATTTTAACTTTATCTCATTGTCTGCATAATAAAAGGAATATATGTATAAAGTGCGGTGTGGGTTTACATTTAATTTCATGCAGTACTTTACAAGCACACCATTTTCAAGCAACAGGAGTCAAATAAATTGTGTGCAATCTGTCACTCGAGATATCAATTATGTATAGGAAACATTCAAGAAATCTATTGACTTATAGGAGAATTACGTCGGCGGCGCAAAATGAAATGAATTAAAATGAATTATGAAAAATGAATTAAATAGTGTTAATGAAAAGTAAATATTAATTTGGAAAACTATTCTTCCGCCACATTATCACTGATCAACTAATCACACTGAAGGTGTTGTATTTGCGTGCAATGATTGAGGTAACGTATCAAACCTTTACGGAGACAAAGCTAAAACGGTCGGAAAATTATGTGATTTGCTAATGTGCGTCTTTAAACATCCTGTGGTGCCTAAAGTAAAGGTATCTTTAGCTGCTGAAGACCCACTGATACCCAACTAACAAACACACACCGCTCTATGACATGTCGAACATGGCATGGCACGTGGCTTGAATTATTTTGTGAAATATAATAAACTCGGATGTTTTTCCGAAGAACTGTGGATCCCAAAGACCTGTGCGCTGGAAAATTAGCTAGACCTCGCTTCAAGCCTGTGAATGTCTCGCCCTCGCGCCGCTATTAGTAATCCTGCGAATCTCTGGCTCCCAAATGGCGTCGGCGTTTCGCAACTCTCCCTCGCGCCGCTATGATAACACCCACAACTTGAATCCTGCGAAGGTCTGGCTCCCAAACGGCGTCGTCATTTCGTAACTCCGTCTACCCAATCCCTTTTGTTTTCATTTGGTTTATGTTTGCAAGGAGGAGGAGAAAAGTATAAAGGAAGGTGGGGAGATATCTCCCTTTCTCCCTTTTTCCTCAACTTTTCATACTTGTTCATCCAATTCACTCTCCGGTTTCTCATGTGTTCGTGGCAGCTGTTACATTCCTATTTTTCTGATTTTGCCCAACAAATAACCGAAACGTACACAACCGAAATGCACATAAACATCGACAGTAAGCGTTCAAAAGCCAGCACTTTTGCTGAAATTACCTAAACCTGTTCAGCCACTTTTAAACACATTATAACAGCAATTGCCCAGCGTTTTCGATGAATATTCAATAAAAATAGATCATATGACTCATGTATAATATCTCTCCTAGCACAAAGTCAACCCCCCATTCATTGTATAAAGCTAGTAATTTGGCTACGAGCGCTGTAAACTCCATATGCAAGAAAACTTTGGGATGTTGCATCCCAAATAACAGTGATGTTTTCTTTCGTAAAATAACACGTGTTCATGTTTTCAAGATGTTTGCCGCGCAATTTTTCCGAAATTTTCAATTTTATTTGTGTTTTTCAAAGAAATGTTCAAGGTCGAGTTGTAATGGGACTAGACGCAGTTAATTGAGAAAACTTGTCATAAAACTGTTTCTTGATTTCTTACTCTTTTCACATGTAACCAGATCAATTTTTTAAGTCAGTCTAATTGTTCTGCTTATAAGTACGGTAAGTTTACATCGCTATAGGGATATAGCTGACCCAAACACGCCAAAACCGCAAACTGGAGTTTTACGTTGCTTTAGCGTTTAGCATTTTCTTCGAGCTAACAACGAACCGCAAAACACATGAAGCCTGACTGTCTGTCTTTAGAATGGTTGCTTTACTTTAAATTCGTCTTTGTTTTTGTGATATTTGTAATCAATAAAACCCCTTACTCGTTAAACTAGAATTCTAGAATGTACCTCATATATTTTCTAAATAATATCGATTCATACCCTGTCTAGCTCTTACTAGTTAAACTAAAGTGTATCTTATATATATTCTAAATATATATATTCTAAACAATATCGATTCATATCCTCTCTAGAGTCTCTAGCATCTGTTCCGAGTATCAAATGGGTTCCTAGAAATCTCCCTGTCAACCAACACTAACAACATAAAACAAACGGACATAAAATCTAAGGACGAGCCACGAAAACAACAAGATTCATTTAGAGAAAACAACACACAAAAAATGTTTTTATCGGCATTGAAGTATGTATCCTTTTTCATGTTTTCCTCATAGTAATTGCACTCTACTCTACATGTATTATTGATTGATTTTTGATACTAGTATATTGATTGATTAAACTTTTATAAAGCGGTACTGCACGTGGTTTTGAAGTGTTGCTGGACAACCCGATTCCTATGTATTATATACAACTGTGCTTTTCCGGCCTGCAAATTACAAAGTGGCACAACATTTGCATATAGTATATAGGAATGCAGTTGTCCAGTAAACATTTCAATCATTTGCCATACCGCTTTAAACTTTCAGAATGTCTCGCATCACTCTTATTTGTCTCTCGATCTGTTTGGCAATTGTCCAGGCCGGATTTTTGGATAAGGCCGTTAGAGGTAATTGATTTCAATGATCGATTTATATGTGCTATCAAAAAGTGTGTCCTACGCCATCGAACCCATAAAATTGGTCCAGTTCAAATAAAACTTTGAAAAAAAAGCCCGGATGCCAAAAAAAAAAAAAAAAAAAAAAAAAAAAAAAAAGAAGCTAGATTAATATTGCGCTTCAATTTGGAAAGGAACGATATACGAGCAGCTCAGCTACTGCGATAAGTCAACAGTAAAGGAGTGTCCGTGCTACATCTTACAGTAATTGAATGAATGGTACTATGGTAGTGCTGCGGTTGTCGCTACGCGTGACGCGACTCGTGACGCGTTGCGATAAGCAGTACGGTAGAAACTAGAAACTGTGAATTTCAGGAACTACCACTGACTATGACGACTTCTTCGCCAATCAATTCAGTGGGGTCAAGGACTTGATCCCGGGCAATCAGGCGGTCAGATTTGCTTTCAAATACTTGAATCTACAAAATTCCCTATTGGTGAAATATGAAATTGCATTTTCAACCACATTGGTTTATATCAGTAATGCATACTGCATCATCATTTTATACCATTTGCCATAGTTATTGATAATCCGTGCGCATACGCATACAACAACAAAAATAAAAAAATATAATTAAAAAGTTCAACTTCCCCGAGGATGAATGCAAAATTGCAAACTATGACCTCCTTGGTTCTTTGGTAATCTAAAACGTAGTTTAAAGGAGGAGGCTCACGAGAATGAAGTGCTCAAATAGTTTCCTTTTATCGAATTGTGTTGGTATTACTTTCCAAAACACATGTTTCACAAAGCAACAGCTTTTAATTTTAATTGGAAACTACCGTACCAGTAATTGAAATGTTTAGGAGTTGCTGACCAATGCTAACCGAGTGAAGGATTTGCTCACTGCGGTGAAGAGCAAGAGCCGGGTAACTACTTCTAGCTTCATTGTATAACTAAAATAGGAGTAAAAAAAATCTTTATCATCGTTTTTAAGTACAGTGCGTACATACTGGTGTACCTTTATAGAATTTTATAGCCATATAGTACATAGTACATACATCAACTATCATTTCCTTTCCTTTCTTTGCTACATTATTTTGCTACAGTTTGCTAAAGATTCATCAATTCATTGTGATGCACACCCTGTAGGGTTATTTAATAAATAAATAAATATTCTCCAATTAATCTCTAGAAGAGAGAGCGCAGGTTACGATGGCGGTTACAGTAGAGCACATACAAAAATGAATCCCTTTATCCTTCTGAGACCATATTCACCACTCCAATTCTCTCGCGGAAGTAATCCCTGGGGACAGAAAATAACATTCTAATGTGAGACACGCAGAGAAAAAGACGGGGAATTTCCCATGGGAATTGAGTGGTGAGTATGCCCTGATGAATCGCAACTATACAAAGTTGAAATATCAGGAAAGCTAAGAAATTCTCGGTGGCATTTCAATGTAAGATTCGTCTGACCCTAATCACAAGGTCTTCAGCTCCTCGAGCCTATGGCCAACGATGCTCAGAAGAGCTCTCTCAGCAAGGTTGGTGGAATGCTCCAGGAGGTTACCAGTTTCGCCGGAAGAGTGAGTTTTTACATTTTTACTCGATTATATTTAACGGTTCCATGACACTGACACAGTTCACGAGACTCACATGATAGAACACCACATAAGACGACTAAAAATGAAACTCAAGTCTCTAGTAAATCACATCACTCCAAATAGCACAGTAGCAAGCGAAATACTGTCCGGTTTTTGAAACGCATCGTTGACAACTGAATTCTTACGCATTTATGCTAAGTTGATCGAATTTAGCTCGAGATTTTGTTCTAGTTTATGCTCATTGGCATAAGCTGCATAAGGATGATGATGTACGCGATGTGTTTTAAAAACCGGGCGGCATTTCGCTTTAAAGGATCGCAGTCACTACAAATTCGTATTTTTTATTCGCTTTTCATTAATTGTTCAAGTATGTGAAGAAAACGACGATTCCAGCGCCAAAGTACGGCAAAACGAACTCAGGGAGAGAAATCCCTGTTTATGACTTTTACTTATATACCGTAGTTTATAATTGCCCGTATAGAGTTTCGTAATAAATACCCTGCAGTGATAAACCACGCGCCAGGTGTAACACTGCAGGCTGTTCACTCTCCAAGTACCTCTGGCTGGCAATTGCATATATGCACCGGCGTCGGTCATTTATCAAAACTCATTCTCATGGATTTCTCTCCCTGAGTTCCATTTTATGTGGATTTTTATGGGCTGCATATTGTTTTATAAATCTTCTTGCAGCTAATAAAAATCAATAAAAAAGTTGATTTTGAAGTGACTGTCTTCCTTTAAAGCCGTATGGTATAACCACCAGTTTTGAAACGTATGACAGACATTGTATTCCGATACATTGTGTCCAAATTTACTGCACCACTACTGCACGATTATTAGACTGATTGTATTAATTTGCATACATCATAGGAGAATGTACGCTTCCCAAATACGTATCGAAAACCGGCCGTTATTTCGCTTTAATATGCTGTAAAAGGTGTTATACAACGCCTGATCTGGAATTTTTCAATCGATTTAAATGTACGATCGTATATACACAACGAGTTGAAGAAAATATACGATGCCGTTCTATTAACGTGGATTGATTGGAGGAATGTTGGTTGAAGTTTTATTTTATTTCTTTGGCTTCAGGTGTCCCGTGATGGAGAGGGCCGTTTCAACGTGAATAAGGCACTGTTCCAAACCCTCATTGGAAAGGTGTTCACTGTGAGTTATTTACCTTTTCCGTTCCATTCACAATCATATCCTACGTAAGTATGCGTTATATGACGTCAATGGGTACGAAATTTGTTAGGGGTTTGTTAGGGTTTGTTAGTACTGTACCTACCAATGACATTACTTAAAGGGACGCGGTCACCGTTTTGGCCCTTATGTATTAATTGCTCAGTATGAAAAACATGCTGTTGGAATCCGCCAAAACGGTCACCGCGTCCCTTTAAGCCATTAGCCAATGAAAACGTGCTTTGAGGAAAGCGTGCGTGGTTTGAGCCTTGAGCCCTAAGCTGAGCGATAAGGCAACCTTTACAAAGGTCTGCCCTGTGTAATTCCATGGCGCGTACGTGTTAATTCCAAAGTAACTCATGTAAGCTTATAGTCAATGCTTAACTTTCCAGTCCGGCGGTATGATGCAACTCCTCCCTCTGCTGACCGGTTCCTCTGCCTCTCTGTCTATCGCCTCTGCTGTTCTCGTCCCTCTCACCTTCATGCTTTTCAGACACTAATTAATAAAAATAATAAAATTAATTAATTAGCCTAGTTTGAATCTAAAATACTATTTTGTAATTTGGTATAAATGATCCAACCGGAACTTTGTCTATTTTGTGCATAGCCATTTGCGTAGACTTCTACTGGTTTAATAATAAAGAAATCGTCAAACAAGGTCATATTTCACTGAAAATACAGTACACTGTGCGGCAAAACAAGACTTTGACAGATAACGACACAAGGGTGAAAATGACATATACACTGTCCTAAGAAGAAACGGAACGAGGTGTATTTGTGATTACTGACATAGTGACATACCGAGGTGCCTCATGTTCTCATGTACAGTGTACAGTAATGTCTCATCAAATTGGCTCATTTGGTACATTGAGCAACAATTCGTGGGCGATAGCGATTCAACATCCTGCCGACCTTGCATTACGTTTCTTGGGACTTATGCGTTATTAAACATGGTTGAATCGTACTTCTTATATTCAACAGACAGGCGTGGGGGGGGGGGGGGGTTGTGAATGTTTTCGCATATCACTGACTGTATAAAAGATTGCTCGTCCACCAAAATACATTCATACTCGAAATATTGAATAGGTGGGCCGTTTTTCGAGTGACTTGTCCACCTTAAAATGCTGAAATATAAACAAACGGTGCTATAAAACTGTAAATTTAGATCTTTAGGGCGCGTTGGGGATGCTCTTTCCGAAAGGTTCTCATACAAATCGTTCGGGATGGACATTTTGGAAACGTTCTAATGCTAGGAGAAAGCCAAAAATACAGTATGAAAACCATGCTAATTTGTACTTTTCCATACTAATTTACACTGTATTTTTTTCCTTTCTCCAAACATTAGAACGTTTCCAAAATGTCTATTCCGAACGAAAAATTTGCATGAGAACCTTTCGGAAAGCGCATTCCGAGTGCGCCCTTAGCCTACGTCTGATTCTGATCACAATTTAGGCAACCGTCTCGGAACCTGGGAAATGACTGCCAACGATGTGTAAAGCAATTATTGTAGGTCATTATTCCGCCATAACTACGGTGGGAATTGAACACGGGACGTAGATGGACAGCTAACCACTGTACCATCAGGATCAGGGACCCATATTCCTTTACTTCAGGCAATTATTTTCGGCTTGATCGTGTTTTGGATGATGGGTTCGCTGGGCATCGACGCGGTAGGATTGGCACTATCGCTCGGCGGGAAATGTGATCAGTTCGTTTTTTTTATGTAATTCACCAATCCCACTTTATAACAGGAAACTTTGCTCGTTGCGCTGCCTGCAAAAAAAGGGTGGGAGCGGGAGAACCAGGTGCGACAGTCGTTTCGGGCCTGTAGGTCGCGCATCGTGGTAGGGTGGACCTGAGGTTGGCCTGAGGACGGCGATCTACATTTATGGGCAAGGTGTAGGCGATATGTAGGCGGCCCACCCTTTTCAATTTGGAGTGATTGCGACCTTCACTTACACAACGCTCTCTGCGGCTACACTCGTTGCAAGCACTGGCCATTTTTGCGGCGCCGTACGCAACGGATCGTATATTTTGCGCCGCAAAGTTTCTTTAACATTCAGGGACGGCACTGAGATGGAGAAACGCTGTAACCAAACAGCCGACCTACCTGTATCAAAGATCATTCTCAATTTTGTACTCGCAATTACATTTGCAATTACGGCCGCGTTAGCCTTCATTGGCCTGTGTATAAACAAGCACAACCTCCTGCTTCCTGTTATTGGTTTATTGGTGAGTTTTTTTCTCTGGTCCTCAGGCGCGCAGCGCGGAAATGCATAGCCGCGTCCGCAGGAAAATATTGCAAATTTGCATTGGAAAGCTCGAGACCGAGAGAAACAAGCGCCACCCTGCGTCTCCGCGTTTCCCATGTCAAAAAGCCATCTATTTCCGGCGGACACGGATTCGCAGTTCCGCGCTGCGCGCTTGAGAACTTAGTTCATGGGCAAGCTCACACATAAAATTTAACGGAATATGTCTTGTGATTATCCGTAAAATATCACTTTGCAGTCCTCTATTTGCTAGCACGATGTCTGTTGCACATTTTCCGCAGCCTGGTCGTATACGTTTGTTGTCAACCTCCTTTTAAAGCGAAATGCTAGCCTCTTTGGAAAATGTGCATATGATAAGCAAATCCTTTGTATCCTATGCTAATTTTGTACGATTGCCGTGGACGATCGTACAAAATTAGCATAGGATACATAGGATTTGCTTATCATATGCTAATTTTCCAAAGGGGCTAGCATTTCGCTTTAATATCAACATGTACAGAGTTGCTCCACTAACTTGTTCATATTCGACTTTACAGATTTTGTCGTTTATTGGTAATGCTTATGCCTTGATTAAAGACCATGAGTTTGTGGCGCTCGGGATGGTTGCCGTGAGGAATTCGCTAATAATTCTTCTTGGACTTATTACTTACAAGGATATGAAAAAGAGTACGTCGAACCATTTCCACGTCCGTCCTAATTGTATTGATTCTAAAGGAATAACAAGCAATGACATTGCAGTGTAGCCTTATGCGTGCAGTGTATAAGGTAGGCAGCCTTATTCGTGCAGTGTATAAGGTCAGTAAGTCATGGGGTTCAGAAAAAATAAAAAATAAAATAAAAAAAACGGTTGTAACTTTGGAACAAAATATTTCGGAAATAAAGGCTCCAGCAAAAAATTTCAGCAGCCCGTCTGTACGCTACTCAGACGAACAACTCCGTCGAAGGAGCTTCGACTACAGGCAATTGGACGAAATAATTAAACACGAATATAATTTACGAGTTAAATTATAACTTATTCCGATCTTCAACAATATTAAAATCAGAATTCAATTCAATTAGTTAACAACCATTAATATGCTACAATTATATTTATAGCCGATTTTTTTGTGCAAATAAGACAGTTCTCGTTTCTTTATCGTTATCTTAATTAACAAATAAAGATTTATCTTGTTTGGAAACTTATGCGAGATGTGAAAAATAACAAGAAAAACAACAACAAATCACGTTCATTGCTTTACTTAAAGGAGGAGGCTCACGAGAATGAAGTGCTCGAATGGTTTCCTTTTATCGAAAGATGATGGCATTAAGTTCCGAAAGACATGCTTTACAATGCAAAAGCTTTTAACTGGAAGGAGTAACTCAATATAAAACTATGAATTCTATCAAAATTTTGGATCGTAAAAAATAGTTGATTTCCATAGTGGGCATGCAAATTTTGTGCTGGCTTGCAAAATGACTTGTAAATTTGCATGTTCAGCTTTGAAGTCTACCTAGCATACGATAGGTTATTTTATTTGACTTCGAGTTCTTAGATTAATGAATTCCTCCAAACTAAAGCGCTGAACCTTATAATACTTGTTTTTTGGAAGATAAACCTTCGATAAAAGGAAACTATTTGAGCACTTCATTCTCGTGAGCCTCCTCCTTTAACAACTTATCATACATATAAAATGAGCTTTGTTTCCAATGACGGAAGAACAAAATTACTTCCTTAGAATAATGCAAGGAACAACAATAGGACGCGGCCCACCCATTTCGGACCTGACGGCGGCCGTGCACACTCCACGTTTCCTCAATGTGTGCGGGACATGTCGAGCTTTGGTTATTGCCAGACTTTTCCTAGTGTAGATCACAATGCTACTTTCGTTTTTTGTGGATTATTAGCCTGCATTGACGTTGTGTTCTCTATCATGATCAGTATTAGGATAACATACGAACTCGCATCCTTGTGCTGCCTGGTGGAACAAATTCTTCACTTACAGTATACTAATACTGTTGTAAATTTTGAGTGTGGCACGTTTAAGATGACGGTTGCGTTGCTTGTGCACGTTCTGTTTTCAGGTTTTCTGACTTGCAGCAACAAAGTGCGCGCAGAAAAGAATTGGGGAGCAAAGTGTTTCCCGCATCGCTGGTGTCATGGAGCCGCTTTGATGCGGCGCGCAAAATATTCCGCGCGCATCAATTGTCCTGGTGCGTTCGGAATTCCTTCAGTGTTGGCGTGATGCGCTCTTTTTTTCACAAAAGGGATTGAATAAAATTACCATGTAATTCGCAACTATACGGTAGATCGAGAATTTTTCAATGTTTTGCATATATGCAATTCTTATAAAAGAATTCGCTTCCTCTAAAATGCATTCATACTCTAAACACTTAATAGGTAAGGCAGCTTTTGTATACTGAGAATTGCAAACAATATGCTGAAATATAAATATAAATTGCTGTCAAATAGTAAATTTAGGGTTTACGGCTTGCTTGTCAGCTACAACCGTCCACAAAACCCAGAAGCCGAGGCAATGAGTGTCAACAATGTGTAAAGAGATTATGGTAGGTTCTCCTTGGGGGTTTAACACTAGTCATATCATATCAAACATCAAACTTTTTAGGCCTTTTTCCACATTTCAGCCTGAAACCATATAGTATGGTGCTTTATGAAGGTGCACCAAAGTTCGTCAAAACCTGACGCCAATTTTTCGTTACTATTCGCATTAGGCCCGCGAGAATAAACCATTCCTTGTCTTCTTAGAAACTTCTACTTGTAATCTATTCATTTTCTTCAGACAATTAGCTTCGGGATGACTGTGTTTGCCTTGATGGTCTATTATGTGGTCGGTGCTATAGGAATGTTATTTTCACTGGGCGGCAAATGCGACCCGTTTGTTTGTTTCTTTGTTTATTTTGAGAAACTATACTGCTCTACCTGTGATATAAAAAAGATTAGGTTTGTAACGTGGAAAGCCTTTCCTGACGTATATATAAAGAGTTACCATTGTAAATCATGGGTTTGCCCTGCCCATGATCTATCTGTGTTGTGTTGAGTGTGTAGTTGTGCGTGTATTGAAATACGTATGTTGAGCACAATATCTTTATCGGGGCGAGATAGAACCGGCTGTTAGCCCGACATAGGGGCACACTGAGGCTTCAATATAAACACGTCTCTTTCTCTGTTGTAAATGTGGGCGGCACGCGCACACGTGACCGCCGTCAGAGAGACAAACTAGAATGGCCCTCACGCATGAATAGATGTTGAAAAGAGGGAAAAAACCAAACTAGAATGCCTCATACGTAACTAAACAAAGACATAAGTGTTGTGAGAACACAGCACTTACATCCCCGTTCCCTAACTAGCACGGTCCCCGTGCTAACCTAGACCGGCGTTTGAAAATTCTAATCCGTTTGCCTAAACCGGTATCTCAATAATGAAACTACCGTGATCGTGACCGTAGCGTATCGTAACGTATGTAACGTAAAATGAACGTAAAATTCGTAACGTAAAATGAACGTCCTATCCTATGCCCTCAGTGTGCGAAAAAAAAAATCAATCACAAAATGTAAACTTCTGTCGGGATGTTACGAATACAAACGATGTCAACTTCAATAAATGTGCTCGGAGTGTGCCCTGCACAAACATACACAGCAAATAAAACTCAACAATAATTCAGATATATCCACAATCTCAATATTTAAATTAAAGTCTAACATATCTCCTTGAATTGTCATCCAAAATACTACGGCGAAAGAATGGGACTTAGATAATCAACGGACCCTATTGAAATACCTTATGCAATCTTATTATTATTCCCGAATGGCTTTAAAACGGTCATACGGCTAGCCTGCCCTACCTCCCATCTTCCTACGCTGCCGTTACTGTTACGCTCATTGAGCGGGGCCCTTATTAATAAAATACAAACAAACATGACCTAACCCAAACGGGTGTCCCTGAGCTGCTAATAAAACATTTTTTTTAGAATAAGTGATAACAAAGCAGTAACTAACGATAATGCTAGGGTATGGGCACCAATCTTATACTATTAACTGGGTAAACTAACAATGATCCATATGCAGCTCGTTCTTCCTTGTTGGTCATCGTTTTGTGAATACACAGCGTGGTGCAGAATACAGAAGAAAATACAGCAATTGAGCAGTTTGCTGGATGAATATTACTGACGAAAATAGATTGTCGAGAATGTTGGGAGACTGTGGTAGTTTGTCGAGTGTTGGTCGCAGCAGATGGGCAAGTTGTAAGTTCTCAGGCTCTGATGGAAATAGAGCCTACCCGTGCGGTCGCCATGTAAATCATGGGTTTGCCCTGCCCATGATCTATCTGTGTTGTGTTGAGTGTGTAGTTGTGCGTGTATTGAAATACGTATGTTGAGCACAATATCTTTATCGGGGCGAGATAGAACCGGCTGTTAGCCCGACATAGGGGCACACTGAGGCTTCAATATAAACACGTCTCTTTCTCTGTTGTAAATGTGGGCGGCACGCGCACACGTGACCGCCGTCAGAGAGACAAACTAGAATGGCCCTCACGCATGAATAGATGTTGAAAAGAGGGAAAAAACCAAACTAGAATGCCTCATACGTAACTAAACAAAGACATAAGTGTTGTGAGAACACAGCACTTACACCATCTCTCCTCTGCCTACCACCTAAAATGAACATACTATCGAGCACACTGTGTTTATTCAACCCAAAACCTACAGGTGACCCACAATTGCGTGTGAACTAAGGTATAGTTTAGCCGGAAAGAGTAGGGCTCGGCTAATGTAGAAACGTGTGCACGGGATTAATGGGCTTTCCAAGTATCCCAACAATTCGGTGTGATTCTGCTACCGTATTTCTGCACGAACTTGCATTTATAATATGAGAAATTAAAAAAATATTCTCGTGTAGTTCCAAAATACTAAGTTTTCAGCATACTTGGAAACCCCATTACCAAAAAAGTGTTGGCAAGCGAACGTTGACTTTAAAATTCAGGAACGGAAGTAGTTTGGCGGAACTGTGTAATGAGACATCCCGACTGCCCGCATACTCTATAATTGTGACTTGTATATTCGCAATTATATTCGCCGTTTTATCCGCTATCGCTTTCGCCGGTTTTTGCATAGGCAAGCCCGGTTTCATTATTCCGGGAATTGTTGTTACAGTGAGTTTCCCTGCTTGGGCGTTTTTTTAACAGCGAAATGCCGACCGGTTTTTCAATCACATCGCGGACAACCGAAATCTTATTATGCTAAATTGCTCGAATTTAGTTCGATTTTTATTATAATTTATGTTCATTTGCATAAGCTTCATAAGAATGTGGGTGTACTCGATTCATTTCAAAAACGGGCCCGTATTTCGGTTTAAAACTGGAGCACACATATTATTGCAGTTGTACTACCCGCGCTTTCGATTTTGTTGCCTCATTCTAAATTAAAGATGACTTCAGGAACTTTTCCGGAATTCTTCAAACTTTTCCAACTCGCCTTTTCAGATTTTGCACTTAATTATCGGTGCCAGTTCGGCTATTGCTGATCGTGCATTCCTGTTACTCGGATGGACGGTATTTTGGTTTCCACTAGCAACACTATTTGGAATCATTACCTATAGGGACATGAAGAAAGGTAGGTGTAAGATAGCCGCTTACTAATGATGATCTTATTTAAAGGAGAAGAGTTTATTTGGTCCTTTGTTTGTGTGAACGAAACGAAAATTAGAATATCTAAAAGCTATACAAGGATAATGGGAGCCTTGCGTTGCGCGAGCGAAATCGAACCTTATTTCATGATTTTTGACGTGATGTTTCACACAAGTGTGCTCACTGTTCCTGCGTCTTAAACATTGAAAGTCGCCTCAGGCTGCGATAGCCGTCTGGTATAAGAATAAATGAGGCATTTTTTTTCAAATTAGGGCTTTCCCAGTGGTAGTCTGCTCACGATATAGGGCAAATAAAAAACAACTATTTTCTTTTACATAGAATTCAGTATCCGTGTTTTGTATCTAGTCTACCGACTTCTAGTTATGCTGGCTTTCCCGGCTTTATATGAAAAAAATTTCAGCTGCCCGTCTTTACGCTACTCAGACGAATAACTCCGTCGAAGGCGCTTCTACTACAGCCAACTGGACGACTAAATAATTAAACATGACTGTTCAGTGAAATTAAAACATACATATTATAACTTATTTCGATCTTCAATATTAAAATCAGAATTCTATCAACAATATTAAAAACAGAATTCTATTCATAGAGCGTATAAAAATGAAAAACATTAATGATTAAATATGTTATTTCATGTGCAAATAAAGATGTTATTATTTTTTTGCTTTGCTCAATGCATTGTTTTTACTGTGCGCATTGAGGAATCAATCACGGGCTCAAAATCGTTTCGAAGTTCGTTTGGAAATGATGAAAATCTGGCAATGGGCCTTCCTGGGCCGCAGTCAAAGAAGTAGTGAAATTCATCTTTGGAACATGCTAATTTGCTCGAATTTAGCTCGATTTTTTATTATAATTTAGATTATTTTGCATAAACTGCATAAGAATGCTGGTGTACTCGATGTGTTTCAAAAACCGGCCGGTATCTCGCTTTAAAACAAATTGGTTACATGCTATTGTCAGACATTTTCGAAACGTACTTTTCATGTGCATACATACGAACCGTCAGGATAAACACGTAGAACTTTCGAATTTGCATGTGCGCGAATCATCATTGCACAACTATATAAGATCGATTTACGATCAGTAAATCTCAAAACCAAACCACCGGATCTTTCAGCAGGTTGGCTTTTTTCTTGTGTAGCAAAACAATGTATGTATGAGCTTGGTAGTTGTCCTAGCATTGCCTTATTTTGGGCTAATTCTAAATCTGGTGATTTTTACGGGTGCTCAACTACTCTATACCGTACTCTATGGTATTGTAGACATGACAATTTGACATAACAAGCAATTGCATAAAATTGTCACATGAAACATCTACATCGTTTGCCACCATTCAATTATCGTTTTGTTTTCAGTTTGCTGGAAAACGCCAACGTAGAAGATGTGTAAGGCACTTATGGTATGTTTTTCAGTTTCAGTTTCAATGTGTTCTTTGACCGCTCAATAGCAATACAGTAATTACCATCATACATAATTTATGCAAATTAGGTTTACGCTATGTATACAACAAGGAGCCAAGGTTTTCTGCTAAGAAGACCATTTCGTGACGACCTCGTGACCATCTCGGGATGGTTTTCACGAAACAGTAGTAAACAGATGGTCAAGAACACTAATCATGAAATGGGCGCGGTCGTTTCCGATGTATGATATCTTGTATAAAGATATCATATAGGGTAAGTTCGGTTTACTCATTTTTCAACCTTCATTTCAGACAGTTATCTTCGGCGTTGCGGTGGTCATCTTACTCTCAACCTACACATTCAAAGCAGTGGGAGTCGGACTGTCTCTCGAGGGCAATTGCACTGGGTACGGTTCTTTCCCATAATAACCAACCCACGCACTCCCACACACACACACACACACACACACACACACACACACACGCACACGCACACACATATGCACATACGCACACACACATGCACACACGCACATACACACACATACACGCGCGTAGGCACACCACCTACCACATACGCTAAACTTCTGTGTTTAGACATAATGGCCTCGTGAAGGATTTTTGTGACCAAACAGAGGATCTACCAACGTGGGCCAAATACTTAACATTCGTTATGGCCGCTGTACTCGTCTTGCTGGCCGTCCTCTGTTTTGTCGGGCTCTGCTGTACAAAACCAAACCTCATCTTCCCTTTTCTGGGCCTTCTGGTAAGCTTTTACGTTTGTTCTCGTACTTACGCCTTGAAGTAAGCGTAGGTATACACTTTGTGTTTTTATGTGGGGTAACAGTTCGTCTCCGCTGATTATAGTTTATTGCGCACTATTTTCTTATTTACTATGCGTGAATTTATAAAATCTGCACGCCATATCGCCATATTGAATCTGCACGCAGAATGTAATAGGCGTGCAACTTGCCCGCCGCTATCACGCCGCTTGCGCGCTAAATTTCACCTTGTCATGTGTCGCTCTATTGCACTCGGCAAGTGCCAAGCGCGTGGCTACCCGAAGGTGCATTGTTAATTAGCAGTGGACGCATAGACGTAACGCAAATGTCTAGTAGAATTTCACGCGTCTGTCAACGAGAAAATTGGCGTGCAAGCGGCAACGGCACGGCGTGCAGGCGGTTATGAAAAAAGAGTCACGCCGTTGGGGTATGGCGCGCCAGCGTTGTCATGCGGCTTGCACGCCAAGTTTCGTCAGTGGTCCCATGATCAGTGCGTTTATCCTAGGCTGTTAAACTCATTATCGAGATTACGACCGCTATCATCAACGGGAAATGGGCATACCTGCTGGTGTTTGGAGTACTCGACGCCCTTGTCGTCGTCTTCGGATACCTTACTTACAAGGACATGCAGAAGTGTAAGTACTCTTCTCGCAATGGAACTATACAACACCTCAAAAAGCTTTTTGCTTGGTTTATACATCAATCGATAGAGACTTTCATGCTGATTACGAATCAAAAAGAATTTGCTGCGAACTCTCGGTAATGACAAAGTTATGAGCCCTCAAATGTGCGAAATTTTCAAAATATGAAAAAGAAAAATGAATTAATAAGTGAAATATCGCAAACTTCACTGAATAACATGAAGTGCACCATAAAAAGAGTATGTAAAGAATAGGCACGTAAAACGCAAAAGTTTGCGAATTTCGCTCTTTTTAGATGAAAGAACGGTTTTTATACCATCCACAGCAAATTCTTGTTGATTCGTAATCGGCATGGAAAACTCCATCGATTGATGTATAAACCAAGACAAAAACTTTTTGCGATGTCATATAAGTTCCATTTTCAGTAAGCGTAAGTGGAATTATCAAATCTTTTTTGTGATGAGATTCGTCGTTCATGACGAAGTGGTTTTCTCAAACTAATCGTTGGGCCACTGGGCCCAAAATCTCGGGCTTCGGGTCCTTCTGCATGCCTGGGCCCTGGGCCTGGACGCAATCGCCATACATACTGTTATTTATCTAATGTTCGTTCGCGTAATCTTTACATTTCAGATGCTCGCGTTGATTCGGAATAGTTCTCTTTACGCCAAACACATCCACACTTCGAGGAACAAAATTGCTCTTCTTTAGAATAGATACACAGTGTCCGAACGGCTGTAAATAGAATTATCTTGTAATTCATTTCGCTCTCTAGCTCCACATTTTCAAGTCATATCTCGGTTGTTTGAGCAAATAAAAATATCGATTAATATTCGTTGTTATTGATTTTCTTGATTATAACAGTCAGATAACACCGTGTGAGGCGACTTTCTATTATCGAACTGAGAATTATACAATAATACACGTTTGTGCATACTCCGAAGAAAATACTTCGAAGAAACCGCGACACGCGACGCGCCTCCTACCAGTACACCAGAATTAGTACACCGCTTTTTCTCCCACTGGTAGGTCATTCTCAATTGGGAAGCCTACCAGTGACGCGAGAATACGGGCTAATAATACACGTTTGTGTCACGGATATACCTATCCGTTACTCTTTCCCATGATATAAGTACATTAATTAGTTATTAATCACATATTCACCAAGTACTTAACCTTTATGGGGTTTCCAAGTATGCCAAAAACCGTGTGTTTTCCTTCCAAGTATCAATTGCAAAATAGTGTGCCAATCTATCGTAATTTTGCGTAATTTTGACACATCCGCATTATAGAAAATCCGCCATCAAAGCTCAACATTTGTTGAACAAATGGTCCCGTGGCGATCGGTCGTAAAAACAGCCTGTAGATATGTTCGTGTAGTGCCAAGATACGGTAAATGTTTCGATACTTGCAAGGAAAATCGGCCATACTTGGAAACCCCATTATAAGTGCTGTGCTCTTCCAGCACTTTTGTCTTTGTTTATTTACGTACATAATAATATAATAATAATTTATTGACACATTATATAAAATATATAAGTGTGCATCATATAAATGATGATGA
The DNA here is from genome assembly GCA_036852015.1 of Pelodera strongyloides. Classification (NCBI taxonomy): domain Eukaryota; kingdom Metazoa; phylum Nematoda; class Chromadorea; order Rhabditida; family Rhabditidae; genus Pelodera; species Pelodera strongyloides. The sequence goes on from JAANDG010000198.1 coordinate 101,473, forward strand.
GAAGGTTGGCAAATTAAGCCGCATGTAACGATTAGCTTGAGGTTCGTTTATAAGAAAAGAGTAACACCTTGCAACAAATCAATTACCAATAAGATTGAGTGTTTCGCCATAGTTGATTTTTTGAATTTTCGTGCATTACCTCAGGAAATAAAATTTACATAAGGCATTCTAGTTTGGTTCTCTCTCACTTTTACAACATCTATTCATGCGTGAGGACCATTCTAGTGTGTCTGACGGCGGACAAGTGTGAGTGCCGCCCACTGCTACAACGTAGAAAGAAACGCTTTTCTCTCGAGTGCCTCAGTGTGCCCCTATGTCGGGCTAACAGCCGGTTCTATCTAACCCCAACCCGATAAAGATATTGTGCTCAACTTATGTATTTCGATACACGCACAACACCACAAACGACACGACACAGTTAAGTTATGGGCACGGGCAAACCCATGATTTACACCTTCATAGTTATCTTTGTTAATGAGACGTCACGGCGTGAAAGAATAATTCGTGAGCTCCCTGACCAATAGGAGAAGAGAGGGCGGAGCCACAATGCGGAAGCCAGTTTTAGTCTTTTGCTAAGAGAGAAGGGATAGATGTAGAACGGCAAAAGATTCCCTTTGTATAATTTTAATTGTTACTTTCTTTAACCTTACCTCTTACGGCCTATACGGAATTGTTGTACGGAATCATTACGTTTTATGTTACGGAGTACGGAAAAATGAAACTTTTAATTATGTTCAATACGGTACGAATACGTTTTTAAACTTACGGAACTTACTTTCTTTAGAGACCAACTTAGATTTCTGCTCCATAAATGTATATATATATATATCTTTTGAAAGGAATCACGGATAAACAAATGGACGGAGAGGTGTTTTGTTATAGTTCATAATGTACAATTTATTGCACTGTACTTTATATATATATTGTCATTTTTCTCCATTTCATCACAATTTTCATATGTATAACAAAAAGTGCCAGGACACTTTTATCTTATAGTTACAAGAATCATGTGCATTCTCCACTGACCCATTAAATATCACATGGTGCACCGTCCGGGAATCGAACCCGGGCCGCCCGCGTGATATGCGAGCATTTTACCACTGAACCAGTTGTAAATAGAATTATCTTGTAATTCATCTCTACATTTTCAAGTCATATCTCGGTTGTTTGAGCAAATAAAAATATCGATTAATATTCGTTGTCATTGATTTTCTTGATTATACCAGTCTGATAGCACCGCGTGAGGCGACTTTCAATTATCGAAATGAGAGTTATATAATAATACACGTTTGTGCATACTTCGAAGAAAAGGTTTCAAGCTTTTTTACGTTACAATATGCGTGATTGTAGATGTTAAACATACGTTTCAATATAAGAGAGTGTTGTTCAAAATACGCTTCAATATATGAAAGATGTTTAAAGGGAATGTCAAGCCGGTTTTGCATGTTGGGCTGAAAAAAAAGCTTGCCTTTTGAAGGTAAGGAAAGTGAAAATAAAAATAAACAAAAATAAATGTAAGAAGACAAACTCCTCCTACAAACACCTTCAGTATGGGATTCTAGTCGTGCGGACAGAGCCAAGCCAAATCTCTGTCCACGGGACGGCTTGAATTACCGGCTCGCCGCAACGCGCCCGTTTGCTTGCGTTGCGGTGTGTTTTGTTCACGTTTATGACAGAATCTCAAATATTTTATTCTGGCGCCATTTTTATGGGTTACTGTATTGGGCGCCTTTTGAGATTTACTTAGTCTGCGCCTGGAGATGCCTTTCTGCGCAGAATCCCCCTTGACATGCCCTTTAAGGTACGTTTTAATAAAAGACAGTGCAGATGTTCGAAATAGGTTAACGCAAAACTTTGGCCGGTGCGCGGAATGCAAAAAAAGGGTGGGCCCATGCATGGCGGCACACCCTCCCATTTCGGGCCTGGTGTGGGCAGCGCACCGGCGCAGGGCAGGGTGGGCCTGGTGTAGGCCTGAGGACGCAGATCTTCAACTTTCGTGTGTATTTTAGTTCGCCTACACCCCGCCTACACCGGGCCTACACCAGGCTCACAAGCCGCCTACATTTTCAGTGTCTCTCGAGCCCCTGTTCCATTTATCGGTGAGGTGTAGGCGTGTAGGCGCGTTGTAGGCGGCCCACCTTTTTCGTGCCCGGTGTAGGCTGCGCACCGGCCAAGTTACCTCAGTGTTTCAACATGAACTGTAGTGGAGATATTCACACTTAACTTTTCCAGCTCAATGTTTAGGGGTTCATTCTATTCTAGGACTTCTGAGGCCTTCTTGGGTTTAGGCTTTCAAAACCAAATGATATAGTCCAATCCCCTCAGAGTGACGTTTACAGCCAGAATAAAGGGCACTACATATTTGTTGGTTATTTGGCATTGAGCAAGCAGTTGCCTGCATTGCTACCCAAACCTGCTCTCATACAAATCAAGACACAAAAATACATAGTTTGAGAAGAAAGCGCAGAACTCTGAAATGACATTAAATATCTTTATTGTATTCACTCATTCGGCAAAGGTAAATATCGAAATAAAGTAGAATATAAGTCTTTTAACAGCTCTTGTAAACTGCTTTCTATTGTTAGCTTGTTAACGACGAGTACTAAGTCTTCAGCGAGTCCATAGTAGTGTCTACGCGCCAGAACGGCCCTCTGTAAATTGCACTTATACATCGTAAGGTAACGTTACTGGATTTACTGTGTGTGAAGAGAGAAGATTTCATGGCATTACCGTGAAACTGAGTGCTCGGTCTACAAGAAACGGGCGGGCCCAGGTGCCACCTATGTAGGCGACGCACCGACGCGACGCACCTGCGTGGGGGGAATTTAGGCATCAACATTGGTGTGTATTTTTGTTTGCCCACTTCAGGCCTACAACTGGCGCACCTTTTCATTTTTGCGCTTGTGCCGCTCGAGTCACATTCCCTTATGAATGTAAAGTAGCGCCGGGCACAATATAGGATATAGGCCACGCACCGGTCAACTTTCCAATGTATCAAAACTATCGAACGGTATTCGCATGAGCGGGGTAAAAAAATGTACGTATAATCTAGACTTTCCTGCACTGATAAAATATTAAAAAGTAAACGCTAACAAACGACAAACACTCCCTTTCATATAAGCGATAGTGAATATTTAAAAAAAAATTACTTCTCGACATGTCCCTGTAGGTGAGGAATCCAAATAGTAGTACAAGACCGGAGAAGACGCCCATCACCAACGCAGCAACGAATTCGCCTCTGATGATGCAGCTGACCAGCTCGTAAACGAATGAACCAACCTTAAAGGGACGGGCCCATCAAAATAAACCTATAGTTTGCATGTTTTTATAATTTGTATAAAGGGGGTTTATTATAATATACGTACACTAAGTTACGGCTAGACTTTATCCCGCTGAAATTTTTCGGTGTCGATAAACTCAAAAGTATACCGTAGAAGACCAACAATTGCACCCTATTTTCTTGTCGCGTGTCCCGGGGGAATGTGGCTATATGGACAGATAGTCAGAGCGATGTATCCTCGGGAGACGCGGTAAGGAAATAAGGGTGCAATTGTTGGTCTTCTACGGTATACTTTTGAGTTTATCGACACCGAAAAATTTCAGCGGGATAAAGTCTAGCCGTAACTTAGTGTACATATATTATAATAAACCCCCTTTATACAAATTATAAAAACATGCAAACCATAGGTTTATTTTGATGGGCCCGTCCCTTTGAAGCGAAATACCGGCCGGTTTTTGAAACACATCATGTTCAACTGAATTCTTACGTATTTATGAAAATTTGCTCGAATTTAGCCCGATTTTTTATTCTAATTTACGTTTTTTCGCATAAGCTCATAAGAATGCTGGTCTACTGATGTTTTTTCAAAAACCGGCCGGTATTTCGCTTTAAAGGAGGAGGCTCACGAGTTTTAAGTGCTCAATTCCTTTCCTTTTATCGAAAGAACATAGTAAATAATCATCAATAAACTGCAGAACAAAGCGCGGAGACACACTTTAAAGGGTCAGGCCCATTTCAAATGACCCCTATTTTTGATGATTCCATCTGATTCTTCATGTCATATATAGTAGGATGCGATATTTTTCTAATTTTCAAGCGCAAAATACACGCAGTATTCGGGAATTTACCATTGCCAGTCATACCCAACTATTTATCGCAGTTGTCACGCCCCCTTCGCGCTAATTGGGCAATATGCTCTATTGGGCGTGGTATTTGCGATATTGGCCAATCAGCATGAAGGGGCGTGTAAACTGCGATAAATAGTTGGGTGTGACTGCTCACGGTAAATTGCCGAATAGTGTGTGAATTTTGCGCTTGAAAATTAGAAAAAAATTCAGCCTACTGTATTTGAAACGGAGAATCCGATGGAGTCATCAAACATAGGGGTCATTTGAAATGGGCCTGACCCTTAAAAGTAACTCTTACATTTTATCTCAAAAATTAATATAAGAAAAGTACCGTAGTTTCTAGTCATTTTTCAGGCACATCCAAAAACAGCCCCCTTGCAGATGGCGGGGCTAACCCTGGGTGATCCTGCTAATATGTTGCTGAAAATAGTGCGCTTAGACCGCCTGTGTACTTTGTAGTGCAAAAGAAAGGCACGGCTGTTTTACTGTTATGCACACTGCGTGCATAGTTGCTATTTACTGGGTTTTTAAAAAATACGGTCGTTTTTTTAAATTAAATTACTTTCTTTCATTTAAATAATTTCTTTAAAGGGTCAGGCCCATTTCAAATGACCCCTATTTTTGATGATTCCATCTGGTTCTCCATGTCAAATATAGTAGGATGCAATATTTTTCTAATTTTCAAGCGCAAAATTCACACACTATTCATCAATTTACCGTGGGCACTCATACCCAACTATTTATCGCAGTTGGCACGCCCATTCGCGCTGATTGGCCAATATCGCAATTGCCACGCCCAATATAGCATATTGCCCAATGAGAGCGAAAGGTCGTGACAACTGCGATAAATAGTTGGGTATGACAGGCAATGGTAAATTGCTGAATACTGCGTTAATTTTTGCGCTTGAAAATTAGAAAAATATCGTATCCTACTATATATGACATAAAGAGTCAGGTGGAATCATCAGCAATAGGGGTCATTTGAAATGGGCCTGACCCTTTAAAGTGTGTTTCCGTGCTTGGTTGTACATGTTATTGATGATTATTTACCATGTATTTTCGAAAAAAAGGAAAGGAATCGGACACTTAAAACTCGTGCGCCTCCTCCTTTAAAGTGATGGGGCCAATTCAAGTTCGTCGTTTTACTTTGATCATGATTGTATATAGGAAAGAAATGAGAGAAATGCTTTACCCATTCCAATTTTTTTTTAAATCCACTCCAACACAGGGAGTGAACTACTAGAGAAGCGGAGTTACTAGACTACTGCTGGACAACGAAACGTATGGGGGCAACTGTTTCCCAATCAAGACTATGTAAATTATTTGTATCACAGCTAGGAAACTAACAACACGAATAACACCTAAACGTGGCAACAGCTGGAACGCATCAAGCAAACAAAACAAAACTTCTCCAAGGTATATTTTCATATGCAAAATTCGTATGCAACGGCTTCAGATAATAAAGGTCATATGTGCTTGGTTTTCATCAGTCCAAACAACACACCACAATGAGCAAGGTCTTGGTAGGTTTTCTTTCGTACTTGAGCAATCTATTTCCATGCAAAAATAATTGGGTGAATAAAAATGTAGAACTTTATCCCAATCATATTTGCGAGTGCACTAGAAGGCAAACGTATGAAAAAACTTTAGCGTAATATTGAATGCAAGCAACTGAGTAGTAATACGGTTTCTATGTACATTACCTTTTACCATTTATATTATAATCCTTACTTTAAGGGGTTATCTACGGATGTCTACTGATAATATACATGATCATGATTGCTATGTCTTTGTCCCTACGTCCCTACGGCTATCCGTGTTGCCGCAATGATATTACTCCTTGTATGTGGCAAAGACTGCGGATCGAGCGGACCAAAAAAGGTGAGCTTGTTTGGATATATGGGTAGCATTGTAGACCACTACCCGTTTTTTTTTAATATACTACTCGCAAATAAAATATATTATGGGAAAATGCAACCCCTGCAATGTGTTACCCCGGAAAATATACTACCCCATTGTATTTTGCATGACTACCCCACCTATTTGTATTTTGCATGACTACCCCACCTATTCTACATGACTACCCCACGGATTTTACATGACTATATCACCTATTGTACAGACTACCCCATCTATTTGACATGACTACCCCCACCTATTTTTACATGACTACCCCCACCTATTTTACATGACTATTCCACAGATTTTACATGACTATTCCACAGATTTTACATGACTACCCCACCTATTTTACATGATTACCCCGGGACGCAGGCACTATATGTAAATTCGCGGATTTTACATAACTATACCACCTATACCTATTGTACATGACTACCCCACCTATTTTACATGACTACCCCCGGGACGCAGGCACTATATGTAACTTCGTCATTTATATTCGATTTTCAGGAAGGAAATATGTGCCCAGCAAAATGCGAGACAAACACGAAATGAGCAGAAAATGCTAAAATGCGCTACCAAAAAGTCTCGCCTTTAAATATGCGACTGACTATGGGAATTGATCGACATTATTTTCATTTTTACCACCGCGTGTGAGAAAACTTCACGCACTTTTCTATGAGTCGCCAAATATGAAGTTTCAATTGCTGCCCTGACCAAAAAAAAACGAAAAAAAAAAAATGTTTTTGAACAACGGTAGCCGGAAAACAGTTAAATCGGGCGTATAGTATAGTGTCGGACTACTCATTCCACCATGCCATGTTGAGTGGAAATGATATAACTGTACTAAAATCGCGCAGTTTCGCGCCGTTTAGCATTATATGGAAAACCAGCGTACAACACACGTTTCAAAATACAGTGTGTCTCATTATGAATATTATCTCGCACGGATTAATAGAGAAAGTTGTTTTATGGAAAAAAAACGCCTTCCTTTTTATGTCGTAAGTCCAGCCTTTCAGAAAGTAAATTTACTGTGAAACCCGCATTCAATTACGGCAAAAATACAAATACAGAGTTGCTGCCTGCAAACGGTTCCACGTCGGCGAAGACTGTAATTTAAAGCGAACTACCGGCCGGTTTTTGAAATGCTTTGTGGACAACTGATTTCTTACGTATTTATGCTAATTTTCTCGAATTTAGCTCGATTTTGTATTCTACTTTATTGTCATTTGCATAAGTGGCATAAGAATGTTGGTGTCCTCCATGTGTTTCAAAAACCGTCCGGTATTTCGCTTTAAAAAAGAAATGGGCAAAACCACGAACCATAGCAAAGAGGATGGGCAGGACGAATTGCGGTTTACTACAGCAGAGACCGATAAAAGCCAGCACGGCAAGCAGTGCGATTATAACCGCAAAGGCAAATGTTACATATCGGGACCACGTTTGCAGATCGCCTGTAACATTACAGACATCCTTCATCGCGTCCTTCGCACTGAAATAATAGAACTGACCGCAAATTAGAATAGCTAAAGTCCGCTATATAAAAGGAGTATCGAAGCATATCTTATTATATATAACTGTAGCCTAATTTGCAAACCGATGTGCGTTACGAAATGCAAATTTTCATGTTCGGGTATATAAAAAGAGTGTCGCAGCTCAATATCGAAGTATGCATGTGTTTCCTATTATGTGAATTTCTTATGATACGTTTGGAACTTTATATAAGTATGCCCATGCTAAACCAATCATATTTCCATGTAAGTCGCCTCAGGCGGCGTAGCCGTCTGGTGCAATATGCTTGCACAAGCCATATAGAACTCCACCATTTTTTTTGCTACGTTTCAGGCGTTTGGTATATCCACCTTTTCGCAACTCTCAAAGGTAGCGTGATATAGAGGGCAAACCTTTCTCATTCGAATAAGATATCTAAGAGTCTATGAGATGCGTATTTATGCTTTACAACGAATTCAAACTTACTCTGCGCATTTGCCTTGCATCCATAGTCCAACACAAACCGCCTTTAAGATGTTAGCACCAACCACTAAGCAAACAACAACACCGAAGATAACTGCCTGCAAATGATTCTAATGCACTAAAATTGTATTTTAATGTGTGCACGTGCGCGCGCCCATGTGCGTGTGTGCGAGTGCGCTCGCACGTGTGCGTATCTGTGTGTGTGCGTGTGTGTGCGTACGTGTATGTGCGTGTCTGTGTGGTGATTCGAGGGTATTCGTATTCGGTACTGGAAAACAATACTGTAAACCGTACCATAAGTGCCTTACACATTTTCGATATTCGGGTTGTCTGATTGTTTGAAAATACAAGTGGTACGTCTTCCTATAAGGTACGCAGTTGCGAAGCGTGAATTGAAGTCTGCAACGTACATGGAATACCTCAATTTGAAAATTAGATCTAGCACCAATGGCAAAAGCAGCATCGGGTGATTCCGTTGCATCTAATTTTCCGTATTATATATTTTTCCGAATGATCAACAATAAGAAAAAAGAAGGGTATAACCCTTTGTTTTGTGCTGAGATGGTTTCGCAAACTGTGTGCCTGTGCCGTATAGCATTGCCAAGCATGATTCAGCAGTACTTGTCAATACACCGTGGCATATGCCTTATGCTATCGATAAAACTTATTTACAAACTGAAAACTAACCTGTAGAACAATTAGAGTGTTTTGTTTACAATGTAAAGCCCTTCCCATTAAATACATATAGTTCGCAAGTATGCAAATTCTTTAATCCGTGGATGATATTCTTCTTGTGGGGGAAGTCCGCTTCTTGCCATTAGCGAACTCGGTACAGTACCAGAGCGAGGTATCACCTTCTTCGTGCCTCTCGATTAGTCTAATTGCATAAACAATTACAATACTAATTAACAATTATCATATTTCCGCTCGTGAACTCTTCCCTTTCATTTTGTTCAGCAAGATTTTAAAGCACAAAGACAAAAAGGAGCAAATAATTGCGCGAAAACTTTATATAATTGTAAGCACTTTTAAAATTAATATCAATAAATAATAAATTAAAATCACAAAGAAAAAAAAAAGAAGCTGCAGTGAATAGGCACCCTTATAATTGAATAAATAATTAAGGCTAGTTAAATATGCATGGTCACAGGTGGGGATATCCTTCAATAATATTATATTATGTACAAATGAGGCGCTTCTAATCTTGAATTACATTTAATCTTGAACAGAGCTTTCGCTTCGTTAGACTTTGAATTTGAATAGTAAATTAATAAAATTGTTCCTATTTTATGCTCACTACTTTGCTCAGAAAGCAGCAAGCAATAGTGCTATAGTAATCTACTATAAAAAATCCTATAAATATTCACGTGCATAAAGAATACATATTAATTCCCGGGAAGTTACTTCTAATTAGATTTTAAAAACCACAATTTAATTTTAGAGGGAACCGAGTAACGGGCCATAGTCAGCACTGTTAGGCTAACGTAGTAGACAAGCGTTTTTTAACCCTCAAAATATGCCCAGTTTCACAGTTTATAATGCACAAATATTCTAGTGTAGTGAATAAGCTCATAGAACGACGGAAGAAAACACCATAGCATTTTTGCTTCTTGTTAATTATCTAATCACCAGAGGCCATATTCATAATCCGATTCCCTCCGGGAAATATTCACTGGGGACATAAAATAGCATTCTAATGTGAGATACGCAGAGACAAAGACAGGGCCTCCTAGGGCATTGAGTGATGAATATGGCCTCAGTTCGAAAATTACATAGTTCGACAAAACTCCAAACACCATTAGCAAGCTGCAATTCCCCACTTCTTTAACGTTTGCTCGTATAGCTTGTAGTCGGGCTTCACCTAAAATGACATACTCGTAAAAGTTCGGTTAGTGTTCCACGATGAGTTTTTCCTTCCATAATAATTGTTGATTCACATGGCTAATCACAAATTGAAGGTCTGAACAAACAAACGATACATTCGCAAAGTTCAAAGTGAAATCAACATAATCTCACCAAGGGTGCGGTAACGTTCGGTTTGGTCAGAATACTCGGGATCGGCTTTCCGGGCTCCGTCTCGTTCCAGAACCGATGTGCGCGGGCCCGCAACTGAAATAGTTTTGATAAGTGGGCCATTTAACATTTAATCCAAGTGAACAGTATTCTTTGTGGGTCTCACTCGAAAAGTAAACCGAATTAAGCAAGCTGACTTCTCAACATGCATATATTTTTCTCATAATTTTGAGTGTACGTAATAAATTATTATAATTATTATTATTACTATTACAATAGTAAAGGAAGTCACACGCACCGGAAACGAGTACTCAAAAAGCCTACGAAACAGAAATTATTTTAACGCTTTCTACATCAACTTAGACAACGAAGTACGAGAAAAACGGTCCCGAGTTACTTACGGCATTTATCCTGTGCACGTATACATTCCTCTCCTTTTCCCATTGTAGTTTCTGTTCTGGGAACGTCTTCTCAGGGAGATTCCGATCCGGACGGAACATCCAGAATTTAGGCTCGTCCTAAAGGTTAACAATGGTGAGATTGTACACATTTATACACAGACCTGAACAGTCTCGTACAGGAAACAAATGGTTCTACCATACCAGTTCTAGGTTCTAGTTTAGAATAATCCAAAATATGTGCACTGTATCGGATATATATGGTGTACTTAAACAACACCTAAATAAAAGGGACTGTGCGTCAATCAATATGTACCAACCAATCAATAATACCAACAACCTCAAAATCACACGCCCAATGTATCAACGCAAGTTAGCTCAAACTATTCGAGGTGGCTCTCTGGGAGTTATCTGATGATCTGACTCTCTCCCACTCACCCTCTTGAGTCTGTATCCCTCTTCGAGGATCTCTTCCAGTACGTGCACCTCCTTGGCTCTCTTCTCTGTCTGCGCGGCCAGGGTCTCCGGTCCACAGACTGCCGTGCCAACACGTAGCGCCCCACCTCCAGACAACGCACATACATTCTCCGTCTAAACAAATTGCTCATACAAAGAGTCCCTTGTCAGCTGTTGGTGGTAGCGTATTGCACTGACATCTTAGGGTAACACTTTGAGACTTGGATTGCTCTGCACTATACATTACAAATGTTCCAAGTTCCAACAAACGTTATTATAAACGGATTAGGTCTAAACCAGCTACAGAACAACATCACTATTACTACATTTCAAAGGTTAACTTTGCAAGAATAATCCATCAGAACTATTTCAAAAAACATTATTCATAATTCATACATACCCTGAGCCTGCTGATCTGAGCATGTGCTATCCTCAATTGCTGTTGCATGTCGGCCAGTTGCTGTTCGAGGAGGTTGAGCTCCACATGGGGCACATGGGCAGAAGCCCCCGAGGAGGGAGATAGTGGCGATATTCTGGATGCAACGTCACCCAGCACTTGGGATTGCAGACCCTAGATTGGAAGAATATATAAGAACAGTCAACTTAAACTTTGAAATAAGACCGCATAAATCTCACATTTACCTGAAGCAGAGGTCATTTGGATGTACAAAAGCCATTCGCAGCCAAAGAAACGGCACAGATAGTATACAAGTAGGCTGGCGTTGGGGTATCCACAGAATTCAGACTAAGAGAAGCGAAGAGAACACATCAAATAACCATAGCTGCATTACTACCACTCTGTCACGCAGTTACAGTGTTACAAAACAGATGTAACGTTGAAAAGAGGGACACAATCCGCCTGTAGATTACTGTAGCAGCGTACAGTATGTTGTATTACCAGTTAGCAAATAGCGCACCTTAGCAACTCTCTCCCTCCAATTCCTTGAGACTACAAAACAAGTGGAATAACGCGCGTACCTTACTTTACTTAAATCACATGTTTCAGAAGTAGCTCTACGCTACGCAACACTCACATACAATTTAGATAATGCCGAAAGAAAAAGCCACAAAAGTTCGGCATTCCACACGTTTGCAGCGATCACTACATTCATAAATGCAAACCTTACCGCCATTAGTAGACCGGGCTAAATAATTCACAGATACAATTTCTCAATAAAACATGTGCCGACGAATGCACCAAGCTCCAATCCATAACTCAAACATTCATAAACAAGAAAACATAAAAAAAATCAATATCAAGACTCACACTCATCAGGGCCTTCTTGCTTATCGTCTTCGCCCGTTCTCTCAATTCAGAATTCTCACGTTCAGACGCCAACAGTTCCTTTTGAATCGAATCGAGCGCCTCGTCGAATTCACTAAAAATCCGGTGACCAGCAAGTGTTTGATTTCACAAACCACGTGTCATATAGCTTTAAAGGTTCAAAAACTCAAGAATCCAAAAAGGTAGTAGTACTCACATTTGTTTCCTCTTCAGGTCGGAGACTAGTTGGTCGACCCTGGCCTCCAGATGAATCACCCTTTCTCCCTCCGCCTTTCCACTACTCTCCATCCTCTTTTCGGCCATCTCGAGGCGCAGCTAAAACGGAAAATTGTCACGAGAATGACATAATGGCAAGGAATTGTTCAACATTTATAACGCGCATAAAGAATGGAACCACTTCAAAAGCACAAACTACAAACTACAGAAATTGTCCATCAGTCACGCTCAATTCAACAACCGATCAATCCGCTAACCTTATAATTGCTCGCGTCATCCTGTCGGGCCTTAATTGTCCTCTTCAGGTCCAGGATCTCTTGCTCCTTCTTCTGAATCTGCCACTTGAGACCTTCTGCATCAGCCGCCGCCTGTTTTCTCTCCATTGCCCGCTCGAGGAGTGGCATAAAAGCCTGAAATTAGGGAAATTAACGCATATTATTCACTTTCAAAAACAGTAATGAGTATATTCATCCGTCACACTTCACCGCTACGTACGGTAGGTAATTTCAGTTTTGTTTTATGTTAATCTCGAACACGCTCCAACACAATCAGAACAAACGTATTCGTTCAGCATATCTTCAGACGCACTACCATATTGAATAAAACATCTCCAAAAAATAAAAAAAAGCGGCGATTCCCCTAGAAAAGCTGATAATAACGGTGATAATGATAACCATAAAACTCACCCTCTTCTCTGATGGATCCACCTCCATAGTACCAGCCTCCAGACACGATAGGATAGCGTTGAAACTCTCACGGATATTCATCAGGTACTTACTGAACAGACCAAAATTAACATTTTTTCCATTTCCATGAATCGGATAATCGGATTCGACCAACAACTGTTACGTTTTATCACTTTCGCTATCTCTATCAGGACAGATAATCATCCAAAAACTTACGATATCGGTTCATAAGTCCTTTCGAGTGAAATCGATCCATGTGCCTTTTCCACCGCTGAATGTATCATCTCCTTTACTCTAGAAGATGCGAGTCCCTCATTATCAGCCAGTCCAATCTGAGTGGTGGCCAGGCAACAAGCCTCGTGGACGATACTCACTACACGGTCGAGGTTCACGAGTCCTGATGCGAGGTCATCAGTGAACTGAAATAAACAATACAATACAACCGTCGACCTGAGTTCGATTCCGGCCCGTCACACCTTTGAAACCACCACCAGGCGAACGAATCGTGGGCGACCCTCATGGCCCTAGCCCGAAGACGTCAAGCAATTTGTCATCTGGAACTCGTCGCCTACTGTTCAGGACCTCTGCGGAGCATGTCATAAGTAAAACTTTGATTTGAACTCCCTTGAATAAAGATGCACGCTCTTGAAGCTTAAAACAAATTTAGAAATTCTACACAGTAACACAACCTTTCCAAATCTTTCAAACAAAATACTCTACCAACAAGTGTTGTCGATGTCAAGATACCTGTGGTGTCTGCTTCAGCGCCCTCTCATGTGGAATTCTCTTCGACGCTCTGATGATTGTTTGTTCACAGAGAACAAGCTCCTCATTCAGGGAGGTCAGGAATCCACTCACATCGCTCTCTTCGCTTCCCAACTAAACATTTCACATTCAGACCTTCCTTAGGCAAAGATTTTGCAGAACGAAACATCACAATCCCCAAAGACCCTTATTAAACAACAAAATTTCTCATTGCATCATTGCAATACAATACTTAACTTGCACACTAAATACTTAATGCTGTCAAACGATAATAACACTGGAAATTAAAAAAAAAAACTAAATATTTTATGCACATAGCTAGCAGGTCCTGAATACGACAAATCACTCCCCTACATACTCGATAAATATCTAAATTCCTCTTGAAACATCGACATTTAAAATGACGGAACCACGAAACTCACATTCATAAAGTATCCGAGGCGTTGGGAATTCACTTTGCACCAAGCCACAGTCTTTAGTGTCTGGAACCCAAGTAAATAAATAAACACAAATTATATTGTTCAGTGTTCATATGCTGTGAGCGTCAATTCCAATAAAGTAGTCATTCTTGGACTGAACGCCGACATTTCCTCTAACTTCTGAAACTGCTCAGAAATTGGGGCCTCAATAAAAATTAGTAAGGAATGGCTGAATGGCACTTTAAACGAAACTACAACATGTCTTGAAGAAAGGCTCGCTTAAAATTTTTGCAAGGTATCCAGCGACACCAAAGGTGATTTACGCAAAAAAAAATTTCACTTAACAAGTCTTCAGAATACGAGATCCCTACGCTAGACAAAATTACGAAATTCCTTAAGACAAATATGTACCTGTTGAAGAGTTGCATCCAACCAGGAGCACACATCGAATGCATCACCGTCCACATGAATGGTGAACACATTCTAAAGGTATTACCAATGTCAGATAATCATGTATAGTTAAGTTCAACGGAGAATGTCTGCGGGACAAGTCATACGCTTTGAAACCTTGTATTGGATAAGGAGCCCTTAAAAGTTTTTGTAGCGAAAAATAGAACTCTATTCAACCTTTTCAGCAATTCTATCATAATCATAAGCGATTAATCCTGCATAAAGGCCATGAAAAAAAAAACATAAATTCCCCCAACCTGGAAATAGAAGAGCGCCTTGGACAGTGGGTCAAGTGAGGTGTTCTCGTCGAAACGTCCAGTCTTGACCAATTCCAAATAATTATCGATCGATTTCTCCTGGGCCGTCATTTCCGGCTGCTTCTCCGCCAATTTGCCCAGCGTTTCCAGGGAGCACGACTGCAGAGCACTATAATGAAAAGTCGATAATATTTTAATTAGTTGTGTGAATTCTAGAGCTATTTCTAGAGATTTAGACCTTTAGAGCTAAGTAAGTCCTAGAGTAAGAGAATGAACACTGGTGAATTAGTTGTGAAATTCAACGGCCCGAGCCCAGGAGCCATAGAAAACGAAACAACAACGTCGGATAGTCAGTACTAATAACACAAAGAACTCAAATAAATAATTAGGACCATACAAATCCTAAAGTGCAATGTTACAAAATGCTGATAAAATGCTAGAGGTCCTGGGTGCGCTAGTTATTTTGTGGTTGCCCTTGATGCGCTAGTTATAAAAAGGTATAAATAGGTAGAACCTGAAATTGCCCACAAACATCATGTTAATAAATATATTTTCTTGGCTTACGTTCATAATAAACGAAAAATAATCACCAAACAATACCGTAAATACCAATGTTACAAGAAGGTCATAAAACACTGTAGACATTCGAAATGTAGTCGATCAGATGTGAACCTAATATGAAATTGATAATTAAAAAAAACCCACGTCTCAAATTGTCCACAGGCAGCGATCAATCCATGTGCGAGGTGTGAAACACGGGCACAATGGGCCCATTGCTCTGCCTTGTGCGATCTGGTAACGTGTTCACGACGCATTCCTCCTGGTACTCCAGGGTACTGAATGAAATACATTCTCATACATTCACATCAAGGACAAGGACACTAAGATACGCAGTATGTCACATAATATAGCATATAGCCCATCACACATTATAAAACTGGTCTGAAGACTACAAATCTACGACGTAAGTAATACTCCTAGGCTACATTCGCTCATAGTTCATAATGTTGAATTAATAGGTTCAGTATTCAGTGGTTCGGGTTAATAATTAAGACAAGAACCAACGACGCAAACAAATGCTAATTCAAAGACTTACTCTTTCGGCAGCAAATCTCGCCAGCAATTTCGCCTTGGCAGTCAGTCGCGGGAAAAGAACAGATAGAATCACAGAATCGTTGTCTCCTAAACACAAATTCATAAAACACAAAGTTAAACAAGTCAGAAATTAAATTTAAGGTGATTCAACACACAAAATAACGAAAAAACAAAAGTCCTTTCAGCATAAACTAATATTGCGCAAACCCATGATATTCTTAAGATTCAAAAGTCAAGAAATATAATCAAATTAAGTAACAAACCTCCGGGCTTCTTGAAATTGTCGGGCAGGAAGGTGACCAACAACTTCACCATTCTGTCCGCGTACTCCAATTCAACACCCTTCACCGCAGCTTCCACCATCTCAAAGTTAACGTTTAAAGTTACTAATTCGCAGAATAAAAGTTTCCTTCCCATGTGTATCTACCAAGTTACCAAGCATCAAAAACGCGAAACACTTCACTAACTTGCGATCTTGAGACACAGGCGGTATCATCGAAGAATACATTTTTACAATATATAGTTATAGAACAATGCACTTGTAACATAATAACAGTAATACTATCTTTGTTCTCACCTCAGCAAATGTCTTTGACTGATTGAGCTGCATCTGGGTGACAATGCCTGCCATTTCCTTGTCATCACCACGCTGCACACACAATTGTTCTTCATAGCGGAGACACTGTAATTGAATAAAGGAATAATAGGTCAACGATAATGGAGCAACGCACTGCCATATCCTATTCACCTTTAATGGGGTTAGTATACCAAAAATTCGGTGTGATTCTGACAATACTACCGTATTTCTGCATGAAACTTGCACATATAATATGAAAAATTAAAAAAAATTTCCTCGTGCAGTTCCATACTTGGAAACCCCATAAATAAACATATCCTACACCGCATCTCAATGAGAAATTAGAAGTTATTAGCTTAGACGTTGCCTCGACTATCTCCAAATTGTAGGCTGGCATTTGGAGAAATCTTGTTGTTAGCAATTGTTACTTATTGTTAGAAATACTCCATGACAAATAAATTCACATGTAATTAATTTACGAATGAATAAAACTTTTTTAAAGTTAGATTCCACTTGTTCCAAAAGCATATGTATACCATATGAAACATACAGAATGTGAAAGACAAAATGCGTGCCGGTACAACAACTAATAAGGCGACTTAGAATACACTCTGTGTTCCTACTAACATCATAAAGTTCCAACCTGATCTTTTAGATCCTGAATCTCCTCCCCAAGCTCAGCGGCCTTCTTTCGGAACATTATAATCGTCTGCGAAAGGTCTTCGGCGTGTTTCTCCTCTTGACGCAACTTGGTATTCAACTGAAACAAACAAGCTATCAGCTTATAAAAGGGAAGAAATGCAAAATCAATTTCCAGTTCTTTCAAAAACGCACTTTCCGTGACAAAACAAAAGAATCCTCAATCAAACAGTACGCCTGGCTACTGAGTACTACGTCCTAGTAGTTTTCAATAAAACCAGAACCAGCAAATACAACGATATCACCTATGACCCAGCAACGACAAAGAAGGAAAAAAAGTTTTGTGTTATTTTCCACGATGAAATAATATAAAAATAATAATAAACTTGCCTCCTGAATCTGCACGTCCCTTTCGGATAGCTCCTTCAGCAAGTCCTTTTCAACTTGTTTCTGTGCTTCTTGCAACTGCTCGTCCATGTCGTGGATAGCCTCTAGGTCTTCAACATCTTGTTCCAACTTGCTGCAAAACACAGCGAGATATATCTTATTATATAAAAGAGTAACTGTAGCCTAATTTGCATATCGATGTGCGTTACGGAAATGAAAATTTTCGTGTTCGGGTATAAAAAGAGTGTCGCAGCTCAATATCGAAGTATGCATATGCAATTGTTTCCTATTATGTGAATTTCTTATGATACGTTTGAAACTTTGTATATAAGTATGCCATTGCTAAACCAATCATATTTCCATGTAAGTCACCTCAGGCGGCGTGAACCGACTGGTTTATTATAATTCTTATTCTTGTTCACGATTCCCCGCATTTTCTCCTTTTCCTTTTTTTGTTGAATAAAACTTCACATACAGGAAGACATATTAACTAAACGGCACAGTAAACAAACAAGAAAAATGTAACTTACGTCAGCTTATCCTCCAAGTCCATATTTTTCGACGTAAGCGCAGTGACCATTTGTTCCGCCTCCATAATAGCATCCACCTTAACTAGGTAATATTGAACTGTGAGAACAAACATGATGTTATTCGATAAGACAAAACTCTGGAACCCTGCGAATCCAGACTTTGATGACCAGACGGTTGTTTTAAGCAGAGACATCAAACTATAACGATCAAACAAAATCAATGCCTAAAATAAGAAAATCACCTGTTCTTGTAATTCATGCAAAGCGTTCGCCGCCTCATCCGCTTGTTTCTTCTGAAGTTCTGCGGCACGCATCAGTTCCGAATTTCTGAACAAAAATTATTATGAACAAACAATACAGCGAGTGCCAAATAAAAATAACCAACAAAAACTAAAGAAGCTTCCGCTTTTGTTCCTTCATTTGGCAATGAACCGATTCATATTGGACATGGACATTGATAATAATAAACCGCAAAATACTCACTCGACAGCCATCAGCTCGGCTTGCTTACACGCTTGTTGTTTTTCCACGACAGCAACACCGTTGGCATCACGCAATCTATAAACAACAACCAAAATTACAAATTAAAGCGAAATACCAGCCGGTTTTAGAAACGCATCGTGGACGACTAAATTCTTACGTATTTATGTTAATTTGCTCGATTTTAGCTCGATTTTTTTATTCTAATTTATGTTCATTTTCACAAGCTGCATAATAATGCTGGTGTACTCGATGTGTTTCAATACCGGCCGGTATTTCGCTTTAGACGCTAGATTACTGTTTACTGCTAGATCGAGCTATAAGTCACTGCCACAAATATACTCTTGCAAAATAGTCCACAGTCTCAAGGTTCTTCTTATCAAGTCTACATGTAACAACACAATACACTGGTGACTGGAATAAAGAACTCCAACGCACTTAATCAGAGCCTCTTTGAGTCGTTCGTTCTGCTGTTCGAGTTGCTTCACTTGCACGCTGTTTCCCTGCAGAAAACAGGAATTCGGTTAGGAAACAAAGGTAAACATGAACAATACATTTTTTTTGTAAATAAATAAAGGTAATAACATGATGCTAGTCTATGGTACGAAACTAACATATATATAACAATGAATACTTTCTATTTAGACGAACAGAAGTGGATAAAGTGTGGCAAGATGTATTTCAGCTTTCAGCGCAGTTTTCAACTAGAAAACACTGTGGCAATATGTTTAAACTGATCTTTCCTCGATGGAGTAACCAAGCTTACGTTTCAAAACCACTTGTTATACCATTTGCATACACATATATGCTTCAACTGACCGCAATCAATCCTCCATCTCCCACTCCGGCTGCCATTTCCTCCTTCAGAATCTCCAGTTCGGCTTCCAATTCTTCAGCTTTGTCCTTCAGCGCGTCACACTAAAAGGAAAACATAAATACATGTAAAGGAAAGGAAAACACTTGCAGAGGTCATATCCACGCACGTCATAAAGGTCATACAGGTCAAAGGTCATATCCACGTCATAAAGGTCATACAGGTCAAAGGTCATATCCACGTCATACAGGTCAAAGGTCATATCCACGTCATAAAGGTCATACAGGTCAAAGGTCATATCCACGTCATACAGGTCAAAGGTCATATCCACGTCATAAAGGTCATACAGGTCAAAGGTCATATTCACGTCATACAGGTCAAAGGTCATATCCACGTCATAAAGGTCATACAGGTCAAAGGTCATATCCACGTCATAAAGGTCATACAGGTCAAAGGTCATATCCACGTCATAAAGGTCATACAGGTCAAAGGTCATATCCGAAAACGCGATTTGCTTTATTTTGGGCTTACTTAGTGACCACAAAAAGTGCTCGTGCACGAAGCGTCGATAACCCAAACAAACAAATTAAAAACCACTTCCGGGGGATGCTTCTATGTGACCGCCGTGACCTGATGCTCTGCAGAGAACGGAACCCTGAACCTAACACCACAAATATAAATCGCAACCTCTTGTTGGAGAATTTCCGCCTTCTCCTCGGCCATTTCCTTATCAATTGTGGCCATTTCGATCATTTCTTGGGCAGACGACATGTCCTCCTGGTTGGCCTCGCGCCAATCCCGCAGTTCCGTTGCTTCCTGAACAATACCACATTATTTGCTAAAGGGATTGATTCGAGGTTTGCTAAAACAAAAATGCTGGCTTAATTCCTTTGCAACAATATTCCAAATGCAGAATGTCAAATCTCATTGCTAATCAAATCGGTCATCTGTTTCCGTTTACATGTTCGTTTCTAATTTTCATCCTCGGATGCACTCCTTTGGGTGTATTTAATAAAAAAGAAAAAAGCACCAGTTTCTGGAAGACTGACATGAAAATTCCAACAATTGCGCCATAAACCGGACACAAATTACGCCTATACTATGTGTCACAAGGTTCATGTCCTTGGGTTCCCATTTAGTCGACATTATCTCGATGTATACATGTTAAACATTAAATATTTATTAATGATAATCTATCAATCTCCCACCCTCTTTGACTCAGCCAACTGTCTCTGCGTATCGGCCAGTGTGTCCGACATCTTCTGCTTGTGTTCGGTGAGCGCTTGTAGTTGAATCTTGCACCGTTCAAACTCCAACAATTTTGCCTGGTCCTCTTTGCGCTTCATTCTGCAAAAAAAAATTTAACCTTAGAGAACTTCTCCCTAAAAAACCCACCAACAACGCACTACAGTAGTTATAAATAAACTAGTGTCTACCAAAGAAAAGACTAATCGAAATTCAAGGCACGCCAGGGCAAACATAAAATACACAAGAACGAAAAGCATAATCACCTCAGAGTCTCGAGTTTTTCCGAAAGGTCTTTCACTTCCACACGAAGATATTCCAGTTCTGTTCCAGAGTTCATTCCTGACGGAATTGGGGGTGGGGCGGCCAACGTGGTCTAAACGCAAACGCTCATTACTATCAAATCTCTAGCAATTTTGTCATCCTCCGATATTTCACAAAAAAGAAAAGGCAAAGGTCAGCGTATTGCAATACACAAACGCAAACCACACCAGAAATTTGATACTAAGGTTCACAAATCAAGTCAAAACTACAAATACATACATACGTACACGGCACGAATACACACAGACGCATACACTAGATTCAATCACGACCATACAGAACAAATATGTAACACGATTACCTCTTCCATTTTCTTGACCCTATTAAGAACGGAAGGCGACTGAAGCGGGCCTTCATCTGGCTCCTCCTCTTTTTGTACCGGTGGAGCGGGCAACTTCTTCGGAACCTCTTGCTTCGGAAGTGCTGTCGGAGGTTGCACCGGTTTGGGAACAGATGTCTTCGGCTGAAAAGTCGAATCAACATATCGGTAAGCATTTCTTACTAGAAGAAAAACACAAACTGGAAATGTGCGAACAAAAGCAAGGAAGAACTAAGCGGCAGCCCAACAGTTTGGTAGGGATTAGAGCAGAAAAGAAAAGATTTAGCCTTAAAAGATGTGTATGTTAAATAGTATGTACACCATATATTAATCAGATTATGGATATCTTAATTAGATTAGGGATATTTAATATTATTGATTTAGAACACGTTTGTTTTATAGGTTCACGTTTTGTTAATGAAAGTACGGAGATGGTCATGATAAAAAGGTGTAATATAGAAAAAAATGGATGTAGGCAAACAGAGAAGTGGAACACAAACGCACCGCAATTGTCGAAGAATGTTATGAATAGAATAATGAGCACAGAAACAACGTAAGTTTTAGGTAAGAGAGGAATATCATCAGGTGAAGCAAATAAGACTAAAAGCAGTCTTGGATGGAAATCGATAATCAGAGCAAAAGCAAACGGGTGCAAAATTGAAAATATATGTTAGGAAAAAAGCTAGTGAGGCCGGAGGACTCATTATTTACGACATACGCTTGTTTGATATTAGCCTATATATGTGGATCCAAATTTCATGTGAATAACAATACTTTCACACAATCAAAACAGGTACTAAGCGACCAAACAAGGTTGTGTGACACGATTTACCGTAACCAATGACGATTTGGGGGTTGTTGTTTGTCTTTCCGAAAGACGGCTCGATGATGCCGATTTTTTCTGTATAAGTTCATTAAAATTAACAGCCCGGCCCGAAACTGGAGTTTGAAAGATCGGTAATCGGGTAATTGTAACAATTTGAAGAAAAAAATGAGAAAAAAGAAGAGTGTCACATACGAAAAAACATACCTCCGCGTCTCTCGGCGAGGTTTTCTTGGCTGACCGTGTAAGCTTCTCGACTGAAGCTGCGGGGCTCATTCCGGGCGACGACTGAAACACATGTTACTTAAAATGGTATTTATTATATGTGGTTTCAGAGTAAGGATCGGAAAGTTGTGTACTTAAAGTATGGGTCATCCTGTTATTATGCTTTAATGCAAAACTATAACTGACCCCAGGCGAAAGTTTGGAATGCGAGCCCGATCCAGACGATGCTTTCCGTAGTTGGGATGCTGGTGCTATAAGACCTGACGCAGTCCGCGCACCAATCTTAGAGCCTTCTTTCTTCAGCTGCAAAACAAGCTTTATGTTAGAACATGAAGTTATAAACTGATGATCCAAGAGTAAGGCGTATTAGAACACTTTTAATATGAACCCTTCACCACTTCACCTTCACTGTTTGTTAAGCAAGTTCTTTTATATTATTTTATACTGTAATTTTTCGTTTCATTGTTTCATTTCTTGCAATTTTTACACCGCGTAAGAAGCTGAGCCTCTTGAATGTGCTCAGCCTGTGTGTGTTTCTCTCTTTTCATGTTAATTTACATTTGATACTGTTTTTCGTTTGCCTAAATAAAGAGTTTAATATATAATATATAATAAGAAACAATAAGGCAACAAAAATACCAATACGAACCTGCGATGGTCTTATAAATAGTCCGTGGTTGGGCTCGCAGGAGAAGTATTCAACTCCTTGCACAGTGCCATTGTTCTTACCCTTGGGCTCGTCGAGAATGACACCAATCCATTCACCTTCGGAGAACTGAGTGGAACCTTTGAAGGCGATTCGACCCCTGCCATTCTTTTCTAAACCACGAAGTACATTGCTAGTAATGCAATAATATATCGTAGCACACAAAAATGGAGTCCAAGGGATCAAATACAATTTTTTTCCAAGCAAAAAAAAAAAGAAATAAAACAACAACAATATTCCCCTCAAACCACTAGTAGCTCCATTCGAAGCAAATTCAAAATATTTCACCTGTTTCAACTCGCGTTCCCACATCCATTTCAGTTCATCAACTCAATCCAACGGAGACAAGAAAGTCCTGTGTGTCTTAATAGTAAACTTAACCAACGGCAGAACGAACAAACTCTTCGCAAATCACCAGGAGGAGATACAACGATGGATGCACATTCAATCGTGTAAAATGTAACAATTCAACTGCAAAGATACATAATAAAATATAATAAAGAAGAAAGAGCATTATTCATTCAAATTTCAAAAATTCCTCGAATCCGACGAAAAAAATTAAAAAATCCAAAGAGTACATGCTGTTCCGAATTGCGATAGTTCTGAAATCTAGAACGCCGTCAATAGTATAATCTCGTAGTTTACGAGAGAGTCACTTCTGGAGAGAGAGTGCAGAGAAAGAGAGCACCTCTTGATGAAAACTACGGAATAGTACGAATTACGAAATTAGGGGCGTTTCCGTTTTGGGTTTCCAGGTTATGGGGTTTGCAAGTATGCCCGATTTTCCTTGCAAGTATCGAAAAATTTATCGTATCTTGGCACTACACGAGCATATCTACAGGCAGTTTTTACGACCGATCGCCACGGGACCAATTGTTCAACAAAAAATGTTATTGATGGCGGATTTTCTATAGTGCGGATGTGTCAAAATTACGGTAAAAGTGTGTAAAAAGCACACGATTTTGCGAATTGATACTTGCAAGGAAAACTCGCGGTTTTTGGCATACTTGCAAACCCCATAATCCCAAAAGTTCGGTGTCATACGCTACCGTATTTCTGCACGAAAACTAAACTGCATATATAATATGAAAAATTAATTAAAAATGTGAAAAAAATTAAAAAAAAAATTCTCGTGTAGTTCCAATATACTGTAAGTTTTTGCCATACTCGGAAACCCCATTAATTTCACGGAAATATTTCTGCCGTTTTGACCGAAGAAAATATTTATTGCACCTATTCTTCTCGTAGAGGTAGTTCTAGGATTGTTATTAATAGGGCATCAAGAAATGTTCGGAAACATTCATTTGTCCATAGAACTTCCCTTATGATTGAACAAAACGTTACTTCGAATTTGCTTCGAATTTGCGTGTTTATTTTACTACCACTTTATTATGTTTTATTGATTTAGTATGTGTATTTTATAACACAAACTGCACGTTACATTGCTTTCTTTGATTGTCTTTGTGCGTAATAAATTATTATTATTATATTTGAAGGGACAGGCTCACGAGAAAAACAAAGTTAGCGACTTTGCCATAATATTCCAGTTCTCCATGCGACTTTCCACATGGGGACGTCCTTGTGCAGGTATAGCTACTAGACACGGCATTTATGATATACCCACTCTCCGTATTATCCTTTTTTTGTATGTATATTTATAATGCATTAGGCTATGTGCAAATTAAAACATTTTGCTAGTATTATAATCGGCAATTTTAAATTTGCACGCAGTCCGATTAAACCATCTGCTGAAATGTATGTACGATAATAATAATAATATCTTTATTGGAATGCAGCAGAGCATAACAAACCAAAAGGTACCCTAAGATTTCGATGCGATAAAGACACCAATATACTAACAAGGGACCGATAGTAATAGATACAAAAGAAAATAGTTATATTAAATATTATAATTCAATAGCCAAAGCGTTCTTTTTCCATCTTTGCTACCATTGCCAACATACGATCAACAGAATTTGACATAGCTACATGATCGACATTTGGATCGCTTACAACTACAACATTTGATACAGGCAATTGTTTACGCTCAACGAGAGCCTCATTAGCCTGTGGCAATTGTGGGGAAATCGGGGATATTTGGCAATTATTGACAATACGGGGTTGTTCAATTGTCTGCGGGGTCGAAGGTTGTTGTTGAGAAGTTGCGGGTTCTTCGGTTTCTGCACGTAAGCGAGCTTCTTGCCGGCGAATAAAGCCTTCGTGACGCTGTTGGGGTGTTTCTGCTCGGCGAACATTCAGATGGGACAGCTCGGGAGAATCCTTGATCCTTGCAGCAAGCTCCTTAAAGAAAGGCGGACGGAAACCAGGCTTCATAGCACATAAAATAGGTCTAGGACGGTTGTTGAGTTTGCCCATACGGCCAACAATATAAAAGGAGTCGGGTGAGTAATTGCACAATGACATGATTTTAGAAACGGTTTCAAAGTCAATACTCACCCGATTTTCCTCCTGTGCGTTGAGAATGACGAATTGGTGTTTTAGTTCATTGCGGCGGAAACATTCGTTCAGTTCTTCTCGAATAAAGGCCTTTAGATCAGAAAATAATTCGGAGATATTTTGGCGGATAGGAATATCGGGGCGAGAGATTGGCGTGGAAGTTTGATTAGGGTAGATCATATTGGCGGACACGACCGCTCTATGCCAGTGCAGAGGGTACGAGTGATAAGGAAAAAACAGCGCATTTGGCTTCCAAGTATCAAATGTGCATCTCGTGTACGATTTTTGCATACACCTTTGAAAGTTAGAAAATGCACCATTGATGATACTAGACGAGGCGAAAATGCACAGTTTATGCACGCTTGAAAAAAATAGTCCTGTGGCTACCTGCCCCGGGACCATTTTTTGGCGGTATGTAGTTGTTCTCGTGTAGCGCCAATCTACGGTAATTTTTGCCACACTTGGAAGCAAAAATCGGCAATTTTTGCCATACATCGAGACCCCATTAGTCATATTGAGTGTCCTCAATGGCGTCGAAAGCCATAATTTGGGCGGGTATCATGTCGCGGATTAACAGAAATACATACTTTTCATCCAATTCAGTAACAAATTGGCGTTTTTGGGAGTTTACACAAAATGCGCAAAACGCAATGCAAAATACTTATCCATATCACTGCTGTGATTATTGAACGTTTTCCTCACATTCTACTGTCTTTTTATCCTAACTCCGAAATTGCTGTGCGAGAAAAAAAATCGCGCGCGGCAAAACGTAGCGGACGCGCAGAGTGAGGATCCGCCTCTTTCATGACTTGCACTGCAAACTGGTAGCGAACGCGCAGACGAAGACACCGCCTTTTTCATTGCGCAAAACTGAAATTTTTCGTTTTTTGACGAATTTTTCATCAAAACTTTTGTTTTATTTTTGTTTGATTGTTCTTATAGATAGTTGGCACATCGCAGATTACACGTCTCTTTAGTCGCATTCTCGAATTCTATCAAACTTTTACCACTTTTGGGTTCTTTGTTGAAGAAAGTTCGGTAAAAGACTGGAAATGAGCGCGGGTCGAGCTAGAAAAATCATGGAACGTCATAACTTCTTATATAAAAACCGGGGGTAGTTTTTCTCGATAGATTCCGAATCAGCGCTAAAAACTGTCCGGAATTGCGGCCAAAAAAAAAATTTTGAGGTTGCATTTCACTTTCACTTCTTTTGTGACATTTACCTATTTGGCACTCAGTGGTTCGAGTTGATCAATGTTGCACATTGTAGCATCGTCATGTTCTTGGTACCGCAGTATTTTATTAAAGTATTTTGTTCTACATCTATGTTTGCTTTTGACCTGGCCTCTTGTTTTTTATTCGTTAAGGCGCTGTTCTTTAGAAATTCTCCTTGGGAACCGTCAAAATGGCGGCCGCAACACAGTATAATTTTAAGCGGATCACCGTTGTTCCTACCGCATCGGTAAGTTATCTTTGATTTCGTGGTATATGGATCCTGTTATAGTCATGCGAGTTATGTAAATGCGAGCCGCGAACTCGTTTTCTAGAAAACAACTGATTAAATCATTCGAATATTGATTGCTTTGTCCTGAAGTTTTGTTTCCTTGTGTTGATGTGGCATCAGACATGAGATGGCCTTTTTATACGGTTCTGGTGAAGGAGACTATGCTAATCTGACTGTGCAAGGTCTCTTCTTTATTGGTGGAAGATCACGTAAACAGGAGTATTTATTTTTTAAGAACTAAAGGATTAATTTTCAGGAACTAAAAGAAGTTGTGCTGTCAAAAACTCAGAGGAAAACACCAACAGTCGTTCACAAGCAGTATTCGATTGGAAGAATCCGCGCTTTTTATGCCAGGTGCCTAATTTGTTTCTCGTGAAAGTGAATTATCGCTTCTTTCGAATTGTAGTGTTTTATAGTCATACAAAATTGCGTAACTAATCTGTTGATTTTTCAGAAAGGTCAAGTTTATGCAACAAACTCTCCACGACAAGCTTACTCAGATCATCCAAGAGTTTCCTAAGATGGAGGTATTTCACACATTTCTTTATTACCTATATATCAACTTCATTGCCTGTTTAGTGCGTTTTTTGGATTAAACATTAAATTGTGATGTTCTTTGATTCATTTGTTTTCCATCTTTATCAGACTATCATGAAATGCTTGTTCAGGAAATCCATCCCTTCTATAACGACTTGATGAACATTCTATACGATCGTGACCACTACAAGATCGCCCTTGGACAAATGAATACTGCCAGACATCTGGTCGATGGGTACGTTTTGTTGAATAAATTAATTTCTACTATTTGCTTATTATCAAAAATTATTTCGAAAATATGCAGCGCGGAACGAACAAAAATAACACATTTAAACCATGTGACTTCCAATCTCTTTAAACCAGGTGACTTCCAGTTATATTATTGAAGGAACAGAAGACAGAAAATTACCTTCATCATCTATAGACTATATTCATCATCACTGTATTAGAAACAGGCCAATCTCTTTAAGTACGTCGACTTACAGTAGAGAATCATGTTCCCTATATATTCCAATAAAGGTCGGCTTTACCGGCTGCGAGGCTCCTATTGATAAAATTGTATGTTTCAGAATTGCCCGTGAGTATGTGCGTTTGATGAAGTATGCTGATTCGCTATATCGCTGCAAAATGCTCAAACGTGCTGCACTGGGTAGAATGGTCAAACTGCTGAAGAGACAGAAGAGTTCATTTGAGTATCTAGAGCAGGTAATTCTTAATAATGTTTTTTTCCCAGTTGTGTGAGCTATGTTTGCCTCCCTCGGTGTATTATTGCTGGATTTATAAATATGTATTTTCTTTACACTGAAACCCCTTCATTTCGTTTAGGTGCGTCAACACTTGTCACGTCTGCCGAGTATTGACCCTACTACAAGGTATGATTTTCAATCCTTGTTGTCATTGTCATTTATCCTCTTTTTTTACAAAGAGAAAAACTATTTTTTTATGGAAGTCGGGAGTACAATTATTATAATTAGCTTATGAATTATGGTGTTATGAAAAAAGTAAGCATGGTATAGAAAGCATGAGGCAAGCCAGCCAGGGAGCATAAACACTGATCCATCTCTGAGTACGTAGCTAGTACGTACTACCTTTGTCGAGCTCACTTTTAACCTGGAAGTTTACTCCCTGGAGATGGAGAGTTATGTATTTGCGCCTTTGTACTACTATTTCATTGTTTGTTTACAGAACGCTGATTTTGTGCGGTTTCCCCAACGTTGGAAAGTCTTCGTTCATCAATAAGGTTTGCATTTTGCACTATTTCTCGTGTTCTTCCTAACAGACAAGTTATGTACGTGTTTATTTTCATAACATTTATGTTATCCCTGTCCTTTGTCAAACATATTATTTATATTTAGATACTTAAATAGTTGTTATGTTTAGGTTACCCGTGCTGATGTCGAAGTTCAACCGTACGCTTTCACCACAAAGGCTCTTTATGTTGGACACTTGGATTATAAATTCCTGCGATGGCAAGTGAGTCTTTTTGACGTACATTTACATAATCACATCATCATTATATTAGTTTCCGTTTTTTATTCACATAGAAGATTCTACTTCTACTTTTGTTTGTTTTTTAGTTCTTACTTTTTCTTCCAGATGATTGATACACCCGGTATCCTTGATCAGCCACTTGAGGACAGAAACACTATTGAGATGCAGGTACACTGGTTGCATTCACTTTTTTGCTTTTTACTATGAAATTTCAACAAATTTTCACCACTTGTTGATGGTTTAGGATCAGGTTTCAACGTCTTGAATTTTGACTCTTTAATTTATTGATTGATGATAGATAGATTATACATGAGTTTTTTGGTATAAAAAACCGACGAAATTGGGAAGTGTTTAAAGGACTTGTGTTGTCATTTTTTTTTTGGTTTGCCTTTACATTTACGTTGCGGTTCCAAGTGATTGGGAGTGTAGGTATTGGACTAAACCCGAAGAGCATAGCATCGAGAGGTTGATGATCCCACGCTTAACTCTCTCGTGTGTTTAGGCAGTCACAGCACTTGCTCATCTGAAAGCTTCAATTCTGTTCATCATGGATATTAGTGAACAGTGTGATCGATCTATCGAAGAACAGGTCAGTGACTGACGGACAAAAATTAATGAGTCAGTCTTTTCGCATCCTGCTATCTTGCATTTTTTTGAGCTGGATGTTGTCTGAGTTGTCTCCTTTTTATTGCTTAGCGAGAGATTATTAAATAATAATAATTCAGGTCCGCCTTTTCGAATCTATCCGTCCTTTGTTCGCCAACAAACCGACGGTTGTTTGCTTGAACAAGATTGATATTCGTCGAAGATCCGAGCTTCCAGCAGAGAAGGTAGGTTTCTTTGTTGTTACTAATGTTACTTGTAAACGTAACTTGACTTGTATTATGGAAAGTTATTTTTTGATAGCTATGCTGCTGTGCGTAAATTTATGCATAACTAATTCTACTGTAGGAAAATTGTCGTATGTAATTCGTAATTAATACCCCGTTATCGTTTTCCAGGAGGCCCTTCTTGCCAAGCTCGAGGAAGAAGGCGTCCCAATTATGGAGATGAGCACAATGGTCAATGAAGGAGTCATGGAGATCAGGGACAAGGTATTTGTGAATTTCTGGTTATCATTTACATCATACATACCTTGTGTGGTGACTCTTTTCGAGCTGTCTGTCAACTAATAAACCAGTCATTCTGATAAGCGTAGTACCAAAACCTCGTGACTTGTTCGGTTTTGTGATTTGTATTTGTACCGATTTGGTTTCAGGCCTGCGATGGTCTTCTCGCCCAGCGTGTTGAGCAGAAGTTGCTGCAGAAGAAGAAGGTTCTTGGAGATGGAATTCTGAGCAAAGTTCATGTCGCCTATCCGATTCCCAGAGATCAAAAGGTATGTCTTTATGTTTAAGTTACATTTGTTATCATGATATACCTTGTTTATCTATTTGTATTCTCTAGGCAACCCTTACCATTGTTGAATAGCACGATCGTTTGCGTTTCGTGCATCCGTTGGTGAAAAACACCGTGAATGGAACCTTCCTCCCGAAATTTGCAATATATTCCCTCCAAAAATGGTCCCTCGAACAGTCTTGTCCGATCGTATAGGCCCGGACTTATGATGTGCTTCCAGGTTCGCGCTCCCTTCATTCCTCTGGCTGCCCTGAAGAGGAAGGTGCAACAGAAGACTGTAGAGAGAATGGAGACCGAGGAGGGCGGAGGCAATGGAGGAAGCATTTCTCACCAGAGAGATGAGAATATGAGGAAATTGGAAAGAGAAATCGAAATGGAGCTGGATGATGAGTGAGTGTTTTGAATAGTAGATTTGACCTTGATAAGTAAATTGGCGAAATATATTTTGAATTTTTATTATACTCAAAAGAGCGCAACGCCGTGAGAGACTATGAACAAGAAAGATCAAAGTAGGTCAGTAGGTGATATGGATACTTGGATATAATTTCCACCAAATATAATAGAAGATCAAATATTACGTATATACTATGGCCCTTTGTCAGTATGAGATGTTTTTATACGCATTGCCGTCTTAGGGTGCCTTTTGATTATATGTTATTTATGTAATCAATAAACCTTTATTATTGTTATTATTATTATACTTATCTATAATTGCAAATTGTGGTGGACGGTGAATTGGTTATTTGCGCTGTCGACTGAGCATTTATTTATTCGGTGGTGTTGAGCAAAAACTAGTGCATTTATATTATTTGCAATTTTTTAGCTACATCCTTGACCTCAAGAAGTACTATCTGTTGAAAAATCCGGAGGAGAAATATGACGTCATCCCGGAAATCTGGGAGGGACACAACATTTCCGACTTTGTCGATCCCGAAATTGAAGCAGTGAGTTGTTATTAATTTACTGTTAGTGACTACTTTCATGTGTTCTTATTATTTGCCCAGAGGTTCCTTGTTCCTTCTGAATCATTCTTATTATTTGCCCCAGAAGTTACTTCTGAATCAATGCCCATACTAGTGTCTCTTGAATATGCATATTGCATTTTTCTACTTATAACCCCCTTTTGCAGAAGCTGACCGCTCTTCTTGAAGAAGAAAAGATGCGCGAGGAAGCCGGTGAATACGACAATGTACGTTGTTTTTAGTAAAAAAATTATGTTTACTTTGATTCTGGTGAATCCTATCAAATCCACCCTTTTTTATTTCCTACACGAACATAATTGTAGGACCTTGATTCGGACGATGAAGAAACGAGTGGATTGTTGGAGACAGCCAAGATGATCAGAGAAAAGGAGGACTTGATGAGGTGAGGGGAAAGAATAGAATATTTTGGAGTGTGAAAAATATGGTATTAGCTATTGTCTCAGGAGATGACTATTTCCTTGTCGTAGAATTCTGCCCACGTAATCCGCGACATTCCCTTTAAAAGTGAAATCATCATGTGCACACTGATACGGCTTGGTTCTAAATTATTTGAAAATGTTTCCAGAATTGAGCAGCGCTTGAAGAGAACGAACCGTGCTGTCCACGTCTCTCGGTCAATTGTGCGGAAGAGAGATCGTTCAGTATCCAGACTCGAGAAGGACCTGGGAGAACTGGGTGTCGATGTGAGTTATTAGATTCATGGATATCTGATTATCGTTTACTTTTTAACTTTGTATTGGAAACGAGTAGTATGGACGAAGAAGACAAGTTCTCGAGGTAGTGGCTATTAGCTCGCAAACCAAAAGATATCCTAAGATGTTGGTGCGGCAAGGACACCAGCATACTAACTAACAAGAGACCGTGTGCATCAATACGTTGCATATGAAGCTGAAACTGGTGTATAATAGTGTATTTATGAAACCTGTGGTATGACAAAGTATGTTTAGTTTCATTATGATAGTTACTGATGAATATCGTTTAGATCAGCGCGAAGAAGATGAAGAACCTGATGGGAACAGCAGAGAAGTCGCCAACGACCATGAAGATCAAAGTATGTGGTGTTTTTGTTAGCGATCTTTTGTGTTGTGCCTTTTCGTCGTAGAGTTTATTGTACTCTCTGCGAATTTACTTTGGATCACATAGTGAACTTAATAAAATTGTTGGCTTGTTCCTTTCGCATCCGTCATTATGGCGCCACCAGTCCACTAAAATACGACTGTTTGTGTTTATTTGCTATCTTCTTTGCGAATTAGCCCATTAGCCGTAAATGTTTACAGGTTGGACGCGAACGTTCCCTATCGGCTGTTCGACCGGCTTCAAGAGACGTGCGAGGCATTCCGGACGAGAAGGTTTGTTTGAATTATTTATCATTTTACTTCACGCGTGTTTTTTTGTGGTTTGTTCTTGTATCTCTCAACACGCAATTGGCATGTATCTTGTGTAATCATTTGTATTGTATTTCAGGACAGAACAAAGGCTCGAAAGTTGCACAAGATGGTGCAGAGGCCTTTCCAGAACAAGATGAAGGTGGGTGTATTATGATTTGTCTTTCTAGTTTTTATTTATTTATTGGTGAATAACACCAGATGATGGATGTACTTCGCAATTTGTATGCTGTATGATGAAGTGAATGTTACATGAACGCATTCGTACTGACTGGCGTTCACATATCATCCTGGTGTACAAGAAATACACATTCTCCTGTTAATTTTGTGTAACTTAGTAGTTTAGAGAGGTGTGAAACAATTCAAAGACGACTGTTTAAAAAAAAAAATTTTTGTCAGTTTTGTATGTGCCGTTGTTTTTCAGGTCACAGAATCCGACAGAAAGATTGGAGCAAAGATGCCAAAGCATTTGTTCTCAGGAAAGAGAGGAATCGGAAAGACAGACAGGAGATAATTTGCGAGATCCAATTATTATTTTTTTGTCATTATATATCATTCTTTTATGGCAATTTGGTCTTATTCACTCTCTTTCTCCGTTTCCATGTATTTTGTGTCTAAACGGATGTGGCTGTGAGATATATCATGCCTTGTCCAATATATAGTTACTTGTTACTCATAGAATTTGGCAGACCAATTGTTATTTGTTATGGTCGATAACTTTTTTATTGTTTTCATTGTTCTTTCTTTCTCGTTGTTAATATGTAATATGGACTGCTTGGAAATTAGTGCTTGAATTGTTGTGTTCTGGAGTTGTTTTTTGTTAACTGTTTGTCAGCGTTGTTGGAGTTTTGCGTTTGCCGAATGAGTTCCCTGAGAAGAAAATAAATTGTTTTGATATTGGTTTATTGTTTGAAGTATAGCGTCTTGTCGTTATTCATTACTTTGAGATGTTTCTGGGTATGGTAGTGGGGGAGAGGTGAGAGGAATGCTTGAATTTTGGGTCTATTTGTAGTTTTTAGTGATTGAATGTAAATTCTAAATTCAGATGGGTAAGCCGAAGAATAAGTATCGGCAAGCGGATGATGGTACCGCGGTTTCGAAAGTAACCAAAGAAGCGGTTGTTGAGCCTAAGAAAGTTACCGAAAAGAGTGATGTGAAAACGGATGCCACTTCTCCTGTGAAGGATCAAGAAAAAGATAGTAAACTGAAGGTAGGTACCATTGTTGTTTGTATAAGCAAGAAAAAGACAGTAAACAGGGTAGGTACCATTGTGGTTTGTATAAAAGTCATTATGGGTGGGTGGACACATATGTATGAATGCGTATTTGAACTTTGTTTGGTGTAAAAGTTATTATTTAAGAAGAGGGCGTGGCGAGACAAGATTCGTAAGAAGGCCAAGAAGGAAGCAGAAAAAGAACAGAGGCAGATAATTGCGGAAAAACTGATGAAGAAGAAGTCGAAGGAACCAGTCGATCCCAAGAAAGAGGCGAAACGGTACAGTTACTTTATGAGGGCGGAATATATCTTGTGAGTGCCCCGCCTGGGTTGCATTGTTGGGGAACCTGTGTTTTTAGTATTTACCTAGTCAGTGGCTTAAACTTCATTGTTTTGAGCAGTCGATTGAACTAATGTTAAATAGTGCATAGCGAACGAAGGGAAGAAGGTTTACGTTGGCTTATAGCTATTTTAATCCATCCTCTTTATGCCTCAGGTTGAAACGTAAGGTGAAGAAGGAGAGAAAGAAGGCGCGTGAGGGTGAGAGCGGTGTGACAACGAAGGAAGAGAAGAGCAAGGAGATTGTCCAATTGGAAGCGGGACGATTCAGGTATTGTATTGTATTAAATTAACCTTTATTTTTGTGTGAGCAATGTGGTGGTGGTGATGATGGTGGGCGGGCCGTGGTTGGAAATGTTAGCTTCTCTGTTACTATATCTAGTCTTCAGGTTTCTCAATGAAAAGTTGTACACAATGACGGGAAAGGAGGCTAAAGAACTGTTCGATGAAGATCCCTATGCGTTTAAGGTGTATCATGCAGGATTTGCTCAACAGGTCAGGCGTTGTTCACCTGTTTGTTATTTATTACTATTTGGTCCACTTTGTTAATTCGATCGGCATTTACAAGAGTCATGGTCATAAGTAGTGAAACGGAAATATTCACAAGTGAAGCATAGTTGTTTGTACAAAGTGCCTTCGGAAAGGGCGCGTTCGAGTTGGGCGGAAGAAGGAAAAACCTGTGTCTGCGTCTCTCACTTTGCATACTCTATACACGGAAAAGTAGCATGTTTTTTTCCGGTTTTCCGCCCAACTCGAGCGCTCCTAAACCTTTTCTTTCTTTGTGGCAGGTGGTGATTTAGCTTGTGCAACTTGTGCTTGTATTTTGTGCACGAATGATCCGACCTTTTACCTATACCCCGTTTTCATCGCATCAACGATTGTATATTTTAGGCGAAGAAATGGCCCAATCACCCACTGAAGACCATAATCACATGGTTGCACACGTTAGAAAGCGGACAAGTTATTCTGGACCTTGGTTGTGGTGAAGCAAAGATTAGTGAGAGCTGCTCTGCAAAACATACGGTAAGTGTTCTGGCTCAACGAACATTTATGCCGTATGATTCCGACCCGTGACAACTTTGAAACCACCACCCGGCGAGGGAATCATGGGCGATCCCTCCTGGCCCTAGCCCGAAGACGTCGAGAATTTGTCATCTGGAACTTGTCGCCGGTGCTCAGGACCCCTTGAAAAGGTGCACGCTCTTGAAGCGTAAAAGAAATTTAAAAAAAATGTCTCTTTACTTTATCTTTCGTAGGTATCCCGAGTATTCGTGGTGTTCCGAAGTAGAAGTACTATCGAATTTGTTATCGTTCTTTTTCGTCATAGCATCATTCTTGACTTTCAGGTTCATTCGTTCGATTTGGTCGCTGTGAACGATCGAGTAACATCTTGTGATATTGCCAACTTACCTCTTGAGGTATGTGTTTTGAAGTTGGTTGTTTGGTGATGATTTTTCTTTCTCACACCTGTTTCTCACAGTCTTTAGTACTGTAGTCATTTTGTTATACTTTCTGATGTTTTCGCTTCTGCATCACGACTTTTTCTCTTTCATCCATCATTAAAGCGAAATACCGGCCGGTTTTTGAAACGAATCTCAAGTACTTGCATTCCTATGCATTTATGCAACATGGGGTCTAGTTTTTACTCTAATTTTTGCTCACTTGCATATGCTGCATAAGAAAGCATGTGAGTTTCAAAAACCGGCCGGTATTTCGATTTAATTTCTCAATTATTTCTGTTGTGTGCTAATCGTTGTTGTTCAGGACGGTGTTGCCGATGTGGCTGTTTTTTGCCTGTCTTTGATGGGAACCAACTTACACGATTTTGTCAATGAAGCTCGGAGGTGTTTGAAGAAGGGGTATGTTGTCTAGACTAATGACTAGTTGTCATTGCTTTTATGGCGCCAAGGCACCAATCGTGATCAAGTGATTCGTCAGTTCGTCAACCAATCGTCAATCATTTCATCATTCCATTCCATTTCATTACCATATCTCA
Organism: Pelodera strongyloides; assembly: GCA_036852015.1. Lineage (NCBI taxonomy): Eukaryota > Metazoa > Nematoda > Chromadorea > Rhabditida > Rhabditidae > Pelodera > Pelodera strongyloides. Next base: position 137,891 of record JAANDG010000198.1, read on the forward strand.
TATGTTGTGCGCTGTGTTCGCTTATAATAGCTGCTCTGTTCAGTGGCACACTTATGATCGCCGAAGTGACGTCAAGATTCCCGAATGTCCGTCTTTTCAATGGAGCTGTGATAAAGATGGGATTCGAGCTTATTGAAAAGGTGCGATTTCTCTTGAGCCAAGTTCTTTGGAGTTTTTGATAAATCGGCGGTATGCTGTTTGTGAGGCATGTGGAGTATATGGGAGAATTTGGCATTGATTTGAGTATCAGTATGGTCGTGTTATTTAGAAACCACACTCTGACTACTTTATGATGTTCAAGTTCCGGAAGATTGATTCGGCGGAGAAGAAGAAGCCATTTGGTTTGAAATTGAACCCTTGTTTGTACAAAAAGCGGTGATCTTAGAATCTTAGCAATGATTGTAGGTTTTTTAAAATTAATCCTAGCTTGCCTAGCTATCGGCATGGTGCGTTCATAGTATGGATTCAAATCATAGTTTCCGTACGTCTTGAACGTTTTGAATGTATTTATGTCTGTGTTACCTAGTTAACTACTTCTTCTTTGTTAGTGTGACAATTCGTGACAACTGTTTTTTTTTTTTACAATTTTACATTGCCTTTACTTTCACAATATTGGACTATATTGGAGGCGCATTTTGTAGGAGTAGTTCAAATTGTTATGTTATGATTCTTCGATGTTGTTGTTATTGTTGAATTGTTGCTCGAATTGTTATTTTTGTTGTTGAACTGTCACAATGTTGATATAAACAATTCACATTTTTTTTTGCTACTGCCATGAGACGAAGCTGCACGTCGTTGTAGTCGACCCATATATCTCCGTTCTGATTTATTATTTATAATTTGATATGATTTGCTTCCATGTTTTATCGTTTTCCTTTCATAATATTCCCTTTTCAGGATGAGTTTACTGTCTGAGAAGCTGTTCTGCTGTGCGTTATCTACTGACTACGTGGGCAAATTCTGTCAATGGTGTTTGCAACCAGGCGATAATCTGAAAAGGTAATGATTACCGATTTTACTTATGCGATACCCGGATGCCGGTTTAGAATAATCGTGGTGGTGTGGGTGGTCGGGTTCCCCTACACATTAGTCTCATCTATTAAGCTGTATCTAAAGGAATCTGGCTTGTATAAGGGTCTTTCAGGTGTACTTCATGCAAAATGATCGTATACTGTGGTAGGTCGTGCCAGGAGAGCGATTGGCCAGAACATAGACCTGAATGTGCAGCCATCACTGTCAGTTTAAACTTTGATTATATTTTTTTATATGTTCAAAACCTGTAAAAGAAAGCTTCACTTGTTAATCGTGTCATACGGTCAGATGTCATTCATAAACAAGAAACTACCGTAGTGTGTGTGCGAGACCTTTTTGATTGCGTTCATTAGTAGGTTTTTTTTCTTGACTGTTGTTTGTATTTTAGTTGTTCAGAAGCACGACGGCATCATGGACGACGGTGTTCGCTTGGTGATGAGAATGAGTGTGAAATGGCAGAAGAATATGACGGGAGCCGAGCACACGGAAAGAACTCTGGAGACAATTGAGGTTCGGTCAAATATAAATATAGTGTTTATGCTCGATGTTATTGTCAGCATACGGTTTGTATGCATATCAAATCACTTTTCCAGGATCACTATACCAGTGAAGGATTTCGAAACCGGGCTCAAAAGTGGCTGAACGATTACAAGCAGTACGCTGTGAAAAAGACTGTTGATGATGATGTTTTAAAGCGGTGAGTTAAATAGTTAAAGCACTTTGTTTGGTTGACGGTCGGTACGTTTAATGCACCACAGTGAACTGTTATATAAGCCCTGTTGGTCATTTTTCGTAGAAGACAGCTTTCGTTAATGTCTTAAGAAGCACTATGTTTGTCTTGCAGATTGTATTGCAAGATGTCTGTGAATTCGTTCGCCGTCAGCGATCAGTTTGGCAAGTACATTGGAATCGGACTGTGTCTTCAATTGAGCGCAATTGACCATAGTTGTACACCGGCGGCACGGATTGCCTATAGGTAGGTATTGTTTGATAGTCTTTGGGAGTACATTGAGTTTTGCTTCTGGGTGGTCGCGTCTCAATCGTGATGTATTAGTTATTAGTTTAAAGCGAGATACCGGCCGGGTTTTGAAACGCACCGTGGCCGACTGAATTTTACGTATTTATGTCCTTGCATAAGAATGCAGGTGTCCACGATGCGTTGCAAGAACCGGCCGTTATTTCGCTTTAATCTCTAAGTGTCGTAAAATGTGTGCGTTGACGGCTTTTAGAATGGAACGGTAGAGGAATGGTGTTGCCAGCTGAATTTGAATTAAACTTTCCTCGATAATGTTACCAGTTGTAGAGGACGAGAAGCGATTATGGCGCCGACGAGCAGTTATGTGAATGAGATTGAAACTGCCCAACACTCTTATATCGATGAGCTACAACCTCGAGATGATAGGAGGAAGGAGCTCAAGGTTGGTGGAGTCTGGGAGATCAATTCAAATTAGGGTCTTTGAGTTTGAGCCATGCTTTTTTGGAGTTGTGCCCGACGCAATCAAGGTTATCTATTCTTGGTTAATGTAATTTTAAAAAAAAGAAGTAAATAAAGTTGCAGTTAGGGCGCATTCGAGTTGGACATTTTCCGGAAAAGAAAAGAAAACTTTTGGTTCGAGATGGATTTCACCAGAAAAGAATGCAATTGCCACGCATACACATGCAAATGATCGATTGATTTTTGTTTCAATTACGGTACAATTGCATTTTCGACAATTATTTTGCGTGTATTATTTTTTTTCTGGGTGTCCATCTCGAACCACTTTTTTCTTTTCTTTTCCGGAAAATGTCCAACTCGAATGCGCCCTAAGATAACGAAAAGTGTGAAAGAGACTACTGATAGATAAAGTGTATCTTGTATCATGTTCTTTAACATGATAACCCCGTTTCGGCCCTGATCGTATACGAGGATTTTGCTGTAGTTGGGTCTCATCAGTACGATGACGACAACTTTATGTAAGTGTATATTGAAGGAGAAGTACAACTTTGACTGCGATTGTGTGGGTTGTCGGGATGTGGTGCGAAACACGAAGATGGAAGGATTTGAGTGCCCCCTTTGTCGTGGTTGTGTGGGAAGGGAGATTGGAGATCAGTGTCTGAGGTTAGTTGGAATTGGAAATCTGGAAATTCTTAGTTGCCGATTTTCATTGCGTTTGGTTTTCTGTGCGTTCTCTGGTTATGAAGTTGATGAGTGGGCTCGCGTACGTGGCATGTAGTTCTCTTTTAGTTAGGGACCAGCCAGTGGTGTTCTATTGTGTAATGTATATGTAATTATATATCTAATTGTCTTGTATCTAATAAATTATGTTCAGTGAATTAGTAAATATAAATAGTTATGTTTGTCTTCAACTGTGATTACCGACTTCGTGACGATTGCCAGCAAGCGGGTAAAATGGCCGAGGAAATGGCCAAAGCTGGCTGTAAAGCACTGAAAAGGACTGATATTAGTACGAAGAGCAAGAGCGAACTTGCCGAAAAGGTGGGCGTAGTTTATAAGATTTAGGGCGGGGCCGGAGATGGGTTATTGTTGCGCTCTATCTATAATGTACTTGGGTTAATTGTGATCGTTTGATCAGTAAGTTCTCCCATCTGTTTTATTCTTATTCAGTCTGTGACGGAGATTATTGAACTCAGTAGCCCTCTGTTTTTTTTCAGTTGATGTCCGTATTCGAAGAATCACTCTACAAGTGTAACGTGTACTGGATTCATCCTTTACGGGTTCTCTATCAGAATGCGATTGATGATGAAAAGTGAGTATTTTTAATTCCTAACTTGCATTTTTTATGCGACTTCACATGTAGCATTCTTATTTAGTCTGCTATAATGAAGTTTATTGAGCGCTGACTTGCGCATAACGTTGACACATATTCTTACACAAATTGGGCACATTACTTATGGTTAGGTGAATTGGTCATTGTTATGTGGGCTTCTTGGTGCAGCGTATCTAAAGTCTAAAGGATAACTTCTATAACGTATCTGTTTTCTCTATTATTGTCGCCTACTGTACTATATTATAGATTCGAAAAAGCTAAGCGTCATGCTAGCCGTTTGCTTGAAATTTTGTCGACTTATCAAGCAGAGAAGGACATATCGCTTTGTCATTTCAAGTAAGTTGTTATGTAATTTGTGGTGAGATTTTCTCTACGACCAGCTCGGAGGCCTTCGGACCATGTGAAATTTGGAAAATATATGGCTGAATTGGAAATATGCATAAAGTAAATCCATAACGGTGAAAGGTTAACTTTTTACAAAATAAAAATTGAATTTAAAAATTAAAAATTGTCATTATTAAGGTACGGCTTTGCTCAAGTGCTGAAAAAGATTAATGAAAAAGAGAACTGTGAGGAATTGCTGACACCCGTTCGTGAGGTTTGTTTTATTTTCTTTGTTGCTTTTCGCAATTCCCAATTCCTTATTGTTGGTGACAGTAAATGTTTAAAGGGACAGGCCCATCAAAGTAAACCTATATTTACGATCCGTTCATAATGATTATAAAGCAATTTTATTACAATATATACAAACTAAATTTCACCTTCATTCACCTGGGAAACTTTTTTTCCGATGCGCTCAACGCATATGTATACCGTAAAACGGAAATTTCCTAGCTGCCTATGCAAATTTATCGTAAAATTAGACTTCGATCAAAATTTGCGTATACGGCTTTGAAATCTGCAGCTTTACGATATACATATGAGTTGAGCGCATCGGAAAAAAGTGTTCCAGGGTGAATGACGGTGAAATTTGGTTTGTATATATTGTAATAAAAATGCTTTGTAAACAGTATGAACATCTCGTCAACATAGGTTTAATTTGATGGGCCTCTCCCTTTAATGTTCCCTACACGAATGTAATCATATAGGTCCTATAGTAAATTAATTTAGTCAAAAGTAGAAAATGGTTCTATATAAAGTGGTATTCGTAAGAAAAAGTTAAATTAGAAGATAATCATTTTTGATAGTAATATCCGTGATAAAACACAAATCTCGCTTTAATTCGGGCGGGATGCGGGTACCATGTAAGCTAAAAATATAAATTGACCCCTTTTAATTTTAACTTCTTACGTCTTTAGGTGTACGGTAAGGTGTTTGGAGCAAAGTCACAAATCTACCATAACGTGGAATTGATGCTGCGGTGATGGAGATAGAGACAGACGAGTTGTATGTTTACCCTTTTTCATTGATTATGTGATTTTCATTTTGTTTTACGATACTTGGAAATATCCTCTTCTCCTAGTTTTTCATTCTGTTAGTGTTAGTAGTGTTAGAGTATTCGTATTAGTATTAATTATGCAAATTGCACGAATTTATGTAAACCACAGGTTGCACTATGTATTTCCCCCTCTCTTCTCTCTTTTTATATTCAGTTGTCTGCCTTGTCTGGTTGTTTTCTTTTTCTACTACTGTTTTTGTTGTTGTTGTTGAGACTCAGTTCATTCCTACTTACGAGTTGATTTTTTTTCAAATGAATAAATTTATGCATATAATGCTTTCTTTGCTTGCCTACAATAATTACGTTGAATAGACGTTCAACTACCGTATTTGTTGCTTTCTAGTTCAGATTACTGTAGTTTTCTGGTTTACTGTGATAGGTAGTAATTCATGCGCGTAGGAGAATATTGAACATTGACTAAACTTCTTTTATTTTTATCGCTTGTTATTGCGATTTTTTTATCTAACTCTAGCACTAAGTGTGTTATGATTCGTGAGGAACTTTTACCCTCCATTTTTTCCAGTTTAATCTGTCGATTTTGGTTCGTAAATCTGATTATTTGTGTAATTTTGCGTATTATTTGTTACATAACTTGCTTTTATTTTCAGGGCTTCCTATTACCGTGTGGATTAAAATGCTGTGCGTGTGCTGTACGTACGTTTGTTCTGTTTTAATATTCATTTTTTTTTGTTCGGCATTGGCACTCATACTCATTGAATATATGCATGGGCGATTGGATTGGTTTTTCGAGCATCTGTGCTGTTGACCCTTTGCTCACTTTGCTGTCCTTTAAGCTTTTAAGATTTGTGTGTTATCTGTCATATCTATGTTTATTTTCAAGATTTGTATTATTTGTATATTGCATGATATTTCAAATGCAATCTTTAAAGCGGTATAGCAGCAGGTTTTTGAAACGGTGTTGGACTACCTCAGTGCATCAATATGTGCTTATGAAAGCGGGGTGAATTTTTCATGCTAATCACATTCATTTGCATTTACTGCATGTGTGGGTGCAGTTATTCAACACGTTTCAACAACTGGCTGTTATACCGCTTTAAGCCAATCGAATGCAGATCTCCTCTTAATGGTGATTTTCGTTTACGGTGTTCCTTTTCCTGTTTTCCCATTCCCAATTTTGGTGAGGGGTTTGGTTTTTGGCCTTTTTTGGGAGCTCCTCTCATTTTTCCAAATTTCCAATTCCACCGAGAGACCCTTGTCCTCTTCCTCCAAAATGTATCATTTTGTTTTGTTCCTAGGAGAGCCCTCGGCTGGCCAGCCTGCTTGTTTTGTATGTTAATGCATACAGTTTATTGTACATCAATTGTACCTCGCTTCATTTTAACTCATCTTACTTTAATATTTGACGGCTGTAGCCAAAACAGCCGGTTTTTGGCACGTATGGTAAACGATGTATTCCCTTGTAGTTCAGATAACTATTTGACACTATCACTATCACGCATCTACACAACATACGGGAATGCCGTTATCCAACTATGTACGTTTCACAAACCGCATGTTGTACCGCTTTATGAAACACTACCAGTTGCGAAGCTGTGATGTTTTTTCTTGCATCTTTGCAACCCTTTTCTCTAGTTTATTCATGAATGCTTGATTTATAGAGCCTGTCAAAAATAATGACAGAATCTATCTCTAAACATCAAACGTAACATGTTTTTTTTTGCAAAATGTGTGCAATTCACTGTGCCTATCGTCTATTTATACATATATTCACTTTGTGTTGTCTATATATGAAATAATCAGAAAAGCGAGTGTTTTCACTCTCACAATAGACAAATAGACTTTCCTTTTTAATTTATAAATTTAGAGATTATAGTTTTAATCTGACCGATTCTTACGCACGTTGAAATTTCTGGTGAAAAGAATTGAATGACTGTAGAGAGTTAACTAACTATAAGCTGGACAACGCTTTATTTTAATCATGATTTATAAATAAACCATGTATTAATTGTTGTAGAAACCCTATGTGATTTGGAATACTCTTCCATAAACTTGTATCGTTGACTTTAATTTATTTTATTTTGAGCTCTTTTTTTACATTGCGCGGGTGCCCGAAAACGCTTTTTCCCCAGGAAATTAAGATAAGTTCCGTTTAGGGTTTTTCTTTCAATCTAGATGATGAATGATTAATCACATGGTGATATGCCTGAATGATAGCGCCATATTTAGTTTAGAGATAGCATGATTTTAGGTGCAATGTTTGGTCATGGATATGGATAAGGTCATGTATAAGTTGAGAATATTGCACAGTCCATGCAATGTACTCAGTGCTCAGAGTCCTTCTGTGATTTAGACCATGAATTTAGCTCCTTTCCTTCATTAGAGTTTCTATTGATTTTGAAATTGTGAACGAATTATGCGAAAGTCTCGTGATTCATTTCACCTGCGTAATTAAATTAGAGGAATATGAAAGCTGAACGATTTTGTTTGATGTTGAGATACACACCAAGTAATTTTATTTTAGTAACTGTTAGTGACTCTACTCCTGCCCGATTCAGTTGTTTTGAATACTCATTTTGTTATTTTTCTCTCCTCGTTATTAGCTCTTAAAATTGACTGAAAGTCAATACATTTGTCCTCGAGTATGCCCGAAAGGAATGGAATGGAAATGCTATAAATGACAGCCGTGTGACGATGTGACATGAATCATTTCTTTTGCAATGAATCAACTACGTTTTTGGGATGTTTAGGGCGTCGCAATTGCTAAGTGATATGAAAGGCGTTCTCTTGGGCTTGTTTGAGATACCTTGTATGTACGTCCCTTTAAATTTGTTGTTATTAAATCAGTGGGTCCATTTGAATTGGCCTTTGCCTGACAGTGTCACAGATGTTCTCCTAAACTGTGAGGTGGAATTTTTATCCTGTCGTTCTGCTTCTCGATACGGTTGGCATAATACTGTAAGTGTATTCTAATATAAATTTTTGCCGAGAGTAGCTAGTTTTCATTTAGTTGCAATAAGCGTAGGCAATCATTCATTCGGTTTTGGTGCCCTCTCTTTCTGTGTATGTACTCACGTCATTCCTTTTTTGTTACAAAAAAAAACCTGTTCTGCGAACTACGTTGTTGATTTCCTTCCTATTACTCTCTCTCTCTCTCTCGCTCTTCTCCCCCCCCCCCTCTCTCTCTCTTTCTCTCTCTCTGAGATTTTAAGAGAAACACCCAAACCTAAAGAATTTCTCACATTCTCACTGTTAATCTCCCTCACTTGTATGATTTGTTCCTAGTTGACATGTCTTTTTTTTATGAATGAATTTTATTTATCCCTGGAAGCTCCACATAGTTGGACTCAATATGAACTTCCTGACTTTAACTTCCTGTTTTCAATTAACACTGTTGAGGATAATAATGAGTCTTTGTAGATATTCTACCTTTTTGGAAAGTGAATTATTTACTAATAACAACCATACCGTACTATCGAGAACTAGTCGTAATATGAATTGTAGTGTGCCCATCGTATTGGCTCTCTACACCCCTCCCCCTTTTCTTTTAATTTTATTTCGAAAAAGTTTCTGTTTTCGGAGTTCGGTTCCCGAGCAACCAAATTCTCCCACTATGGCTTCTTTTCACTGCTCTACATTTGGCAAAAATTCTGTAGCCAGTTGGTTTATTAATCAAAATCTTAAAGCGTATAACATCATAATTAAATCCGTTTTTTAAACGTACGTTGAATAACTTCATCTCCCTGCACTGTAGAAATGAGTATGATTAGAACCAATAATCGACCCAAATTCGAGATTCGAGCTCTTAGCATAAATACATATGAATGCATATCTCCAAGGTTTCAAAAACCGGCTGTTATGCCGCTTTAAAATATGGTCATGTCCTAGTCTGCATGTAGATTCTGATTTGCTTCCTAGTATTGCGCCCTCTTACTCTTTGTGTATTTCTACGTCTTCCGTCTTCTTTCGCTTTCCCCTCGTTCTGTATTCTAATTTCCGGGGCCTTCAAATTTATCACGTGCATCCCCCATAGAATATTAATTAGCCTGCTTCCTACCTAGTAAGAGCCTTACTACACTTGTTTATATTTCTATGTTTATGTACTTGTACTATGTATAGCGCCAGTTATGTTTAATTTTATTGAATAGGGAAATATTTTTCATCAGTATGCATCTTCTTCACGTACTCGTACGGATTTTAGTTCTGGTGTATTTTATTTTAATGCAGGTGAAATTAGTGCGTTATTATTTATTACGTGCCTCTTTATAGTCTTTATTTATTGTGCTTGTTTTGTTGTTAGTTGGTCTGGAGGCCGTTCCGAACAACTTCGGTTCGTTTACTTTATGGGCGTTCAGTTCTTATACTTGCTGCACTCTTTCCCTCACTTTATTACAACGGCAACTGACTTTCCTTCTTACCAAAGCAATGATCTCTTTCTTTCGGGAAGGTTGAACGGATCCATGAGATCACATTAGTTGGTTAATTGATACATATTATTGGATGTCCTCCTTACAATTAGTTTGTTGGATGATCTGTGTATTCTGTTAGACTCCTCCATTTATTGCACTGCAGTAGATTTGGAGTACTGTATGTACAACATATGATGATAGCTTTGATTGAGGGTAGGGTCTTAATGTATTTTTCTACTAGTGGGTTGTTATATCTGCTTTGCCGTTGTAGTATGGATTGCATATTATTTTCCAAAATTTATATTATTTTCTGATTTTTGTTTGGTTCGGTCCAAAATGTTATTTTCCGGTTTTTGTTCGGATGCTTGTGTTTTTTCTGGGTTTTCGGCGTGGAATCTATTTTGTTTGCATAGTTTGAAACTGTGCCGATACGATCTAAATAATGAACTTTCAGCCCTTCTCTCGTTTGAATGTCAGTGGTGAGTTCGGCTGTGAAATTGGCCACTACACTAAGACTTGCTCACCCTGTTACCAGGTATGCTTTCCCTTTAGACGTTTTACGTTCCTAACTGGGAGTATTGAAATCGTGTACGGTAGCGTGGACTGTTTAGTGTCTAGAAAGGGAGTAGCGGGTTTTCTGTAAATTTTTCTTTTTGTTTACCAAGTTTTGCTTGCGAAGACGTCTAATGCTAGAGACTTTCTATGTTTAAAGAGAAAGACCGGCCGGGTTTTGTAACGCATAATGGATAACTGAATTCTTGTGTATTTATGCTAATTTGCTCGAATTTAGCTCGATATTGTCCAACGCTTACCCGTAGACTGTAGTCCAACGCTTTTTTCATTCTGGATGCTTTGATGAAAGAGCAGCTGTCTGTGTGTGTACTCGGAACTGTCAATTGTCAATATAGATTGAACTCTGAGTTGCAACTCTTGGGAAATGATATTTAGGTAATGGAATGGGAGCAAACAAAAATGATAGTTTATGTGGGAAGCATTTGTTTAAGTAATAATTAAATATTTTTTAGATGCATTAATCTACCGCAGACCCTCACATGTAACATTACACGGCCGAACAGGAGAGTAAGTTCGTATTTACGTTTGGGATTTTATGGGTGTTGATTTTATTTATTTTTTTCCGCAGGACTGTATTTCCTATAGGATGTGGATGGGACATAATATGTGCTGACTTCTGTTATTTGGATCTGCTTTGATTGTAGTTCTCTTTCCTATTCACGTACTAGATTAGAACATATTCATTTATAGATTGTTTAGTGTTTTTGCACGGGAGTAGAAGGGACTAGTGATGTACGACAGGATATCACTCTCACATTTCAACGGGGACTTCCCTTACTTACTGTAAGTTGGTTATGGTTTAAAAATTTAAATTGTCCTTGCTAACCTTTTATGCTTTACAATTGCCTGAAACATATGTTTTGTAAGGGTTTGTTGATCAAATCAGAAAAAAAAGTGTTTGTTGCAGTAAATAGATAAGATCGCTAATTGTAAGATAATAGCCGTGTAATGATCCTATAATCATCAGGCAATTAGTTAGGTCTCACAATAAATTGCAGTATGTTTCTGTTTTAGGTTTTGTTGCCTTCGCGTAGAGAACCGTGTCAGTTCTCGTTGAGGCCTCTTTCTGATAATGTAGGAACCTTCTGCGAATATCTACGGAATGAGGATAAAGGCATTGATTATGTTGCCCTGTATACGAAAGGTGGGCTATTTCTCCTTGAGGTTTGGATTTCTCTATCGCGTAAAATAACCAAAAAGTCGAAACACGTCCCACTTTGGCCCGAGCACAAAAATCGGGGATAAATTGGGAACAAGGCCCTGATATGACCCCGATATTTTTTCAAAAATAAAAAAAACCGGTTTCGTCCCAATCAAAGCCAAATTTTTTGAGAGACTTGATCGGGGTTTTTGGTTTCCCATGTAAAAAGTGTGCCAGAATGGAATAACATTTCCATAATAAAGTCCAGCGCACGTTCGCAAACCATGTGCCAAACCGCTTTAAGTTTCTTCGTACTTTAATGTGTTTATTTGTTGATTAATTCAGATGATGTCCGTATTTCCTCGTCGACTTCGATTGAACATTTGCTCCAATTTGGCGACTTTACGCTCCGAATCAATGATAAGTATTTCTATGTGAACGTTCCGAAGACTGCTGCTTCGTTGGAGATGGAGACGTCGTCGGAAAGGTGGGTCTTTACGTTAGGGAGCTAGGAGCTTCAATTTGTCGGTCTATTTGTTTGATGTTCTGTATTCTTAATATTGATATCAAGAATCAGAACAGCCCTCAAGTTGTCACCGCGCTTCCTTGCAGTCTTAGAGCCTTACAGCTGTATAGCTCCGTCTTTTAGTTAGCCTTTCCCCTTTGCATGTTACATATTTTATATTAGAGTAGAGTGTAACGAATTGTTGATGCTTATACTTCGTGCGTGTAATGGTCCTGCCACTGAACTAGAAGGAACATCTCGAATATTTATCATCCCGTTTTGTCTCATCTTGATATTCTTTATTCCCGAGGTGGTTATAGATGTGCGCATATACATGTATTTTAGGTTGCGGGAGTTAGACGACATAAAGGCGACGATTGCCAGTTTGCACGCTTCACTCAACGTGGACGAATATAAATTGAAGAGGGAACAGGTTTTGGTCAAGCGACTTGAGAAAGCCGAATTGGAATTGAAACCATTGCAGGAGGTGAGCTGATTAGTTGATTGTTGATTGATTTTGTACGGTCGATGTATGTGCGATTTGCTGTAGTGATAGATACCATTTCATATATGTATCACGGTTCATGGCAGTATCAGATTCAGATACTTGAACTAGAATTACGAGCACATCATTTGCCCCAGCAATAATGTACTATGTACAGTAGCAAACCTTAGATGACGATTGTCTTGTCAATGCTAATCTCGGTCTTTGTTCCTGTTGATTATTGTTATTGGTCTGGTTTCGTTTCAGCACAAAACAAGAATAGAACGTGAATGCGAACGGCACACGGAGAGGGTAATGTGGTCTGGATTTGCGGCCATGGGAATGCAGGCGGGACTATTTGCTAGGTAAAGAAAACTTTTGTTTAGTCCTTATTTATATGAACGGAAACGGATTCCTTTTTTGGGGCGTAGGGTACATTGCTGCTGCATTCAATGATATGTATTGATTGGTTGTACTACATACATTGCCTAAATGTTGTTCCCACGATATCGACGGTTCATTTAGCATGGATATTTTTATGAGGGGGCTTTACTCAGATGTCTTGGGACACTAAGCTATTATTAGGATTAGACGATTAGACAATATGTTCCATTTGTCACACTGTACTGCCGCTGCAATTGTAATTGTCTATTGCAGGTTAACTTGGTGGGAGTATTCATGGGATATTATGGAACCAATCACGTATTTCGCCACTTTTTCCACGGGTGTAGTCTCATTTGGTTACTACTTGTACACTAGACAGGTGGGTTCTTTTACTTGTTATTGTTTTGTGGATAGGCGTCGGCGTGTACAGACGTCATCGATTATAAAGGGCATGTTAGTTAATAGTAATAGTTTATTGATACACACATTGAAACATATGCAATCAAAAGGATACCCTAATTTAAAAAAAAAAGAAGTAAATAGAGTTACAGTAATATAAGGAAAAGTATAAGACGGACGGCTTCAGAACAGTTCCTACTAACAAGGGTCCAAACTATAACACATACTTATTACTATAAGATCATACTTAATGCTATAAAGAATAAGTTATCTAAATTATGTGTTACCTATGGAAGTCCAATGGTTGGTATTCTTACATGTTGCCGACTCGTGACAATTTATATTTGATGTTTTGTTATGCATTATTGTTACTGTTCAGGTGTTTGAATATCCATTGGCGAGGGATCGGGTTTTCACAAAACAATTCTACAAAAGGGCGCTCAATCAGAGCTTTGACATCAAACGGTACAATGAGTTGGTTTCCGAGGTACGGTGTTTTATTGTTCTTGATATTTTGTGACTTGTGCCGTACAATTAGATCCTACTATTGTTGTTATATATAAAGACTGTCAGTGTTACTTCTGTCTCAAAGTATATAAAGTATTAGCACACATTTGCTGTTAGAGAAAATGATACTAATTAATAATTTCATTTCTTATAATAGTATATTTTAGGTAGAAGAAGTTTCGGGTCAGTTGTGTCGATTACGGGATCCTCTCTTCCAACATCTTCCTGTTTCATATCTAAGCAGGCTTGACAACATTACAAAACTTTAGAGAGAGAGAGAGAGAGAGAATTCATTCACAGGCTTAAGTTTATTCACAAAGCATGTAAAGAGGGAATATGATAGATGTTTTAGTTGTAGGTTATATTACTGACTATAAGTATCTATTTACATAATTGAGCTAGAGATGACTGTGCTTATGTAATTATTAACAATTGAGAGTAGTAATTCGCTATACTAGGCGATCAATGTTGTGTAAATCGGGTATCTATGAGGCTAAATTTTTCGATTTTCTTTTCCTAGGAACATGTCATTGCTTGACATAATCTGTCTACCGTATGCCAAATATTAACTACAGTACAATTTTAGTTTTAGGAGAGTGTTTCTAGTCTGTAGATTTGAACGTTTGTTCAGTCGTTTTGAAAGTGTTATGTGAACAAACTAATTTTGCCTGTATAGTTTAATAACTCCTAGAATTTTAGATGCTGTTTGTAAATATTTTTTATATTTTGTACAGTTACGTAGCTAAACCCCGGTTGTCTACGTTAGCTAGTCAGTTTTTGATGTTTAGTCATCTATTTAGTATTATACTAGTTCATATGTTGTTTCTTGCCGGTGGTTTTGTTTCTTTGTAGGTAAAGTGTTTTTAAAAAGAATAAATTTTTATTAATTTCATGCTGTGGTTTCTGATGTTGATTGTTGAAGGCGATTGATTATATATTTTATTGGAGCTATTTTATTAAGAGTTATTTGACTTTCAGTTTTTGACCTCTGGTGATATCATGTAGAAATTGATTTTTCTCCCCAGTTACACTGTAATTGCGATGTTACCCGGTGGGTAATTATCTGTTTGTGTTTTTTTTAACGATATCAATGTTTCCTCAGGCGTTTTGGTCTGATCCATATTTTCCAATTAGTCTTATCAGATTGATGCTTATTGTTAAAATTAGATGTGGCGTGACTATTACTGTTGATCTTGTTTTACGATATACTAACTTTGCTTTTACCAGGCACTATGTTGTGTACATTTCATTGTAATTATTTGCGCTGTTATGTGCGAAGCTGCACAATGTGATAGATGTCCTATATATTTTATAGGATCTCGCGAGTTACTAACTATCGTTTCTGCGTGAAAATCAAATCCTGAACAGGTATTTCGCACAATGTATAAAAGTCACATAAACACTAAAGGCGGTGTTGGTGAGACGTTACTTATGCGTATGTATGCGTTGATCTAGCTTGTTTTTTGTCTTGATCTAGCCCCCTTTTTGTCTGTCTGTTTTTTTTTCATTCGAACAATCTAAACCCTTATCAATGTAAAGTGACCCTTCTGGAACGCCTGATACTACTTACAACATTTATCGGGCGATCGTTATCTTGTGCTATCATAAAAAATAGCCCTGTCAGACAGTTTCTGCTCCGTTTCTCGTTTTTCTATTTGTTTTCTAGAGAACCTAGTCGAGCAATTTTCAACCTTTGGTCTTTCAGTAAGTTAGGGAAGGAAAATAGCATGCTTTTAGTGCATATCACCGTAACGTTTTAGTTAACGTCATTTTTTGTTTTGTTTTCGCTACTAGTATTAGTATTTTGAGAACCGATGCTGCGCATTTTAGTCTGATCTCTGATCCCTGCGATCAGACGCAATGTTTCAACGGTGGATTATAATAAACATGCACGCTAGGTCTTTTGTAGTAGTTTGAGAGTTTGAGCTGTGTTTATGTAATCATTTGAAATGAAAGTTAATTTGCAGGTGGCTTAGCGCGCCTGGCGACTTGTCACAATATACGGTAGAATTTGTGTATCCGAGGACTTTTGAATTCCGCGGTTATTTCAATGAATAATAGTCTATTTTCCTTCGTATTTTGTGTGAATAATATTTGGTTTGCTTTCATTTATTTAATTATTATTGTATGCAGATATGGGGTGATATCTGTCTGGGTCCGCCTTCTTGTCGTTTGTGCTGAATCACTGGTACATTTTCGATAGTCGTTCGATTTCGACCACTCTATTGGCGTTTCCAATATCTTACCACATACGCTGATTTGTTAGACAGTGTTACCGCACCGGTAGTCTACTTGTGTACCTTACGCATGTAGTCTGTATTTTGTGGCACAAGTGAATCGTTCACTTAACTATCAGTTTTGTAGTGTTAGTTTTCTTTGGAAAATGATGATTTCAGTTTGACCATAAGTGATTTTATGTCACTTGGCGTCGTGGTTTAGGTTTAGGTGACTTTAAGATGGCGAACGAGGGAGATACAACCGCGCCGTTCTTTATTGTAGTAGTTTTGTTTCGATTCATTATATTTTGTGGCTATATTCATCTTTAAGAGAGCAATGAGTGGTGCGTGTGATATGAACGTTTTCCCACTTTTTCTCAGTTTGTCTGGCCTTGCTCTTTCTCTCAACCATCTCATTTTCCAGTGCTGCCTTTCCACTACCCATCGTCCATCCCCTTTATA
Organism: Pelodera strongyloides; assembly: GCA_036852015.1. Classification (NCBI taxonomy): domain Eukaryota; kingdom Metazoa; phylum Nematoda; class Chromadorea; order Rhabditida; family Rhabditidae; genus Pelodera; species Pelodera strongyloides. The sequence goes on from JAANDG010000198.1 coordinate 154,167, forward strand.
TTTATTTTGTGTGCGAATCAGTGAAACTGCGAATAAGGTCCACATCTACACTTTTGAGAAGTTTTGTAATAAGCATTATGCCGATAGTTTCTTTACTCAAAGATTTACTTTATACCCTTATTCTTTTTCATAAATCATTAGTGTTTACTAAGTACGAAAATTTATTTGCAATGCAAGATTCAGATATGAACAACTATGGAAAGTTTGTTTGCTTCAAAGTCTTCAAAAGGCCGTCTCCGTGCTTTACTTTGCACTTGGGAGCGTAATATTTTGACATGGGGGCGCGGCTCAAAAAAAAGTGATTTGGTCACAGATGTAGTCTTTAGTTCTGCGTTAGGTCGTGGTTGTAGTTTGTAGTTTCCTACTGTTGGCCTGTGACCTAATGGTTGTTACAGTTATAGTATTTAGAATGAACCAGGGATCCCAGGTTAATCAGTCCTAATGCGTTGACTTTTCACTTTCACTTGTCTTTGTCCCCTGCGGTTATTCCAATAGATCTTTAATGTTTGCTCCGCTCCCATGTTGTTTGTTTACTCCTAAAGTGCACGTCAACTTATATTCTCATTGAATTTCACCGATTTCATACTAAACCCAGTTTTTTTGCACTTTTGCTAGCAGTAGAATCGATCAACCTTTGTTTTCGTACTTATTTATTCTCAGTAGTCCATGCTCTACCGTCAACTAATATTCGTACCTAAAAACTTATGTATGTTCTTATTTATATTGCTATTTGTATTGCGTAGTATCCCGATCCGACATAAGGGTGTGGTGCCTGACCGTGATTGTGAAGATTGAGTTGTGCTTGCTGGACAATTGCGTTCCCATTTATTATATGCAAATTCGTTACCATTTTGTGCCAAACATCAGTTGTCGAGCATTTCAAGAACCACATGTTATAACGCTTTAAATTCTCAATTTTGTGATATTGCAGTTCACTTCAGCTTGTGTGTCCCGTTGTCGTCGTTTGCCAGAAGAATGCCCGTCCCTGCCCAACTTCACAGCGATTTGGAGGATGCCTCCAACAGGATGAGAATCTCAGCTATTGAGATGACCTGTGCATCCAAGGTATGATCTCTTTTACGGTTTATGGTGTTTCCAAGTATCCCAAAATTCGGTATGTTTCTGTCAATACTACCGTATTTCTGCACGAAACTTGCATATATGATATGAAAGATTAAAACAATATTCTCGTGTAGTTCCAAAATACTGTAAATTTTCACTATATTTGGAGACCCCATTACTTCAAACGTTTACTCATGATGAAACCATGACCACCCGTTTATAAGTTACGAAATACTCACTGTTCATGAAGTTTTAGAGAAAGGTAATTATATCCACTCAGTGTCCTACCCGGTCGTACTGTAGGATGCCGCCAATCTCTAACGTAATGAGCATCTGCAAAGAGTTATGGCGTAAAAATGGATAGCAGGAGCAGCAGGTATGTATACCATATCCTCTTTTCTTACGTGTACCCCTTCCAGTCTGGTCACCCGACCTCGTCTACCTCTGCTGCCGATATCGTGTCCACTCTGTTCTTCCACGAGATGAAGTACGACGTCGCCTCTCCCAAACATCCGTCCGCCGACAGATTTGTCCTCTCCAAGGTTGGCTAGAGATTCCTTTTGTGTCGCGGATTCCAGTTTCCTTGTTTCTTAATGTAACGTCTTTTTATTGACAAGTGGTATATTAGATAGCCCCCAGCCCATATAAGCCGATGTCGATAGAGACAAGTGTATTATGTGGTTGCATTAGTTTTATGTTTGACTATTATAATCACGACTACGAGTAATGTCTCTGTTTCAGGGCCATGCTTGTCCGATCCTGTACGCCGCCTGGGAGGAGGCCGGTCTCCTCACCAAGGAGGACACACTCTCCCTGAGAAAGGTTGACTCCGACATTGAGGGACACCCCACCCCTGTGAGCAACTTTATTTTGAATTCTGGTTATGATTGGGAGAACTCAACTGGTGACTGAATTAGATTTGTAACAATTTCTATGCAGTTATGTGCATTGCTGAGGCGAGTTTGTGTGTAGTTATTGAGGAACATGTCTTTACCTGAGTTCCATTGTCTCTAGATGGCGTGCGTATACTTTAAATAAAGTCTCTGTTGATTAAATATAATTGTTCAGCGCCTCAACTTCATTGATGTGGCCACTGGTTCCCTGGGACAGGGTCTGTCGTGTGCCGCTGGAATGGCCTACGTTGGAAAGTACATCGACAAGGCTAGCTACAGGTTTGTACTACGATTAACGCTTACGGTTAAGGCTGCATCCTTTTAAATTAATGTTTACGGGTGGGGTGTTACTAGGGTTATGGTAGATGTGGTTCGCACTACCACTGTAGCTAACGTTCAGTGGCTTTTGATTGAACATGTAATGATCCTGATTGTAAGGTGGGATTTAGGAGTATTACTTGGCCTTTTTATTCCAGAGTGTTCTGCCTGATGGGAGATGGAGAAACAGCCGAAGGATCGGTTTGGGAGGCTGCCGGTTTGTTTTTATATTTGTTTGTTCGTTTGCTAGTAATATGTTCTTTTTTATTTTCCACAGTTATATCGGAGTGGTTTGCGAGATTTACTACACTACACAAAAATTGAGGGAAATTGAAAAATTGAGTGCACTTTTTTTTCGGGGGCCTATGCTATAGTGTTGAAACATGCGACTTTTCCGGTAGAGCAATGTAAATTTTTTTACCACAGAGCCTTTAGCTCAATTGTATCGTTTAGCCTTCTCTTCTCACTACAAGCTGGACAACCTGGTGGCTATTGTGGATGTTAACCGTCTGGGACAGTCTCAGCAGACGGCTATCGGACACGACGTCGCCACGTATAGGGACAGGTGGGAAGAATGTGATCGATACGCAAAAACAAGTTAACGTCCCAAAAGAAAACCCTCCATAACATCGTTGTTAGTTGGTGAGGACCACCCACGATGATGAGAGCGTGTTTCACTGACCACCGTGCGCGGAAAAGTATAGATTATCCACCGAAGTGATATAACTTTGTTTGAATCTATCGATTTACTATGAATCCGTGTTCTATTGCAGATTTGCCGCCTTTGGATTCCATGCTATTATCGTCGACGGACATAACATTAACGAGCTGATTGACGCCTACGAGGTGGCCAGGAACACTAAGGTCTGTAACTTTTTTTCTTTCCTCTTTTACCGTGTTGAACCAGCGTTGGCCCCCACCTTACGAAGTACCCAGGCACATACTTAAGGTTCGGACGTCCTGTTCATTAGAGAATAAGAATCGCACATCGCACATTTTTCACGAATTCTCACACGTGGTGTCAGTACCAGTTATTCCCTTCCTGGCTCCTAAAATATTGTAAAGAAAACATCTGTAAGTTGCGCTCGCCCGTTTGAAGTATGTTTGAAGCATGCTCGTCCATCTTTTACGCAATCAATACGCTTCCTAGCACATATTATACAATATAATACAAAAGTACAAAAATTATCATTTCATTTCATTTCAAAATTATATGTAGATAGAAAACAGAGGAATACAATATGTTAGGAAAAAGGGTATGTGAGAATTCAAAAATAAGACGTAAACGTATTGTTGATTAACATAATAATTATTCCAAATGTTTTAATAATGATCGGATACAATGCACGGAGTTTTGTTTTGCCTCTTTCGGAACATCTATCCAACACGTATCATTTCCAATTTCAGGACAAGCCCACTGCCATCATTGCCAAGACATTCAAGGGTCAGGGAATCGATGGAGTTGCCGACCAGGAGAACTGGCACGGAAAGCCCGTTCCCATTGAGAAGGTGGGAGGAGTGCTTGCGCCTGCGGGGCACAAGGATCTAGGGGACTGTCGTTGATCAGTTCGTCTCCTGCCCCTAGTAGATCTGAGACCGTATTCACCAACACACAGGGAGCCCTCCCCGCTCCTTGGGGAGGCCAGGGAGGGCTCCCTGCGTGTTGGTGAATACGGCCTCTGGCCTTATCGTTAGGGTACTCTAGTAGAAGTCTCTGTTGCGTTGCGGACGAATTCTTGATCGCTGTCCGTCCGAACTGACTGTTGAAAACTGACTGTATATATGTATTCAGACCGAGGCTATCAAGACCCGCCTTCACGGTTCGGCCAAGGGAAAATTGGTCGCCCAGAAGCCCACAGATGACGCCCCGAAGGTGGACCTCCAACTGGGAAGCATCAAGATGAGCACCCCACCCAACTACAAGAAGGGAGATAAGGTAAGGAACTGGAGGAAGTGTAACAGTTACGCCGTTAAAGCGTTATTGTACGTGGTTTCTAAGTTGGACGGTCCCATTCTAAAATCGGTTACAGTATGAAGTACCGCTTTAAACTATTAGCAACAATATTTTCGATTGTCGGTCGTGCAGCGGGACAACCAGCTCTAGCAGTGCAACTTCGTAATCTGTTCGCTTTTTAGCTACAACTTGAAACATCGTGGTGGTGGTTGGTAAATCCCATTTGCATAATTTACATGTGTGTGCATATTACTACGTATGTGACATATATGTGAAGATGGTTGCATGTCGCATATACTTTAAGTATTTTCCATGTTTAGGTCGCCACCCGTGCTGCCTACGGAACGGCCCTGGCCAAGCTCGGAGCTGCGAATCCCCGTGTCATCGGATTGGACGGAGACACGAAGAACTCGACCTTCTCCGAGAAATTGCTCAAGGAGAAGCCGCATCAATTCGTCGAATGCTTCATCGCCGAGCAGGTACAACTTTTGTTGGTCTAGTGGTTTACTAGGTAGCCTGTGACAGAGTGGTAAGTCATCGTATTGCGACCCAATCGTCGCAGGTTCAATTCTGATCTGGTACTTTTAGTTGAGCAGCTTTTATGCGTAATGATAAATGGCAATGCTGAGGATTAGCACCTCGTACATTTTGAAATTATGAGTCCACTGGGCATAAATCGATGTAAAAAGGGGGAACAAGCGCCGTCCGTATGCTATTGCAAATTTATGTACTTGGTGAAACGTATCTGTAATGGGGTCAATGGGGTGTACTGGGTGTAACTGGGTGCAAAGATGGACTCGGATGGAACCCAAACTATGTTAGAGCTTAGGGGTATGGCTATCGCGCTAGGATAAGTTAGTTTCCACTCAACTAATCATTTATGTGTATATTTATGAAGGAGTTATGCCATGGAGGACCGTAATGGATTGGTGAACTTGAATCTGACGCGTCGCATTATTCCCGTAGTCCTGACAGATAATAGTCGTATATTGAGGAAGAACCCTATTTGAGTCTGAGAACTCTTTGTCTCCCATTTCAGAACCTTGTCGGTGTGGCAGTGGGAGCGCAGTGCCGTGGCCGCACCATCCCATTCACCAGCACCTTCGCCGCCTTCTTCACCCGGGCCTGCGACCAGATCCGCATGGCCGCCGTCTCGTTCGCCAACCTCAAGTGCGTCGGTTCTCACGTTGGAGTATCGATTGGAGAGGACGGACCCTCACAGATGGCCCTCGAGGTATTCTTGCTTTTATCTTCTCTCAATAAGGATGTGTTTGCATATCCTCGGTTCATCAAGCTAGTATAACCTAGTTGGTATCTAGGTATCTACACGCACAGTGCGGCTCTGTGGGAGCCTATGTGGGGTTTGCGACCAGTTTCAAAAGGGACCAATTTACCCTAATTGTTCAGGACCTGGCCTTGTTCCGTGCCGTCCCCGGATCCACTGTCTTCTACCCGTCGGACGCCGTGTCTGCCGAGAGAGCCACCGAGATGGCCGCAAACATTACTGGTGAGGTTTCTGAATGTGACGGACGAAATATGAGAATCATAGTGTGGAAGTGTTCCCATAAACTTGTATTATCTGTGTCTAGGTGTCGTGTTCATCCGTACCGGACGTCCAGCTCTCGCTGTCCTCTACGAGAACGATGAGGTCTTCGAGGCCGGAAAGGCTAAGGTAAGTAAATCGTTTATGGTTTATTTAGCGTTTAGTAGAGATTTTACTAAAAGATATTGCAGCACACACTTTTTGCCTATGAGAAGAAGTGTTAGGCTTTGAGTTCAATGAGCCGTTTGTTGTCTGTGTAACCACTGTTTCCCATGGTTGCAGGTGCTTCGTAAGTCCGATTCCGACAAGGTTGTGCTGATTGGTGCCGGAGTTACTTTGTATGAATGCCTGAAGGCAGCCGACCAGCTCGCCGCCGAGGGAATCAATGCCTGCGTGATTGATCTCTTCACCATCAAGCCTCTTGATAAGAACACCATCCTTGAACAGGTATGCCTATAATATAATAATACTAATTATATTTTCTATATTTTTTGTTGGCTGCAGAGCTTTTCAAAAAGTACAGGAATTCGTGAATCAGTTACATACTAGTTACATACTGAAAACCGTGGAAATGTTATTTTTCCTGCTTTGGCTAAAAAGAATCTTAACTCTACCGTTCCAGGCCCGTCGTGTCGGTGGCAAGGTGATCACTGTGGAAGATCACTACCCAGCCGGAGGTATCGGAGAGGCGGTGAGTATTTTTGATGGTTGGGGAGCTTTGCACACGGAGTCTGTGAACCTGACTGACTATATAGAACGCAGCGACAATACATGCAAACTTGCACAAACTAAAATTCGTTCTCTGAAAGTTCGTGGCTACTACTGACTGAACGAGATGTAAAATACCAAATGGAAAAGGGTTCGATAGAAATTGGAAAAAACCAAAGTCAGTTGTTTCCTGTATGAACGGCCACAGCTTTTGTAAGCCTCTGTTTCTTGCAGGTCTCTGCTGCTCTGTCCGATTCAACTGACGTTCGTGTCCGTTCTCTGTGCGTCCAGAACGTCCCCCGTTCTGGACCTCCCGACGTCCTCGTAGACATGTTCGGCATCTCAGCCCGCCACATTGTTGAGGCCGCCAAGAAGTTTTAAACTGTGAGTGAACTACAAACTATAAATTAGGAACTGTAGTTTGTAGTCATAAAGCTATGATATAAGTTCTTGATTTAAAATGACCACGTGAATAAGATTGTGATTTTGAAACACTTTTTTAACTACATGTATAGCTTAATTGTTTCACTTTTGGATATACGTTGTGTAGTTTGTAATACAGGTTTATGATGTATTAATTGCACTCAATATGTGGGAACTGATTAGCAGCTGAGTTTACGTGTTATTCTATCTTTTTTGCATTTTTATGATTGTTTTCTATGAATTCCGCATGAGTTGTGATTGTTATTAAATCGTATATCAGGCTTAGATTTTAGATTATGAATAAATATTTTCTTTATTCGGTGTTTATCATATCAGTTTATATAGTTAATTACCGGGAGTCGAGAGGACTAACGCGGAAAACCGCTGTAATGTTTAATTTTGTTTTATTAAATTCAGTTGGGTTTCGCGGGTGGCGGTTCCTATCACAATTACAAAGCTGGATTATAGTTGCTGATATCAGCGCAAGTTTTGGAGCAGATGAGCAGTACATGCTAATTTAAAACCTCCATAACTGGGATTGACGATTGTTTTGTGGCGGCCTATTGTATACGTTGATGTCTTAAATTCTAAATTGAATTACGGTAGCCTTCTAGGTGACCTTAAACTTTTTGAAGTAATCATACATACGATGCATTAGTTTTTATTTTCATTTGTCTGACAAGGAGTGAGAGCCATTGAGCCATTGTCGGAGTTCTTTCCATTGTGGGTGCAAGGTGCAACTTCCCCGTTCGTATTTTCAGTTTATCTCTTTCTAGCGCTCGTGGAATCCTAGTTTCCGGGATTCCTAACCTATTTATAATCGAACGCGAAAACAATTTTCTATAGTTGTAGATTCATATCACACTGATCATGTTGAACTACAAAATTGCTAGTGATCTCTGTTTACGGTAGCTTGCATAAGATATTTCTTACCGCGTCAAACTTAGCCACCAATGAGTGAATATGCATATAGGTCAATTTCTTGGTATCCCTTTTCTAGTGTCATTCCAAAACTGGCAAGTTGATTTGAATACGGTAAAACACTGATGCATGTAGCAATATTTCGCATTGTCTTTTGGCTAGTCGATGCTGGCCTAGATACACCGTACACCATAAATTTATATGGTTGCTATGCTAATTATTCTGTGTCTCTATTCAATTCGCTCTATCTTGCCTTTTGTGAAGTTTGTGTTTGCGTGCTGGAACGTGATAAGCCCTATTTGTGCTGACTCGCACTTGAATAGTGAATTCCCAGTAGTATTTAACCATATTTCTTTATTATATCCTCGTATATTCATCAAGATCAATATCCTCGTTGGGTTTCTTGGTAGTTTCAAATCGTTCAATTTCCCACGAGTGTAACAGCAACAAAGGTTGCACTTAGTTTCATTTAAACTGACCACAGTCAGCTAATGTTTAGAGAGTGTGCATATGAAGAGAATTAGTCTCGCCCCCTTGAACCCACAAATGGTGATGTAATGTCTGACTAATAAGCTCGTTAGTTAGTATGCAAATCAAGGAGGTTAGTAAAGATGCAGACATTTGTTAGGTAGCATGAGATTTCTATACACGCAGCTTGCAAAAGATAGATTTCATCTGCCACGCCCCCTTTTTTACAGTACTTAAGCTCATCCGAAGTACAGTGGATAAGCTCGCTCCAATCTAGAGTTCTTCAAAGGAAACAGTGTGGTTGATCTCTCTGGGATTCCGCGTTACTGTTTCCTCTTCACTTCTCTGCAAACACGGTGTGGTGATCTCTCTGGGATTCCGCGTTACCGTTGTTAGCTAGCTTCAAAGGACAGTGTGGTGATCTCTCTGGGATTCCGCGTTACTGTTCCTCATCTCTTCAAAGGACAGTGTGGTGATCTCTCTGGGATTCCGCGTTACTGTGTCTCTTCTTTACTTGTATTGTGCATACGATTGTGTTGAATAAAGCTGTTATCAAAACAGGTCTCTTAATTGACACATTCCATATACATACAAGACCCAAGTGCTGTCACTAAACGTTGCGACAGTACATTTGGTGCACCGTCCGGGAACTCCTCTTCTTGCCGTGAAGCGAGCCAATGCATTCATGAAGGCTTTGGTTGACAGCGATTTTACGGTATCCAGGTAGATTGCCCTGGTTGTAAGGCACACAATGGCGAGAATCCACAACTTCTCCTTGCCATTTGGCGTTGTGTAGACAATGGGCCCCGCCATGTCGATTCCAGTGTGCATGAATGGCCTGGTTGCCATCGTGCGTTCGGACGGAAGGGGCGGTTGCGCCGGGTATGAGAATGGACGATTGCGCTCCTTTTGACACGGGACACAAGCGCGGATGATCTTTTGGATGACCGCTCGCGGCTTTGTGATCCAGAAGGAGATTCGTACACGAGCCAGCGTTGGCTGAAGTCCTCCGTGTGTCTTGCGGTGGATATCATCGATAATCCAGGCCGCCACTCTGCTCTTCCCAGGAACAATCGGCGGGCTGCAGTCGACGTCAGGGATAGGGTCCACGGCCATTCGCTGCCTTGCTCGAAGAATGCCATCAGAATCCTTGAATGCTCGGAGGTGCTTCAGTTCCTTCTCGTTGTCCGGCTGAGGCCATGCGTGCCGCTGTGAGAGGGAAATGAGACACATTTTCCCCGTAGTAATCGCCTTGCTCGAGAGCTCCTTGTTGTCGAGACTTCCATTGAGGAAGGGGATCTTCTGAAAGATGCGATCCGCAAATCGACGAGGCTTGGCGATTAGGCGAATGAAGCGGAGAACGAGTGCGGTGATCCGGGCTCGACGGGTCCATTCGGAAGTTTGCGTCGTGAGCAGTGAAAGCGGTCGAGGGTCCCTGAGCAATTCCTGTGGAAGGAGTTCGTCCAAGGAGCTCTTATCTGAACTGGTGACGAGAAAGGCGGGTGATTGCAGCTCTGCAACCTGGTCAAAACTCAAGGATGTGGTCGTCGGCCATTCACTGCTGCTGAAGTATTTCGCTAGGAAGGATGGCCCATTAATCCAGTTTGACGCGTGGAGTCCACTCGGTGTGGTTCCTCTGGATGCGATGTCTGCTGGATTTTCTTCCGATGGAATGTGTCCGAAGCGAACCTTTCCTTGAAACACCTTGTCGTTGGCGATGGTGCGGATCTCCCTTACTCGATTGAGCACGAATACACCATCTTCTCGGGTCGACAGCTCTTTCTTGTTCAGTTGGGATAGCACGATGGTCGAGTCGGTGAAGACAAAATAGTTTCTTGCTTGTCGACTGGGAATATTTTCCGATACGTGTCGGAGCAGTCGCATTCCGAGTGTCACCGCTTGCAGCTCTAGTTTTGGAATTGTGGAATTTTCCTTGAGCGGAGCCAACTTTGTCCGGGACATGAGCAAGTGTGTTTTCCCGGAACTTGTCGTGGAATATACAACGGCAGAGTATGCCTTTTCTGAAGCATCGCAGAACACGACCAGGTTTGCTGATGCAAGTCCTGCGTTTCTCGGGAGGCGAAAAATTGTTCCGTCAACCTTTTCTGCTGTCTGTCGGAATCTCTCTTCCTCGTCCTTCAGTTCCATGTCCCACGGAATGTTTCTTCTCCAAAGTTCCTGGAGATGGAGTCGAAGTGGAAGAATAACTGGGTCTAACCACCCCAGTGGATCGAAGATGCTGGCGATTACGCTTGCAAGTCTTCGTTTGGTTAGCGTATCCATGACGTTCACCTTTGCCTTGACGAAAAGCTGATCATTCTCTCTGTCCCACTGGAGACCAAGCAGAGGAATGGGACCGGTTGAGTTGTCAAGTTCGTTTTCCTTTAGAAGGTTAAGGAAATCGGTGTTGTTGCAGCTGAAGTCTCGTATGCGCATGTCGCACGTCTCGAAAAAACGCTTTAGGTCCATGATGTGACCTCTCGCCGGATCATCTGTGGACACGATGACGTTGTCCACGTAGGTGCAATCCATTAGATCCTTCTTCAGCCACGGTGGCACGATCCACCGTCCGCCATTATCCAGGTGGTATCTGAATGCCTGGTTGAGCAGATAGGGACTGCTTGTTAGTCCAAATGGCAAGACCTTGAAACGGTAGACAAGAATGTTGTCCCTCGTTGGTGGCTTCGTGACGTCGCGAACCCAGAGGAATCGGCAAAGATCTCGATCAAGTTCGTTTACACGAACATGGAGAAAGGCCTTTTCAAGGTCTCCCGTCACGAGGTATCGTCCTGCGCGTGCTCGAAGAAGAATTCCTGTGAGATTGGAGACAGCATCGTGTCCTGTAGGCAGCAGGGAATTAAGGCTCTTCTTTCCTTTCTCCGCAGCACTACCGTCAAAAACAGGTCGGATTTTTGTCGTCGCCTTGTCCATCTTCACGACGCAGTGGTGCGGAAGGTAGCAGACTTCTCCAGGAGGTCCGGTTTTCCGTTGAGGGCACGCAGCTTCGATCATGCCTCGTTCAAGGTATTCGTCGAAGAGGTCAGAGACTGCTTGTAGGACGCCTGTCTTGTTCTTCTGTAGGAAGTTTTCCAGACGTTTTGCAGCGATTCCGTAGTTTACGCTCAACATCTCCCGTTGCTCTTCCTCGACAGGTAGACGAACCGAGATATGCTCTTGTCTGTTTTCCTTCTGGTAATTCGTAGTCCTCTCAAAGAATTGTCGAAGCACTTCTTGTCCTTCTTCTTTGACCTTTTCTTTGGGAACCATTGCTTCGGCTCCTTCGAGTTGAACTGCCCAGTATTTGTCGAGGAAGTTCTCTTCGGCTCGAGCATCGTGCTCGATGATGACCGGTCGCTCTGCGTCCTCATCAGGCTCGTTTTCTTTGCCTTTTAAGACCATATTTGCGACGGTTCCTTCCATGTTGCTCGGGTCCTTGATAATTATATCTCCGCCGACGGTGGGGAGGCATAGGTTGCCCGAGGGAAGATATTCGATACCCGTTAGATCGCACAGCTTGAGCATAGATCCCAGTCCAACAATAAGGTCCGGTTCCACGTTGGACACATCCTTTCCTGAGTATACCGTCTGCCGTCCTCTCTTGCAGATGTATTCGGCATCCTCCTTGGATGGGAGGGTGGGTCGCAGGATTGCTTGGATGCTTGGTGTGATTAAAGCTGCGATCTTGTACGCGTGCCCGTCTGCTTCCACGACCAGCTCAACTTCTGAGAAGTCTTGCCGCTTGTTGACGTCGAAGGTCTGCAGATTCAGGTGATGCGTCTTCAGCTTCTTGGCTCCCAATCGTCTGGCGAATCGTCCAGATACGAACGTCCAAGTGCAGCCGGTGTCGTAGAAGACATTTGCTGGGTGAGCTCCGTTTTGTCCACGGATGCTCAGCTTTCCCACCATCATTTCGGAGCCAGCGGATACGGCTGCGATGGCGTCCTTGGTGTTCTGTCCATTACGCTCCTTGATAGCCGTTGTATCATACTGGCTGATGGCTTGGGTCGCGAGAGGAGCACCCAGAGCGTGGTGCTTTTCCTCTGCCTGTACTTTCGAGAATGACAGGTGATGTGGATGAACATCGGGCTCCTTTCGAGAAGCGGGACGTGTGCCTTGTGACTTCGCATGTTTGCTCATCGGCTTCGTCTTCTGCTGTGCTGATTCTCGGCCGACATGGGACCAGGTGTTGCCAGACGCGATTCAATAACGCGCTCGATGACGGCGCTGTTGAACTTTCTGGTGATAGTCTCCAGGAACAATTGATTGTCCACTGGTTCACCGGCGTCCCTGAGTTTGCACACCAGATCCTCGATGACGTTGAGGAGAGAGGCTGAGTTTGCCTTCGGGTGGAGATTCATCAACTGCTTCAGCAGTTCCTCACGGACTACGCTGTCAGAGCCGAACCTCTCTCTGATCAGCTCCACCGTGCGACGGTAGCCCTCCTCCGTGAAGGGCTGGCTCCTGACGGCTGTCAGGGCTTGGCCTTTCAGTAGGGTGCGAAGATATTGGAGCTTCACTGGGGCTGCCATGGCTTGGTTTGTATGAACCGCTTGTTCGTACGCGCTCCAGAACTCGGCAAACTTTGCTACCTCCCCATCGAAGGTTGGCAGAGCGATTTCCGGTAGTCGGAAATTGTTTGTCGGAGGTTGTTGGGCGCGAGCCTCAGGAATCACGGGCGGCGATGGTCCTCTGGATGGCGGAGCCGATGCCGCTGCCTGCCGTTGGAGTTCCGCTGAGATGCGTTGCTGGGTGGCTAATTCTTCGAGGCGTTCAATCATCGTGAACGTTAGGTTCTCGCACTCCTCCTCGATTCTTTCCACTCGCTGTGCATACTCGTCTGTTGATGCAGCTTGTTCTGCGTCCCCTTCATCAGTGTTTGTGAAGAGTTCGTCCATTTTTTCCTTGAGGGACTTACGACTCTGGTCGATTACCGAGCGTCCCTTATTGAGGTGACTTCTTCTTCCCTCAATATACAGGAGGAGTTGCCTCGAATCGTTCGGAAACTGCACTTGCTCGTCCACGTACTTCCTGAGCTGCTCAAGAATTCCGTTCAGGGCGGTCACCGCCATGGTGATGGCCCGTTTCTTGCTGGATATCTTCAACCGCGACATGTCGAACAGTGAGGGTCCTCTGATGCGACTCGTGGAAGGTGTCGGTATTGACGTTATTTTTCCAGAGTCGAATACTCAGCGTAAGGCTTTTCCAACCAGACTGCTGAGACAGGTGAGATACTAAGATCCAAAGGCGAATGATTTCGCGGGTGGCGGTTTCTATCACAGTTACAAAGCTGGATTATAGTTGCTGATATCAGCGCAAGTTTTGGAGAAGATGAGCAATTTATGCTACTTTAAAACCTCCATAACTGGGATTGATTGTTTTCTGGCGGCCTATTGTATACGTTGATGTCTTAAAATTCTAAATTGAATTACGGTAGCCTTCTAGGTTATCTTAAACTTTTGAAGTTATCATGCATACGATGCATTAGTTTTTATTTTCATTTGTCTGACAAGGAGTGAGAGCCATTGAGCCATTTTCAGAGTTCTTTCCATTGTGTGGGTGCAACTTCCCCGTTCGTATTTTCAGTTTATCTCTTTCTAGCGCTCGTGGGATCCTAGTTTCCGGGATTCCTAACCTATTTATAATCGAACGAAAAAACAATTTTCTATAGTTGTAGATCATGTTGAACTACAAAATTGCTAGTGGTCTCTGTTTACGGTAGCTTGCATACGATATTTCTTACCGGGTCAAACTTAGCCACCAATGAGTGAATATGCATATAGGTCAATTTCTTGGTATCCCTTTTCTAGTCATTCCAATATTTGATACTGTAAAACACTGAAGCATGTAGCAATATTTCACATTGTCTCCATATATGTACACCATAAATTCGTATGGCTGCTATGCTAATTATTCTATGTCTCTATTCAGTTCGCTCTATCTTTCCTTTTGTTTAGTTTGTGTGCTGGTACGTGATAAGCCCTATTTGTTGTGATCGTTATCTCGCATGTTTATCAGTTTTCCTTTACGGAAAACCTGCTCAACTGTCAAGAAGGAATCGTGAACGCGAATCAAGCATCTTGTGACAAAGGAACTCCGAAAGCATGCGTTCAACGCGAACCTGCGGTAGTGCGCGGCGAAAAAAGTCAGGTGCACGGTGCACTTAGAGCTCGCCGCGCACCTCTCCCTGTCGTCGCCAGAGTCTCGCCAGGTACTCGCGAGTGCACTGTGCACCCTTTATTTGGTTCTGCATCAATTAACGCATTTTCGTACGCCTACTGTTCGCGAAAAGGTTAGCCTGCGCATCAACCGAATTTGGCCATAACATAAATAATGCTTCGTAAGAATTCCTATGTTTTCACATGTGACATGTTGAGTAATCCGTGTGAAATCATGTCATCATGACAAATGTTTAAAATATTATCAATAACATTATAGTGTAATTAACAACCAATATGACAAAAACTGTTTTCCATCGTTTTGTCATTTGTCTCCTCTATATTAGTGGGAGGGGCGAAAATGAGTAAGTTATAGGTTTGTCATAGTTTAACGTTGTGTTAGTTTATGTGGCGATCTGCCATTTCATTGAAATGTGTACGTTGTGAACACGTGGTATTTATTGTAATTCACAGACTTGAAAACGTCATTTCTGTATTTTGTTATATCCCGAGTAGTACCATTGTAGTTGTTCTTTCAGCTTTCTTTACTTTCAGCATACTCTGATGTTTTGGAACTCGTTCAATTACTGTTTTCATCAAATTTAAATGTTAAATTATTGTCGTTCATGGTCATTTCCTTTGGGTACGTTGAGTTGTATCGCCTTTTCAATGTATAGGTGCATACGGTAATGCCGTTTAAAATTACCTCTCCCTAACCCTTACGACTTACGGCGTCTGCCTACAACTTACTAAATTAGGGTGTCTCCTCCTGCAAATTTTTGTCAATAGTTTCCTTTGACAATGTGATATAGATATTCTTTACGAAGCATATAAACGATGACTCCGTACCATTTTCGTACATATTTATTTTGACTTTTCGGTACGTAGGAATTTGAGAACTACAGTAGTGTGGGTATATGGGTAATTGCCACATATCTGGCAATATCAATTTGTAATTATTCAATTCCTAAGGTAAAGCTCCCCACGTCCCTACTTTTCAAAAAGCGGATATTATGCCATTATGCGGCTGAAAAATTTTTCCTGTGCGTACGTCGAGTATATCTTCGCTGTTTAAAGCGTAATATAATGCTGTTTAGAATAACCTGACTCCGATATACTCGACGTACGCACAGGAAAAATTTTACTAAATCAATGCAGTAATATAAGTGACATCATACAAGTTATTGATTCTTCAAGAGGAGTCTTTGATAATCCAGTCCCGGCATTCTTCCTTTAATTAATTTGTGCACACATATAATATTCGCTACTCTTATTTTATTAGTAATTCGTGTCCATTTGTTTGTGTTCTGTGTAATGTGTTTTATTCATGTTGTATTATGTTACGTTTTGACTTCGTTAATTGGTATTCTGTATGTTTGCATGTTTTATGTATTTCTTTGCTTATAAGGAATTACCATTCAGTATCCTTTTTGGTCCCTCGTCAGTATACGTGCGTTGCGAAGCGCCGTGTCTTAGGGTTCCTGTTGGTTGACATTTGACATTAGTTGTCCATTATTACACTGCATGCTCTTTCTTTGTTTATTTATTTATTGTCTTCCAATAAACCATATTAACCGTCACCCTATCTAAATCTAACTACCTAACGACACCATATGCAATTGCCTCATATCTCTCAATGTTAATTAGTGATTGTATTATTCCCTAGCTACGGTAAAGCTCCCTATCCTAGCAGAGAGAATTTGCTCCCTGTGCATATGGTAGAAGTTTCCCATAGATCAATTTGATTTGTGTATCTAGCTGCCTGACCTGTCTTCACCCTTCTGGATGCTCTCCCTTTTCTGTATTCTTTTCTTCTGCTATCTATATAAGGAAATCTTTGCTCTCGGCTCTCGATCCATATCCGATGCAAGTCTTTATCTGATTTTGTCAGCCAAACATCACGAATATTATTTGGATATATGGAGATCATTGATCCCATATTCATACTGGACTATCTTATCCCGACCACTGCACTATTTTCCTATAAAGTTATCACTTATGCTTATGCATTTGAGAACCAAAGGACTTACACTAATTGTAAAAAAATATAATTTACAGATTATGACAGATTATGGTACCAACATAAAACTCTTGTTATTTGCATGAAATACGTTGAACCCAAAGGGGCTTACACAACCGACTATAACTATAGTTATAACCATAAGTTAGTAGGTCAAAGGAGGAGACTATAACTATGACTATAAGATGCTGTGCGCAAACAACACCATGTACAGACTTTCACATTGTAAAATGTACATGTTGTAAATTCATTACCAATGCCTTATAAACTTATGATCGCACCTCTACAAGATTTTTTCTTTTATCTTTCGGTTTCTTATACCTATACTTCGACTTCGACAGTTGCCAGTTTGACGCAATTTCGCAAGCAGACCTGTTTCTTGTCCGGACTTTTCCTCTCACTAATGTATTATAGGCATTAACTTCTTAAATTTTCTGTTATTTAGACATGAAAATCGCCATTATCGGTCAGTCTGCATTTGGAGTTGATGTGTACAAAGCACTGAGGAAAAATGGACACGAAATTGTGGTGGTTTTCACAATTCCCGACAAAAGTGGACGAGAGGATTTGCTAGGTTTTTAGCCTTTACCTTTAGCCTTTACTTTATTTTGAGTTGAAGATATAAATAGATAACACTGACGAAACTCGGATTCTGCGCGGCGACAACCTGGCTCGAAGTTTGAACGAAATATACAAAAAAAGTACAAGGACAAAGAACAAAGTCTTTGCCATATCTTCACCAAGTTCTCACGAAAGGATAATAATCTCGCGAGAATCTGGCGTGAGTCTGGCGAGTGCTGCGCTGAGCGGCGAGAGGTCGGCACACCTGCTTTTTTCGCCGCGCACCACCAAAGCTTTACGTTGAAGAAAAGAGGTATCCGGAGGCATTGTTTTGATTCATAATCTTGGCAATATTTAAATCTTCTATTATTGAATAATAAACAAATACAGTAAACAAAGATATAAGGTAAGTTGTTTTTTATTTTTATTAAAATAAAATAATTCAGCTCTCGAAGCTAAGAAGGATGGCGTCCCTGTGGAGAAACCGGCCCGATGGAGGAAGAAGAACGCAGAAGGAAAGTTTGAGGTACTGTACTTTTTATTAGCGTACCGTACTATAATGTATTCCTACTACTGTAGTTCTAGTTGAAACTTCATCCAGTAGATTACTGTTAATGTGCGTGGTGACTTCGGATATTTAAGGTTCTTTGTTTACAATTATGTTTTATTTTATGAATATTACCTAATTTCTTACTGTACTTAATGAATGAAGCAGTGGTTTTGTCTAGTATTCCCTAAGTAAACTTCCGTCTGAATTTAGAGATTTTTATAGTTTTCTATGACTATATCATGTTTTTCTTATCGTTAGTTTAGGTAATAATAATAATATTTTCTACATCGACTGAATAGTTTCAGACTCTCCCTGACGTTTTTGAGTTGTACAAATCCTATGGTGCCGAGTTGAATGTGCTGCCCTTCTGTACCCAGTTCATTCCTCTTGATGTGACTGAAGCCCCAGTGCATAAATCGATCATTTACCATCCGTCTATTCTGCCCAGACATCGGTCAGTACAATTTATTATTATTCCACAAATAATATATTTTTTTTAGGAATTTAAAATAGGGGTCCAACGTGCATTTATTTGAATAAAGGCCAAGGGACGCCCTAAGAATATTAAGCAGTAGTGAATAAACTATGATCAATAATAAAGTCAGTAAATAATATACTATATTTTATGTGAATTGTAATTATGTTATGTTTGTGCTTTCTCGTGTTGTTACGGTTTCTATTCCCCAAAAAGTTCCTTGCTGGAGAAAGATATGCCTCACACTGGACTCTTTGCAATTTCTCCACTAAAATACATGCGTGAAACGTGGAGTTTCAGTGTTAATACTTATGCGACGATATCCGTTCTGTATACGACTCCCCATGCTGAGCATCTATAATTTATACCCATGAGTCTTTGCTTGTTGTGTTTGATAATCGATGTGTTCTCTGTTCTAAAAGTAATAAATTAACCATCCAATTCGTCATTAGTTTCTTTTTTACCGGAACCTATTTTTCGCTGAAAATCAGTCGACCGCACACGTGATTGGATTTCGATCTCGAAAGAGAACGGCACAGAGAATGAAACGCGAGGTCTTCGGTTTCTTTAAATCACCGGGAGAAATGTAGCATAGATTGGGGGAGAGTGAAAATAAGATCACTTAAAAAAAGATATTGTAAACGATGATGTGTAGCGCGTGATTACATAGTTCTTCGAGTTGAACTGTACCAGTTTAGCGTTAAGCCTAAGCTTTTTAGTGATACAGTAGGGTCATTTTCTATAGAAATAGAAAATTTCTTCTTTTCAGTGGTGCATCTGCCATCAATTGGACTCTAATTGAAGGAGATGAGGAGGCCGGATTATCGATTTTCTGGGCCGACGACGGACTCGACACCGGACCAATTCTTCTTCAGAGAAAGTGCAAGGTGAGAGGAATACTGTATTCTATAGCCCATAGTAAGGAAGTACTGTAACATCCATGTGTAATTAATACAGCCTGAAATGCACAGTAACCGGATTACTGTAGTCTTTCTTCGTGGAAGTGTATTTTATAGGAAGAGTTGGCTAGGGCTGGGAGTATTCTAATAGCTTTGGTAAACTAAAATGTTGTATTGATTTTTTTGGAAGGGTACTAAGTTATTATGTCAGGCATTTATGATGTATGACTATCACCACCTGAAACTTGCCGAACAGTAAACTTATTATGCTTCCAGTTCATTTCTACACTCCTTTATTTCTTTTCTTTAGGTTGAAGAGAACGACACTCTCAACTCTCTTTACAAACGCTTCCTGTATCCGGAGGGAGTCACTGCAATGGTGGGCACAAAATTAGCAGTTATAAAGATTTTTATGCTTACTGTAGAATATAGTGATATTCAAGTTATTGACAAAACGAGTTATTGGTTTTGAAATCACGGATAAGTTAGTTCAAATTTTCTAAAGGTTAATCACGAGATGACTCATGCAATCTTACTTTTATGATTGTGCTTACAAAGTTGATTTTTGGTGGGCCTGAACCTATATTGGACCTATTGGTGGGCCTGGACCTATATTGGACCTGTTGGTGGGCCTGGACCTATATTGGGCCTAAATTTATTTTGCTTCAGGCCGAGGCAGTGGAAATGATTGCTAAGGGAACAGCGCCCAAGATAGTCCAACCCAAGGAAGGCGCAACTTATGACGCATACATCACTACGAAACCTGAACTGGCAGAGGTCGACTGGAAGAAGACTCAGTGGCAATTGCACAACTTCATCAGAGGAAATGATAAGGTGCGATGGGTTTATAACATTAGAATAGAATAGTATACACTGGCTCCAAGGGTAATCTTGTGCGAAAAATGGCGTGGAGCGGACTCGAACCCCCGTCACTTGTCTACTCGAAAAGCACTCACCGGTTGAGCTACACGCACCCTTTTTCGAATCGATTCACCCTAGCACACATACTGTTCACTCGAGCAGGGCCGGGTTGCCTCTTTCGGCGAATCTACTCGATTTAATAGTAGTTCATAAACTGTTAACTGAATCCCGGCACTTGTTTCTTTCTGTAGTGTTGCACATACTTCAATTTCGTTGTCACCTATTTTATCCTACTGTAAAAAAAAATATTTTTTGTTTAATGGTACGGTAGAAGAACGAAATTGGTACAAATTGGTACAGATTGTATAGCTGTAGCTTACTTATGAAGCAGGGCACCATTTTTTTGAAAATACGTCTGCAAATAATATTGGGCTCTAGAAAGCGAGAACTTTAGGTTTAGGCTAATTGGTTTTTCATAAATATCATCTCATGATTTGTTACTTCAGAACCCAATGTTATGCACCATCTTTAGGACAATTAAGGACATCTTCAGGCCTACTAATCACCTCAAACTTGGGTAATTAAACCGAATAATTACTGTCAATTCCCTATTTTAAGGTTCCTGGCGCTTGGGCAACGCTTAATGGTGAGAAGGTCTCGTTCTTCGACTCAACTCTATGGAAGAAGGTAACATAAACAAATCTTTTACGCTTCAAGTGCATGCACCTTTATTCATGGGAGTACAAATTCAAAGTTTGCTTATGACATGTTCCGCAGAGGTCTGAGCATTAGATGACGAGCTCCAGATGACAAATTCCTCGACGTCTTCTTATTAGTTCTTAATATTCTTATTAGTTGTTCTAGTTCACTATTGTGGTTTTTATACTTTATCAGTGTTGTACATTGGTTACAGATAGCCTCTGGCCTCTGCAGCCTATTTTTTTTTTATTTTTTTTTAAACTTTATACTCGATTTTTGTTGTTAATAAAGAGTTATGTGCTTTCAGGATTCTCTTCCCTCGGACGTGCGTGAGGTCGAAGTGGCTGAAGTTCCTGATGGCAGGAAGGTGTTCGCTCATCCCGGAGGACTGCTTCTGCCAGCAGCCGATGGAAAATATGTGAGTTTGAGAGAGAAAGCTGTGAAATTTGACGACAAATTGTTAACTTCTTCGCACTCTCTAAATATACATATATTTTCACTACTTAGAGTTTCTGGTGAAATCACGAAAGTAGGATTAGTAGTATTAGTAGTTTCTACCCACGGCAGATCCCTTGTAATCATGACGAGATAGTGGTGACTGAATCGTAGTTATTAAAGCGAAATACCAACCTGAGCTTTGAAACACCGAGTCACCACCTTTCTTATGGAGCTTATGCAAATGAATATAAACTAGAATAAAAAACCGAGCTAAATTCGAGAAAATTAGCATAAAGACCTAAGAATTCAGTTGTCCAAGATGTGTTTCGAAAACCGGCCGGTAGTTCGCTTTAAATGAGGATATGTTTTACGCGAAATGTCCCTTGGAAGAACAAAACATGACATTTCATACATGTTGTGTTCTTTGTTCAGGTTAACGTGGCGACTATAAAGATCGGTACGAAGACGATGCCCGGTAACAAGTTTGGCATCGTGGAGGAGGCAGCTGAGCAGCTCACTCTTTCGCCCGAGGAGCAGAAGGTCGCCGATAAGATCAAGGTGCGTTTTTCATTTTTAATGAACTTCGGCTATGGTTCTTCCTACTGTACTAAGCATACGGTATCATTCTAATTTCGTTTTTAGTGACTGTCATACATAACTTTAGTTCGGAGCATCGTATGTCCTACAATGACATAATCAATCGATGTGAATGCTAGCGTACTCAGTTAACTACTAGGCAGTACTCAATTAAGATCTATGAATGTGTTTGTCAGTGCCAATCAGATACGCCTAATCACGTTCATACGATGGCATTCAAAGGCAGTTTTTGAATTCTGAAGAAAAATTCAGAAATAGCTTACTCAATAAAGGTAACTTCCAGGAAATCTGGGTGGGTATTCTGAAGATGGAAGTCCTGGATTCGACAGATTTCTTCGTGAGCGGAGCGTCTTCCGCCGACGTCGCGCGTCTCGTTGAGGAGATCAAGTTCCACACTGGAGTGGAGATTGAGAGCACTGAGGTGAGTGGTTGAGTCATGAATTACCTTTTCCATAGCTTTGCTTCGACACTTGTCGACGTCGACGTCAAGGACACTCGTCGACTTCGACGGCAAGGACTCTTGTCGACGTCGACGTCAGGGACACTTGTCGACGTCCACGTCAGGGACATTTGTCGAAGTCGACGTCGACGGTCACTTGTCGACGTCGAACAATTTGTCATCTGGAACTCGTCGCCTGCTGCTCAGGACCTCTGCGGAACATGTCACAAGCAAACATTGGATCTGTATTTTCACCCTTGAATACAGGTGTACGGAAGGGTAAAAGAATTTAAAAAAACTTGTGCTTGCACCGCTTCATTTCTAGTTAGCGCAAAAGTGACGGGGTCCGTTACGTGAGAGTGTGACTGGGAGTTTATAAAATGTTATTTTACAAGAGGAGGGGCAATGGTATTAGATCCTAGTTACCATTGACTATCGAACAAGCTCCATATTGAATTAAATCACTTTGCAGGTTTATTCCGGACCCACGTTCGCGGAAAATGTCACCGCAGTGGTGAAGAGCATGCGCGGAGGTGGCGCAATTGAAGTTACTTACGATGCGGTGGGTTACTAAGTTAATTACTGTAGCGTTGATCATTAATTGCTTTAATACTCGTTAATTAGGGTATGCTAACTAATTACTAGTACCAGTGCTGATTAATTGCAGTAATACTTAATTCGAGTCAAGTTTATTGTTTGTTACATATGCGTACATAGTGTTAGGCCTAATTCTGTTCTTGGTAATTACTGTGGGCCCGGTGAAATTATCACCTTGTAAATTTTCCCCGAGGCTAACTGTATATCTGTTTTAGATTGAGTTGAACGTGAACAATATGCTTCTTCGATTCCCCCGTCAAATGTTCATTGACGGAAAGTTTGTGGAATCAAAAGTGAGTTTGGTGGATTGAAGTGTCTGTTAGGATTGAAGTGTCTTTTAGAACATCCTAGCGCTTTCGAACGTGTACAGGGGGCACTGTAGAATGTCGGTCTTACAGTAATGGTAGCACGCAGGGGTACTGTAGAATGTCGGTCTTACAGTAATGATAGCACGCAGGGGTACTGTAGAATGTCGGCCTTACAGTAATGCAATAACGCAGGGGTACTGCATAATGTCGGTCTTACAGTAATGCAAGAAAGCAGGGGTACTGAGGAATGTCGACCTTACAGTAATGCAAGAGCGCAGGGGTACTGTAGTATGTCGATCTTACAGTAATGCTACATTTTAATTGGGCACCCATTAATTTCTTGTCCATCCACTGATTGCAACTTTTATTTACAATTTGATTACCACGTTCTGTTTAGTCGAACCGTACATATGAAACGATTAATCCGAATACTGAAAAGGTTATCTGCAAGGTGCCCAAGGCTAACTTTGAAGACATCAACATTGCCGTAGCTGCAGCGAAGAAGGTACAGAATTAAATATCAGTCAAAATAAGTTTAGGTCAAATTTCTAGATCAAAATAGGTCTAGGTCAAATTTCTAGGTCAAAAGAGGTCAAATTTCTTGTACTTGTTAGGATGTATCCTTGGTAGGTATCACTCTCTGAAACATGGAGTTGTACGCATTTAATACTTTTAATAGTTATCTATTTATAAGCATTCTATTTTTTGCCTTATAAATTAGTTTGTTATTTACTACTTGGGAGTTTAAGGAATTACTGTATCTAAAATATCCATATGTTTACAAATATATATTATTTATTTATTAATCTGTATTTTATTCTAGGCGTTTGAAGAGGGTGAATGGGGTCGTATGTCCGCTCGTGAAAGGGGAAAGAGATTGTTTAAACTGGCCGATCTGATGGAACAACACAAGGTTTGTGAGCACAATTATTAATAAATTTATAAAACTTCGTCACTGGTTGTGAGCTTTATCCTTTATAACCGACTTCACCGAAAAACGGTATCGGGGCCCTTGTAGAGTTAGACAGGCTCACCAGCTCTAAGCTCTAAGCCTCTCGATGATGCACTGTGTTATTTTCCAAGCAGTAACCATACCGTACTTGGTGGATAAACAAATAGGACTAAATTGTAATTGCCATGCTAATTTTTGTCTACTGTAGGAGGAGCTGGCCACCCTCGAATCAATCGATAGTGGAGCTGTGTACACTCTGGCACTGAAGACCCACGTGGGCATGTCCATTGATACGTGGAGATATTTTGCCGGATGGTGCGACAAGATTGAGGTTGGCGTTAGTTCGTTTTTGTAAGAATAATGAACTACTGTTTAAGTTGACCTCCAGTGCTACTACTGTTCTTCTGTGTAGACGGCCACATTAGGGCTGGCACATTTCCCAGTAAGTTGTCAAAAATGTATTGTGAATTAGTTTCGCTATTAACACGACACAGGGTGCCGCTGAAGTTGTATGTACCAATTGTGTACCATTTTCATGTTTCCAGGGTTCGGTAGTGCCGATCTCGCATGCTCGTCCCAATCACAATCTCTGCATTACGAAGAGAGAACCAATCGGAGTGGTCGGACTGATTACTCCCTGGAATTATCCACTCATGATGCTGTCGTGGAAGATGGCAGCTTGTCTGGCCGCTGGAAATACCGTAGTTCATAAACCTGCTCAGGTACTGTAGTCTGTAGTCTGTAGTCCAATAATATGTACAGTATGTATTCTAGCCTGCAGTCCAATACTGTTCACAGGTTTTATCTATTACGATTATACAGTACTTACAGTAGTATGTAAACCACCTACTGTAGTTTTTAGTAATCAAGGTTGGCGGTAGGATGCTCTGTACTTATGTATACGGTGTCAACTAATATTTCCGCAAGAAAACTATTCCTAGTGAGAGTTGACCCGGGTTGGTTTTCTAGTGTTGACGCTACGAATGAGGTTTGAATTTGAAGATAACCTATGTCAATTCCAGGTGACTCCTCTGACTGCTCTCAAATTCGCCGAACTCTCCGTGCTGGCTGGCATTCCGAGTGGTGTGATTAACATTGTCACTGGATCTGGAGGCGAGATCGGACAACTGATCACTGATCACATGTGAGTCGACTAATTTGTTTATAAATTAGAATAAATTAGCATATGATGACGTCGTTAGCGTGAGAACCTCGTTTGTCAAGAAAAACAAGAAATTGAGTAAATATTAGGGCAACATCTTTAGGTATTGTTTGAAACATATAGTCGACATAGTGTGTCTAATTGATTGTTTTGTTTGGCGAAGAAAATCCCTCTGGGTGTTGGTGCATATACTGTAGGATTAGGTTGTGTCAAAACGTTTACTACCATTGGTTTCTCTTATATTAAGAATTGTTTTATATTGTTGTACAACTTTATTTTACAGGGATGTACGTAAAGTTGGTTTTACTGGAAGTACTGAAATCGGAGCGCATGTTATGGCCAGGTATATCTTTGACTTTTTCCTCACTTCTCTATTCCCGCGATCTTTCTGTCTGTCTGTCGTTATCACTGTCACTTTCTCTAACGCTCGTTCTCTCTCTCTCTCCCTCTCGCTCTCTATCTCGAAATAGGCTTTAGGTTACGGTAGAAACTAAGAATCACGTTCATTGCTTTAGTTGTGCCAAATCGAACATCAAGAAGGTGTCACTTGAATTGGGCGGTAAAAGTCCACTTATTATCTTTTCGGATGCTGATATGGACAAGGCAGTCAGACAGGCGTGCACATCGGTAAGGGGAACTTGTATTATATTATAATTATATTATATTCTACTTGAACATGCAGGGGTATCTCCCTAACTTTTTAAAGGGAGGTAAGGTATACGGAAAAGTGTCCTTGTCTTTTTTCCTGTCTTATTATGCAAAAAAAAACGAGAGAGAGAGAGAGAGAGAGAGAGAGAGAGAGACTGTTTCTACTAGTTTGCAATCTTTTAGGTGTTCTTCAATAAAGGAGAGAATTGCATCGCTGCTGGCCGAATCTTCATTGCCAAATCAATTCATGACGACTTTGTGCGAAGAATGGTCGACGAGACCAAGAAGGTATGCAAATAGCAAATTCGTCTCCTGTACACGTTTTTAATACGGTGGTGTGCTGTATTTGCTATCTACGGTGGTCGTGTGCATGTATTCTCCGATTTAACACTGCAATGGTTTTTTGTAGCAAGATTTCTTCAAACACATGTAGAGCAATATTTTGTAAATGATAAAAAGTTTCTCTTCAAACATCTCCCAATTACAATATATTATCGTGTGAAGCAATGGATCAATGAATTATAGGTAATTAGAATATAAATATGTGTTCTCGAATCAATCAATAAATCAATAGTCGTTCAGATAGTGATCGGCGACCCTCTGGACCGTTCCACCGGTCACGGACCACAGAATCACAAGGCCCATCTGGACAAATTGGTCGAATACGTGCAGAAGGCAGTGGCCGACGGAGCCAAGGTCCCGTTTTTTATTTACACATAATCTTTGCTACTTTTCCAAAGAAATGTGAAGTAGACTAGATAGTGGCTCATGACTACTGTAGTTTTGTGACCGTAGACGTTTTTAGTGAAGATAGATAGGCGTTCCAGTATATCAACAAAATCCGCCGAAACGCTGCAGAGACCGTGTCCATGGCCAACTTTAAAGCGAAATACTAGCCGGTTTTTGAAACGCATCGCGTACCCCTGCTTTCGTATGTATCATTTGCAAATGAGCATAAACTAGAATAAAAAATAGACCCTAATTCGACCCCACTTAGCATAAAATGCAGATATTTGAGATGCGGTTCAAAAACCGGCGGGTATTTCGCTTTATGCCTTCCGGTTGCCCCCTTCAAACCCCTTTCCCTGTTTCAGATCGCTGTGGGTGGTGGTCGTTGTGAGCGAGAAGGTCTCTTCTTTCAACCAACTATTCTCACTGATATTTCGGACGAAAACTTTGCTGCCACCGAGGAGAGTTTCGGCCCTGTGATGTGTGTGAGCAGCTTTGAAGAGGAGTACGTTTTTCTTTAAATTTAAGCGTGCACCTTTATTCAAGGTGAAAATACAGATTCAATGTTTGTTTATGACATGTTCCGCAGAGGTCCTGAGCAGTAGGCGACGAGTTCCAGATGACAAATTGCTCGACGTCTTCGGGCTAGGGCGGTCTTTATGTTACCAAACCCAAGCTGACCAAGCTCCATTATGAGTGGAGCTTCTTGGAATTATCATGTTTCTTATTCTCAAAGTTCTTCTGTACCAACATTGTGATTAATATTTGTTTGCGTGTGAGGAAAGTTTTTACATTTTTAAAGCGAAATACTGGCCGGTTTTTGAAGCACATCCAGTTACCAGCATTCTTACGCAGCTTATGCAAAGGAGCATAAATTATAATAAAAAATTGAGCTAACTTCGAGTAGCATGAGTTCAGATGTCCACGATATTACAAAAACCGGCCGGTATTTCGCTTTAACGTATGAACATTTTCTAGGGACATCGAAGATGTGCTGCGCCGTGCAAATGCCACAGAATATGGTTTAGCAGCGGGAGTTTTCTCCAAGGTATGGGAAATCTCTCCCTCTTCCTCTCTTTCTCTGTTCTCTCTCGCGTTGTGAGCTCTCTCACACAGTATCTCTCTCCCTTTCTCTATATTTTCGATATTATAACAACGTGAAACTTCGCGCCATCGCCGCGCAACATTGGCGCCATCGCCGCGCGTAAAAAGAGGCTCCGCCACAGCGGGGCGGCGCATGCACTTTGCGCCACAGGCGCGCGGCGATTCCGCCTGGGGTCCGCGGCGATGGCGCGGGGGTTGCGCGGCGATGACGCGAGGGTTGCGCGGCGATTGCGCGAAATGGGCACGAATCGAGCATACCATACCCCGTACTACCACCTTACCAATCCGACTACTGTACAATACATAACCAGAACAAAACGACAACAACAAAAAAAAACATATTTATTCAAGCACAATAGCACAAACAACACTGGAAAACTCTACGAATTAAATTCAGCGGTAAAAATATAAAAATCGTTATGCGAATTAAATTATGGTTGTAAGGTAATTAAATAATGCATACATTGAAAATAAATAAGTTGTCAGAGCGACCAACAAATAGAAAACGACAAAAGGATTATTAATAGAAAACTAACGACTAACGGGTCAGGGACTTCATTTGATTATCTCAAATATCCAGTTTTTAAATGCTCCTACTACGAAGATATAATATTCTACAATCTACAAAAATAGGTGAGGGAAAGTATTATTGTCCAATTCTAGAGCATAGATTAGAAACCGAGTCATCCAAAATACGTTTCAAAGCCGAATGTTGCAACACTTTAAATCTAGAATTTGTCTACAGAAATGCAAACGTAATAGAGTATTTAACTGTTGTTTCGCGAGGTCGAAACAGGGCGAATCTGGCCCAAAAATCATTCAGCGATTCAGCGTTGCTTTCACTTTCCATACATAAGCACAATTTGAAACTCGCTGCAAAAATTGAAGATCAGGGACAATTTGAATTAGTACAGATCTTCGCATGCAAGTATGATAATAACAGCTATTACGTGTACTAATTCAAATTTGTCTCTGATCTTCAATTGGTGCAGCAAGTTTCTCAATGAGTTTCTAGATGGAAAGTGAAAGACGCCCTGAATGATTTTTTGAGGTGTTTCGCGTTTCCGAAACAGCAGTTAAATACTCCATTAAAGTGAAGTTGTGAAAAACTGACAATAAATGTAATTAAATAAAAATGCATGTAAAATACTAGATTCAAAAACCGGCCGGTTTTTGAAACACAGCGTGGGCAACTGAATTATTATTCATTTAGCTCGATTTTCATTCTAATTTATGCTCCTTCACATAAGCTGCATAAGAATGATGGTGCACGAGATTCAAAAACCGGCCGGTATTTCGCTTTAATAGGCAGCACATAATAAGTAAACTCCAAGTATAAAATACAGAAATGTATAACACCAACCGAATGGTTTAAGATCGGGTGGTGATGGTTCCAATTGAGATTTCTTCGTTCAAAAGGGGCCCATTGGAAATGAAGAAAATTGTCCCAACGATTGCGTAGTGCAGGATTCACCTGAAAACATACCTAACGTGACTCCTTGACTGGAAAATGAAACGGTGAATTAGTATGATTATTATTGAACATACAGCACAACGTAATCTTGAAATCATAATGTTTTAAATAAGAAAAATAACAGAAGAAACTCACAGGCATCGTAGGGTAAATGGAGCTATTCTTGAGCCAAATTGTAGCGCGACTGATCCTCGGAAGACACAGTGAGCGTCACCAACCTTAAAAGCGAAAAATAATAGTCGCGAAACGAAACACAAATTGAAAACAGAACAAATTGTAGCGCGACTGATCCTCGGAAGACCGCCTACAAATTTAAATTAGGAAAAGATATGGCCAATACGAAAAGTAACATACACCTAAGCGATCCAGTCCAGAAGCAACAAACATCCAATCCGGAGTAGCGAGCACCAGACAAGACAACGGCAGCGAAGTAGCGCATTCCGTGATCTGAACGCTTCATTTTTTCGTAAGTTAAAAATACGCAAGTACGGCATAAAGTAACAAAATTTTATATTTAATAATTTTGGCCGAACCTCTTTAAATATACTGCTTTCATCGACATCTATGCTTCAATGCTTCCAAGAGTAGGCGTCCACCGAGCTGTCCATTCACAACAGGTTTCTTCTCGTGTTTCAGCTATAAAAAGTAAAATGAGTAAATTATCTACGCACTATATTCGCTATAGTACAACAACAAAATACGTCACTTCCACACTGCTGTATGTCCGTAATTGCAAAATAATGTTCAGAGCTGGTTAATTAACCAGGACTGGGAGCAACGAGTCAGTCAAAGGGCTGGGCCAATTACCAGCTAAATCTTATTTTTCGAACTCATTACCCGCCCTGAATTTTCGAATGTCATACCGGAAGTTACCAACAATATACATTGATCACGCCCATAGGCAGTGGATACTCTCATTGACCAATATTCTAGCTAGATACAAACACATAAATTCGGTGGCAACGCCGGAACGGAACGGTATAGCAAGTTGAATTTATATTTTCCAAAGTATACTGGAAGTTGCAGACACGTACCGATCATACGAATATAGCCAATAAATCGGTCTAGAAAAGAACACACCTGGTCGTTGCATTTCGGTGACCCCAGCAAACGCTCAGCAATAGACCTCCCCAGCATTATTGCTTTGCTTTCTCACCTAATAAGAGAAATGAGAACACAAGGCAGAACAAGAAACAATAAACTAATTGGACAACCTAGTGCTTGGATCATATGGTTTATGGTAACAGAAAAAGAACTCACGTCCAATAATTCCTCCGTCGTTTCCAATCGGCTGTTTCCCCATGCATGGCTGAAGTGATCATGCACGTCAAATACGAATCTGAAAAACAACTTGAACAGCGAAAAAAACTTTAAATGTTTAAATTCTCTTCTCATGTGATGTGGTGCTCTAAAACATGAAAAAAACAGTATATTTTGCTAGCAAATATACATAGTAACAAAGGGGGTTACTTTCATGAAATGATAAAGCAGATGTCTAAAAAAAGAACAACGCCTAAAAATACGTATTTTCTGGATATAAAAGACAAATAAACGTATTGCTTTAGACACTTCCCCATTCAGTGTGCTAAACAAACGCTACTTCAAGTTTCAGACAAGTAATGGAATAATGCAACAATAATTCTATAAGAAAGAAGAAAAAAGCAAAGAAAACTTCTTTTCCAGAAAAAAAAAGAAAAAAAATCGACGAAAACTTTTCGCAAACTTTGTGTATACTTACGGTGATTGGTGCAGTGTTGGGGTAGTGTTGACAAGGCTATGTACGGTACTTTCCGTGCATTTTAATAACTAACATCTGGCGGTCCCACGGCGCACCTGGGGCGCACCAGCCGCGGATCCGTTTTCGGGATCGTGACTATTTGCGCCGCGATACCGCCGGGTGACCGCCGCGCAACATTTTTGCGCCATATGCGCGCCGCGCAGCCGCGGAGTTTCCCCAGTGAATTTTCTATTGTTCAGGACATATCAAAGGTGCTGAGGGTTGCGGATAAACTGCACGCGGGTACCGTATTCGTGAATACCTATCAGAAGACCGACGTTGCTGCACCATTCGGAGGATTCAAGCAGAGTGGTTTTGGAAAGGACCTGGGTAAGGATATTGCTTATAGAGAATTTTGGTATGAAGTCGACACGAAGAGTTATCCACGAAAAAATGAGGCATATCTTGAGTAGCAAAATGTTTCGGGCAGTGCACCACCGTGTTACCTATGGTTAGACTACTATAGCCCCGGATTTGTACAGAGATTTGTCCGGGATCTAAATTGCATATAGTACTTGTTTGCTTCAGAACCACGTGTCACCAATCAAAGTATCAAAGTATCAAAGTAAACCTATATTTACGATTTCGTCTTAATTTTTATTAAAAGTGTTTATTACAATATATGCAAACCAAAGTTGATCGACATTCACCCCGGGGAACTTTTTCCGACGAGCGCATCCACAAATGTATACCATTGCCTGACCCTTCCTCTCGTTGTCTATCCGCTCTGGTTGTCTGCTCTCTCGGTTTTTTTTCTCTGTCACCTCTTTATTGAGCATGTACTCTCTCATGCGTAATTTGTAACTGTGTTATAACATACGAGAAGTAAAAGAATTATTAGGACTAAATTGATGCAAATACGGTACCCTTATGGTTGGGCTCGTCGTAAAAAGTTCCCCGGGGTGAATGTGGATAAAAATTAGTGTGTATATATTGTAATAAATGCTGCTAATAAAAAATAACATAAAATCGTAAATATATGTTTATTTTGATGGGCCTATTTTGTTTGATGTTTGTATGATTTTGAACCTTTAATGTTTGTATGTATGTTAATTGATATGTTTCACAACAAACTGTTTATATCGTTTTAGGCCGCGAAGCTCTCAACGAATACCTCGTCGTCAAGACAATTACAATTGAATATTAATAATTATGATAATTATGCATCCAAATTTATTTATTGTGCGAATAAAGTTTTAATGAGGTCGTCGTTTACTGTAATAGGTATCGCATCAAGTAATTACGGAATAGCGTAAACGCCCGGCATTCCACATTATATATGTATGTAGAAACACTTGAGCCGTTTTTTGATTAATCTTTATTAGTATGAGAATGTAGTCTTTTTATTATATAAAGGAGAAGAGTTTGTTTATGCACAACGTTTTTCTACGTTTCAGGCGTTTGGTATAAATAGGCCAAATTTTCACAACTCCACCAAGGCCCTAATAATCCAAGATCCCAAAATGTACCATCTGACCAGTACGTATGTGACCTCAGCAAGGGCTGGAAGGTGGCCAAGGGCATCTGGGTACACCCTCCCACACCCTTACGCGCGCTTACGTAACCCTACGGGCCATGTGCTTTGCGAGCGAGCGATCCCACCATTCATTTCTCTACATTATAGTAATCATTTTAAAAGCAATTGGCGTATTCCAACTCACCTACACATATTCATATATTTATATATATACAGTGCGTTCCGTAAGTAAAGGAACACCCAAAATTTTTCGTTTTCGGCTCGAAAATCTAAGTAATTCTTCAAATAAGCTGCACCATTGGATTCAGCGTGAAAAATGGACCCTGTTTTGTAAAATTTAGAAAAAAATATTCAGAATGTCGTCAGAAGCAATCGTCAACCGAAAAACGGGTTTTTGCACCTGTTACATAAGTAAAGGAACACCCTTGGAAATTAACATTTATTTAAGAATTAAAAGAGGTAAGGAGCTTTTTTGCATAAATTAATTATCGATAGGTCCTCCTCAACCTACATCGAGGTCAAATTCACAGTGGCGCTTCGAGGACGCGCAATTCTGATGAATTCTGACGTCGCCTGTTCTTCAAGGCATGGAGCTCCTGGAAGACCGTCGGAAAAGCGCGATTTTGTGCGCAGTTTTCACACAAACGCCCCAAAATTGTTTTCGAATGGATTCGCATCTGGAAAACATGCCGAAAACTCCATGTATGCTCCAGATGATTTGTCTTCAAAAATTCTGAGGATCTCTAACGTTCATTGATGCATTTAAATTCTGAATAACAATTTCCGACAGCTCAAAACCCTGCGTAAACGCTGTCCAGGGCTTTCTGAGTGTTGGCAGTGTTCATCCGCGTTCGTAGAAACTTCTGATGAACGTGACGTTAGCGTGGATCGGCTCCAAACCATCAAAGATCCATATCCAGCACCTGCGTCTGTCGAAGAACTGCACACACCTGTGATGACCTCATCAGAATTTGTCTTATTATGCGGCACGTTCAATTCGGAGTTGCTTTCATCTGAGGGCATGATTTGGAGCACCACGATGAGGTTTCTTGCATCGCTGCAATGCCTGGGACGCTGGGAGAACGCTAACGTCACGTTCATCAGAAGTTTCTACGAACGCGGATGAACACTGCCAACACTCAGAAAGCCCTGGACAGCGTTTACGCAGGGTTTTGAGCTGTCGGAAATTGTTATTCAGAATTTAAATGCATCAATGAACGTCAGAGATCCTCAGAATTTTTGAAGTCAAATAATCTGGAGCACACATGGAGTTTTCGGCATGTTTTCCAGATGCGAATCCATTCGAAAACAATTTTGGGGCGTTTGTGTGAAAACTGCGCACAAAATCGCACTTTTCCGACGGCCAGGAGCTCCATGCCTTGAAGAACAGGCGACGTCAGAATTCATCAGAATTGCGCGTCCTCGAAGCGCCACTGTGAATTTGACCTCGATGTAGGTTGAGGAGGACCTATCGATAATTAATTTATGCAAAAAAGCTCCTTACCTCTTTTAATTCTTAAATAAATGTTAATTTCCAAGGGTGTTCCTTTACTTATGTAACAGTTGCAAAAACCCGTTTTTCGGTTGACGGTTGCTTCTGACGACATTCTGAATATTTTTTTCTAAATTTTACAAAACAGGGTCCATTTTTCACGCTGAATCCAATGGTGCAGCTTATTTGAAGAATTACTTAGATTTTTGAGCCGAAAACGAAAATTTTTGGGTGTTCCTTTACTTACGGAACGCACTATATATATATATCATCTATATATATATATATATATATATATATATATACCAGTCGGCTCACGCCGCCTGAGGCGACTCACATGGAAATATGATTGGTTTTGCATGGACATACTTATATACAAAGTTTCAAACGTATCATAAGAAATTCACTTAAAGGGACGGGCCCATCAAAATAAACCTATAGTTTGCATGTTTTTATAATTTGTATAAAGGGGGTTTATTATAATATATGTACACTAAGTTACGGCTAGACTTTATCCCGCTGAATTTTTTCGGTGTCGATAAACTCAAAAGTATACCGTAGAAGACCAACAATTGCACCCTTATTTCCTTACCGCGTGTCCCGGGGGAATGTGGCTATATGGACAGATAGTCTCCCGGGTCCCAATCAGAGCGAGGTATCCTCGGGACACGCGGTAAGGAAATAAGGGTGCAATTGTTGGTCTTCTACGGTATACTTTTGAGTTTATCAACACCGAAAAATTTCAGCGGGATAAACTCTAGACGAAATTTAGTGTACATATATTATAATAAACCCCCTTTATACAAATTATAAAAACATGCAAAAATATGGGTTTATTTTGATGGGCCCGTCCCTTTAATAGGAAACAATTGCATACGCATAGATATTGAGCAGCGAAACTCTTTTTATACCCGAACAGGAAATTTGCATTTCGTAACGCACATCGGTATGCAAATTAGGCTACAGTTACTCTTTTATATAATAAGATATATATATATATATATATATATATATACATACTTTCACCATACAATATAGCTTTGCAATACAGGAATAAATAATAAATTTGCCGTCTTAGTCCTTTTTCATGGTCTTGTCCTTTTCTTACCATTTTATATCAACTAGTATTTATTGTTACAAGTGAAAATGATTGTTTATACGGCTGAACCAATGATTACTAATGTATTTTAGCTTGCTGTCTTTCAGTTGGAAATGTGCCAAAGCGGTCATCCCGAGTTATTCAACTTGTAAGTTTCTGCGAACATAAATGTTTGTCATTTTCACTTATGATTAGCAGACGTCTAGCATCACCTGCAAGGCGACTTTCGAATAGATATTTTGTAATACAAAATTTTGTGATATGATGCAATTGATAATTTAGATACAGTATTCCGGACAAGTTGTACATTGATCCTGTGAAAAATAATGGGACAATCTTATCCAAATCGTACCTTGAAATAGATCGTGCTACGGGGAATATGGTGGAGCTGTGTAAGTTCTCGAGACACATT
Source organism: Pelodera strongyloides (assembly GCA_036852015.1). Classification (NCBI taxonomy): domain Eukaryota; kingdom Metazoa; phylum Nematoda; class Chromadorea; order Rhabditida; family Rhabditidae; genus Pelodera; species Pelodera strongyloides. The sequence continues at coordinate 189,382 of JAANDG010000198.1, forward strand.
TAAAAAATTTATAAACGGGGCGAGGGCGAGCAGGACTTGAGGTCTAACCCCCAGTCGAGGGCGATGTGCGCCACTGGTACGCGGCATCCCTACCTCCTTTTTATTTTATTTTATCCGGACTTCTTTTTGGAACAACGGTCAAATATAAGCTCAAACGTAAAACTAATTCTCTAAGTTTACAAAGTCATCGTTTATGTGCTCGACGGTGGAACCTTTAAACGCTGACTACAGCCATATAGTGACTGTAAACAGAGCAAAAAGTTTGCCGATATGTGGCTACGGAAAATTTGAGAACTGTGCGAATTATTGATTGATAATATTTGCTCATTTCTTTCAGTACATGCTGAACAGCCGATTACAGTGAAAGAAGCTACACTGGATGTGATATTTGGTGTTGTTGGACTCAGAAAACTAGTGTACGGTAGGTCGTGGTACCTCTCAAGTTCAGACTCAGAAAACGAGTGTACGGTAGGTCGTGGTACCTCTTAAGATCAGATTCAGATAACTAGTGTACAGTAGGTGGTACCTCTCGATTGAGAGTAGTCTGAGTAGGAGAAATCTTTAGGAAAGGCTTTTGTTGTGCACTTATAAAAAAATCATAAACAAACCTTCTCCTTTATATAATAAGTTTACAGGTGTGTGCCTCATCGCCATCAATCGTGCAGAAGTTATTGGCGAAATAAATGGTCACAAAATTTGGGCCACAGAAGGGTTTACGATACACTATTATACTCCACCAAGGCATCAGCGTACACCAGCACAGGTATCCGTGATTTAATCAGGTTCTTCTCATTTAAAGCGAAATACCGGCCGGTTTCTGAAATGTATCGTGGACTACTGAATTCTTACAACGTATTTACGATAAGTTACTCGAATTTAGCTCGAATTTTTATTTTAATTTATGTTCATTTGAATAGGCTGGATAAGAATGCTGGTGTACTCGATGTGTTTCAAAAACCGGACGGTATTTCGCTCCATCCATTCTCATGGATATTTTTTGCAAGTAGTGCGTTTTTTCATAGGGCCATCATGTCCCGAGCCGTTTTCACAAAAATGTAACGCTCGGCTAGATGCCAAAACAAGAGAAAGCCGAGACAGCACGCTAAACAGGAGGCGCCTGTGACCTATTCCGGCGTTAAATTTTTGTGAAACCATTTGAATTTGAAGGGTCCAGCATTTGAAAATCAACAATGTAACATACCTTCACACCTACATTAAAACGGTTTCTTTAGACCTGGTGCGACAAAATCTTATGCGATATGCTGCGGATTGTATTGAACAAGCTGTGCCCCCTATACTTTTCTTATACGTTCGATCTGACGAGAGATCCCATGTACAATACGGGCGCAGCCATCGAACACTCAAAGTGGAGAGAACCAGTACGTTTAACCGAGCATACACCTTTAAAGTGTCAGGCCCGTTTCAGGTAACCTCTGTTTTTGATCACTCCAATTGCTTCTCTCTCAATTATAGTAAGATGAAATTTTTTCCAATTTTCATGTGCAACATTCACGCAGAAACCAGCAATTTACGAGTTTACCAAAGCGAGGCAGCATGTACATGGGAAACCAAAAACCCCGATTTGGCCCCGATCAAGTCCCTCAAAAAATCGAGTCGTGATCAGGGCGAAATCGGTGTTTTCACTTTCCTGTGATACACAACAATCTATCACAATTGTCACACCCACTCACGCTGATTGGCCAATATCGCAATTGCCGCGCCCAATATGACATATTGGACAATTATTAGCGCGAAAGGGCGCGCGTGCCAATTCAATTGCTATAGTTCGTGGGTATGCCTGGCTATGGTAAATTGCCGGTAACTGCGTGAGGGCGCATTCGAGTTGGACATTTTCCGGAAAAGAAAAGAAAAAAGAGGTTCGAGATGGACACCCAGAAAAAAAATAATACACGCAAAATAATTGTCGAAAATGCAATTGTACCGTAATTGAAACTAAAATCAATCGATCATTTGCATGTGTATGCGTGGCAATTGCATTCTTTTCTGGTGAAATCCATCACGAACCACTTTTTTCCTTTTCTTTTCCGGAAAATGTCCAACTCGAATGCGCCCTGAGTGTCGCGCTTGAAAATTGGAAAAAATTGCTCCGATTATATTTGGGATGGGGGAAGCAGATGGAGGCATTAAAAATAGGGGTTATGGTCCTGACCCTTTAAACTTGATCTGTAGTGAATACATGTGTCGTGTCCTGTTGCATATATACGGTACTGCCAGGGGAAAATATTCTGGTTTGTCTTTTACCGGAAGCTTAGTATTTCAGAAAATTATTATGGAAAGGTCATTCCATAATATTTTTGCAGAAGAAAGTTCAACAACAAAAAAACGAATGTAGCGCATCCCATTGGATTCGAAACCGGCTTTTTTATATTATTTCGTCGTTTCTATATCTTGTCTATTAGGCCGACCAATCTTTTGTATGTGTCTACTTGAGACTATGATGGAAATACCTACGGTGAGTTTTCTTACTAACAATTTGCGTGGCGGAGAAATCTTTATCAAATTGTCCAATACTGCCTCTGGTGTTTGGAAAGTGTAAATATCTAGCTCTGATTTGATATTGCGAACATATTTACTGCAATAAATAAACACAATAAAGTGCAAAATAACGAACTGTGCCCGATTGACAATCTTTTGTGCAGCAGAGGTGCGAGAAAGAAAACTTGAATTATTATTCATCGTAACTCTTTACGCTTGCTAGCAAAAAGAGGACAGAAAGTGAAAACAAAGGCCTGGTTTTGAGGGACTTTAGCGGGGCCATAACATATCGGGTTTTTTTCAATGGATAAACACCTTTTTTGCACAAATCTCTATGTTTAGTCAATATTTTCCAGGCCGCCCGATGTGCAGTTCGAATTTTGGAAGGCTTCATTTACGTGAAGAAAATGATGGTCCGTTTTATGATTATTATTGGAAATGCTTGGTTGCAGGTTCAGGCCGAATGTAATAACATTTTAACAATAATTTGTCAACTCCGTGCGAACACCTTGGCAAAATGGTCGGACCCCCCTGGTACTTTTCGCAACGCGTTATCACGGTGTTTTTTTGCTGTGCTAAACGCGGTGGCTCCATTGTCGCTCGCACTGCTCTTGGTGGCCGTTAACGACATTCGCAAGGCACCCTGATACGTTTGCACGGCGTTAGGGTTAGGTGGCCGCGAACGGCGTTTCTCTCCTGTGGAGCGGAAAGTCGAAATCACACAGTTTCATCGTACAAACTGACAATAATAAATAGAGTTATGTTATAAATCCACTCTTATTTTATTATAGAATGCAAAATAAAATTTAAGATCCAGGCAGCAGATCCTACAGTACCAGTTGCCACAACCAGCCGACTATGCTTGAAAGTCAAAAGAAAGCCGTACAGGAGATACGTAAATGAGCAGACAGTTGACGCTAATTTCGAAAAATGTTTGTTACTTGGTACTTAAGTACTCTGCCTATTTACTGTATCGATGCCAGGCGTAGATTCTATATGAAGCAGGTGTCAGTCGCAGGTGACAAGGCAGCAGCGTTATCCATATTCTGCGTCGGTTGCCCAGCATCCTTGTGTCATGTTCTTACGTAAACAAATAAATGTATCAAGTTTAGTGTGGTGGGACAACGGATACATTCTTCGGAAGTACTACCAAATGCGATCATACGATATGGTGGTCGGTGTTGTTTATTTCCAATTTCAAATCAGAATCGGCCGCTCGGTTTAGGGTACGGCTTATTTCCATGAACTAACACTATAGGCCATAGTTAGTCCCAACCCACGTAAGCTCATTTCTTGTGTTTCGCGCTTCTTTCCCGTACTTCAATGGTCGAGCAAAAATAGGTAGATAACAATAAATAAGAAACTTCATATGCGAGGCGTAGCGTTGCAGCGTGCATTGGGAGGAAACGACTGGCAGACGTTGGAATCGTTGTGTGTTGTTTCCTCGTGTCTTGCACGTCGTTCCGTCATTGTGGAATCGTTGTGTGTTGTTTCCTCGTGTCTTGCACGTCGTTCCGTCATTGTACCTTTCAGAACAAGGAATTACACTAATACAACAAAAAAAAACTTATGTAACACAAAGTAGCTATATAAATTAAACGAAACGGATACGATGTGCAAGACACGCGGAATCGGTGTTTCCGCGTGTCTTGCACGTTGTTTCGTCATTGTACCTCTCAGATCAAGGAATTACATTAATACAACAACAAAAAAACTTATATAGCACAAAGTTGCTATATAAATTAAACTTATTTAGTTTGACCGTATTGAGCTACGTAGCGGGAGGACTCGCACGGATTCATTCATTAACCAAATGAATTCGTTTACAAAATGGATCCGAAATGAGGATTCTCCTAAAAGTCATCAACTATTCGAAGAGGTGAATATTCATTACAAGAGCAGCAGCTAATTAGATGTTGCTCCATCCTAGAGGAGCGGACTGTCAATATGGCTGATGAGCCGATGCTGAACCTATGAAAACCGCCGACGTTAAAGCGAAATACCAGTCGGTTTTTGAAACGCGTCGCGGTCACGTGAATTCTTATGCAGCTTATGCAAATGAGCATAAATTAGAATAAAAAATCGAGTAAATTCGAGCTACTTAGCATAAATACGCAGGAATGCATTTGCCCACGATACTTTTCAAAACCCGGCCGGTATTTGTGGCCGGTATAAATCGTATAAAATGAGTCTCGCAATTACCAAGTGTGCCCATTATTCGTATAAAAAGCGGTAAGCTCATCTCTACATTGCCAAATGATTGCTTCCGATGAAGACATGAATTGTGACAAAACCAACACCAAATTTATTCAAACAAATATAAAAAAATATCTGCCAATATTTATTTCCAGCTGGCGTTCCACCTTTGGCATGGCAATTTGAAGGCACATACCAACAACATTAGATGTGCAGAACTTGCTAGGACATACACACTCAGTGATCAGGTACTATTATATTATAACAAAGGAAAGGGAGAACCGAAACAATTTTTCCATAACAATTTGTTTATTTCATCTGTAATCGAACTACTCACATTTAATTATCAATTATCAATGTGAATGTGAAGTCTAACCTAATACTCTCTTCAATTAACGCTAACTGATCTCTAACTGATCTCTCACAGGCAGCATGCCTTATACTTACGGCTCGTCACGAACTTACGGCTCGTCTTTTCTGTCAGTTTTATAATTTATAGGAGTGTTTTTTCCGCTTCAATTAGTGTTCCAGTTCACTCATCCAGGTACGGCACAGTGAGACAATACAATAAGACACTACCGTAATCTCGCATGATCATCCTCACACAAGCAATAAGCATCCTTTTTCTCCTTACAGTATTCATTTTTTCCAGGCGCTCGGCTTTCTGGCGGCCATGTTTTCTACGGTGATGACTCTACTATGCTTATTCCTCGCCGGCAAGTTTATTTTATCTTTCTCTCTCACTCTCTCTATCAATCATTATCTCCTTCAATTCAGTTGTCCAGCAAACGTCACAAAGACCGGTCTTTATATCCTTTAAAGCGAAATACCGGCCGGTTTTTGAAACGCATTGCGTACACCTGCTCTCATCTGCAGCATATGCAAATGAGCAAAAATTAGAATAAAAACTAGACACCAATTAGACCCCACGTTGCATGAATGCTTAGGAATGCAAGTACTTGAGATGCGTTTCAAAAACCGGCCGGTATTTCGCTTTAACGTTGTTATATCTATTAACATTATATCCTTTGTTTTGATTGGAATGAAAAATTGGAGTTTCGGTCGAGCGGGAATCGAACCCGCACCTTCGGCTGTCCGGACCAATGCGCTAGCCGAAGGTGCGGGTTCGATTCCCGCCCGACCGAAACTCCAATTTTTCATTCCAATCAAAACATAAAATTGGCTAAGAGCGGCCTTAATAAGGTACAGTAGGCACGTGCCGAGCCTTTAGGACTCCCGAGGTATAGAATAAGACAAGTCTCAATTCTTATCTTTATGCAAAACACCGACGTTTCGGCATAAGCCATTATCAAGGTGTAACCTGCAACTACACAAATAACTAACTATTAACAAAACATACATAAACGACACCAAATTTGCATACACAATAAAACATTTAACTGTCGAACTCATTAAAAAGTGAAACATGGATATGAGGCAGATAAAACGTTGACAAGGATGACAAATCGACGCTCACAAACTACAAAGTACAGCACAACATCACAATCTAGGCAATTGCAACACCCTTTGCGGGGTCGAGAGAGAGAGTGTGAGAGGATTGAGAGAGATAGGACGAGCAGAGGAAGATGTAGAGCGCTCAAACTTCTTGTTCAGTGACGGCTGATTCTCCCTAATAGAGATTGCCTCCTGTATCAGAAGTCTTCGGGGATGACTCTCCCGGTGAAGAATAGATACAGAGAAGCTGAATTCACCATCAAAGTCCCGGTGTGATTCAGCAAAGTGAAGATCTAGCATTTTACCCCTAGCTTTGTGCTGAGAAACCCGCTCTTTAAGCGGTTGAGTAGTCAGAGGCCGTATTCACCACTCGGTTTACCCCTGGAGAAAACTGTCTCTCGGAGAAAATTTACCTAGAGAGCGAGAGAATGTCAAAAATTAGCATTCACCACTTTCTCTCCTTCCCCAAATATGCGTGGAGAGAGGGGTAAATTGTGACCGAGGTTTGCTCGGGTAAAAAAATTTTCCCTTGGAGAATTTTCGATTTTTTTTAGTTATATGACTTTATACTATATTAATATTGTATTTTTAGAGCTTATAGCATATCTAACTTTAAAAAAAAGCTATTCTCACTTTGCTTTAGTGTGGACTTTTGGCAGATGAATCTAAAAATAGCATGTTTTAAAATAAATACCATGATTTGAACGATTTCTTGGTTTACTTTATCACGGGCAACTAATTAAACCTACTAATTTTCCCCCTCATGTTAGCTTCATGTATGTAAGGCTGCGCATTTCTTCGCTATTAGCCCAAAGTTTAGAGGATCAGGCAAGCGTGTGCCTGATACGCCGCAAGGTTTCTCTTGGTTATAAGGGGAACCTCCTCACCACATCATAGAAAAGCAACGAGAGATATTTTGTGAACTACTACAACGAAACTCAAGAGTTGCGCGCGGCAACAGTTTGGGGGTGTTTCCCGCATGCGCGCCGCAAAAGTTTTTTTACCGTCTCTGGTTGCCGTTTTGGTGCGGGAAACACCCCCAATCTGTTGCGGGAAACACCCCCAAAACGTTGCCGAAAAGGTGCGGAAACGGTGCGGGATAAGTAGCAACTGCAAAAAGAAAGCATCGTGTTGGATTCGAACCTACACTCTTGTTAGATACTTTCTCTAAACAGCGCCTTAGACCACTCGACCAAACAAACATGTTAGACCTGTGCTTGCAGAAAAATATAGGTACATCAGCTGCAGTTACGGCAGATCCCCCGAGCTCTTTCAAAAAAGTTGCCGAAAAGGTGCGGAAATGGTGCGGGGCGCAACTTGCGCGCCGAACCGAGAAAAGTGTTTCCCGCAAAGGATCGGCGCGCATTTTGCGCCCCATTTCTATTCGGCGCGCATTTTGTTTCCCATTCCTTTGCGGCGCGCATTTTGTTTCCCGAAATGTTGCGGCGCGCAACTCATCGGCTCTCAGTGTTATCTCCTCTTTTTTACGCTTTCCTTTTTCCTAAGTATTGCCGAAAATCTGCAGATATTATTAACCAATTGTTCAACTAATTGCAAATGTCCCTAATATAACTTCAATCGTTTAGAAACATTTCGCTATGTCATGCGCAAAAAAACAAGTTCCGAAAGTAAAAATATAAAGAAAAATGAGACTATAACGGGTTAAAGTTAAATATAGTACAATCTAGACACTTGAAAAGTAGAAAAATAATGAAGCAATGAAAATTAGAAGTTAAAGGGAATATGTAGGCACTCAAAATGAGCAAAACAACTGCGAAACTAGAGTTTCCACACCAGACATGAATTTAAGTAGGCGACTGAATATGTAAATTCGAATATTCTCATTTGGATGCAAATATGTCGCTGTTGCATGCTATATGCCGATGTAGGCACATATGCTAAATTTTTTGCTCCATCAGCACTGCCGTGTAAGCCAGGGGGTCAAATAACGCGTTTACTATGGAAAAGATGAACTTTGAAAATCATTTTTTTACATCCTCGCACTTTTTTTTTTTATTTTTTTATTTTTTTTTATTTACATTTTTTTACATTTTTTACATTTTACAAAAAAAAATCAGAATTCCTCGCACAGATTACATGTTATCTTATAGACTACGCACCTCGCAACGCAGTCCCCCAGGGAATTATTAATGCAAATATGACAAGGTACTGTCTTGGCCCAGCACTTCTTGTCATAGAACCTGTTTTTGACTAACAACTCTCTGAGAGTTGGCGGAGGTTTTTCCGCTACAGTGAGACCTAAACTAGGGTGTTTTCTCACTGTGGCCTTAATGAAGTCAGTGAACTGATCACTAACAAACGGTATGGTGAGGACCGTTCCTACACGTCTGGGACTGGACATATTATTTCGGCGCTGAGGCAACCGAGCTTGCAAATTGTTTGCGTTTGATGAGTACCCGTTTTGGGTGCAAATTTTCTTTGCAAGCCTGATTGACTCAGTTTGGTAACATTGGGTGGAAACTAAAGCAGCAGTTTTTACGGTATTTCTAGCTACCTGCTGTTTTAGGGCAATAGGGTGCGCCGAGGTACAGTGTACCAGAATATTTTTGTTAGTTGGCTTACGGTACCACTTGGTCACAAAACGACCGCCATGGAATGAAACCAACATGTTAAGGAATGGGACAAAATGGTCCTCACCAGGGGGCTCGCGGGTGAATTTGATGTTTTCAGTCGCTGAATTCAGCTCCCTAAACAACGAATCCATGCTATCCTGCGAGTCAGCCACGACGAAACAATCGTCGATGTACCTAGAGTAGAACCTAATACCTAAGCTAGTACTTGAAGACTCAATGTGATGCATTGCACAAATGGCCAAGGTAGGCGCTAGCCTGTTTCCCATACAGAGGCCCCTGACTTGCCGGTAATATTTCTTGTTCCACATAAATGTTGAACAAGAAAGGCATAGGCGTAGCAAGTCAAGAACATCTCTAGAGCTTAAACCGAAAAGTGAAATTTGCGACGAATGCTTACTAAGCATTTCTTCCACTACCCTAATCGCCGCCTCACAATCGATGTTAGTGTACAAAGCCACAACATCGAAAGACTCAAAGGTAAGGGGGTAGGAGTAGGAATTAGCTAATTGAACGGTATCCGGCTAAACTATGGTGTGAAACTTCTCGAGTACTAGCATTGACTAATCCTATTGCAGATAGCTGGACACCCGTGTTCTTCTGGCTGTTCAACTTCGTCGTTTTCATCCGAATCCTCTTCGGAAAGGTGAATAGAAAGCCACGAAAACCTATCAAAAACGTGAAGAAAGAGGTGCCCTCCGTCCCTGTGAAGCCCAAGAAGGCCCCGCGCGGGGCTAATATTATTGAACATCCACTCACTTCCGCAGCCATACAAGCATCCCAAGTATCTCGCTAACTTAAGCCAAGTCGTACAGCTTATTCATAAACCTCTTCACTCATCTACCATATAGCTTTTCATACAGATCATTCATACACTCACAAGACGAACGTCATTGGTCTTTTTTGTAAGTGACAAAACACGGTGATTTTAATATGGAGTAAACACAGTTATACTACCTGGTCCCAGTGTTATATTCTACGACGAGATCTCATAACAATGATTACATTACACACTAAAACACTGTTAACACCTTGTTAGTGTGTTGCCGAGTAAAACACGGTGTGCTCTTGCCACATTTGAACAGTCTGGAAGACGTATCACAGAAAACTTTTTTACGTGGGTCTGTACATTGAAGCGCAAAACACAGTAACAAGCTGCTCTGATTGAGATTCTGGCAACTCCCGCCCTCAACTATAAAAATAAGGCCTTTCTATGTTATAATTCGCTCATCAAACCACAAACGATGAATATTTATTCAAGAAACAGAAACAGACAAACAAGGAATTGATTCAGTTTTCGGCATGGGACAATCCATCATAACTAGTTATCATAACGATATAAAACTGGAATGATCTGCAACATTCCAATTTCAAATAAATATGAACATAAAACCCAACTTCAAGTTTACGAGGATTAAACACTCTTTAAAGAAGTTCAAGAACCATTTACACAATAAAAAAGACCGCTAATATGAAGCAGACAAACACAATGGTAAAAACACTTTTAAAAATTGCTGTTATAATTCACAGAGATAAAATAGCGAATTCGCACACAACAATAATGCACGGAACTTATAAAATAAACCTTACGTTCAACGTCAAACATCAATGTGATGCTGTTTTGACTTACACTACTAAAGTAAAGTTACAGTTGCAGCCCATAGCTACAGTACCACACAAAAACATTATCTTAAACTATTAGCATCATACAACACGAGTGACAACCGAAAAAATGAAGTAACTCAAGAGACAAGCAATAAAAAAACGTATAGCACAAGCTACCAAAGAATATTTCAAACAAGGCAACTACAGTTCTCATAATTAATGCATGCTACAGTTATTCGTAATATATAATAGTATAAATAGTAATTGTAGTAGACAGGAACCAACATCCATCCACATTTTTCATGGGAATACCGGCTCCAAATTCAAAATCCAATCTTCCATTTAAACATAAACCACACCGGATTATAGCCAGCACAGGTCAACTTATTAAAGGCAAGCGTTTGCTAACAAACTAAATATAACAAGAAACATATCAAAGCCTAACCTTACACTTCACCTTTCACAAAACGGGGGCGGGGCCAAGATACAGTACCCCAAATTTCAAATCCCACTAGGTTCATTCCGAGTTGAGGCGCTCCAAATTATCCACAATCCGTTCGATTGAACGGCAACTTCCTCTTCTATTGCTCTGAAATCAAAAAAATTATAAGCATACGTCAAATATATTTGACTAAAAAAAGCCTTAAAGGGTCAGGCCCATTTCAAATGACCCCTATTTTTGATGATTCCATCTGATTCTCCATGGCAAATATAGTAGGATACGACATTTTTCTAACTTTCAAGCGCAAAATTCACGCAGTATACAGCAATTTACCGCGGCCAGTCATACCCAACTATATATCGTATTTGCCACGCCCCTCCGCGCTAATTGGGCAATATGCTCTATTGGGCGTGGCAATTGCGATATAGGCCAATCAGCGCGAAGGGGCGTGACAACTGCGATTGATTGATGTGTATGACTGGTCATGGTAAATTGCTGAAAACTGCGTGAATATTGCGACTGAAAATTGGAAAAAAATTCAGTCTACTATATGTGACATGGAGAATCAGATGGAATCATTAACAATAGGGGTCATTTGAAATGGCCTCGGGCCTGACCCTTTAAGAGGTCATATCAATATCACTTGCTCACTTAACATATGAAATTTGTATAGAAGAGAAAAAAGAGGATCAAAGAGAAGAAATTATGGTGCTCACCGTAAGCCTCATGAATTCAAGGAATCGTTGCAGTTGCTCTAGTAGCGGATTCAGAGTTCCATTTGGTAGACAATCACGGACACGGTTGACGCAATCCTGGAATTTATCACATGACGTCATTCAATTAACGTGCTCAATAACAAATGTTACGATATGCATATTTTAGAACGTTTTTCAATAATACCAGCAACGGCAACGGCCCTCTAAATGCTACGCAGAAAAAAAATGAGCTTCAGATTCAGACTTCACGCATGAAAACAGCATACCTCATTCTGCTGCATGAGACATCCGAGTAGCAGAGCAACATACGATGCAGCAACACTGTCTTCCATATGGGCCGAGGCCTGTAATATGTTATTATGTATAATCATTGTAAGTTAGAAACACCAAAGAAGATACAAAATACATCGCGAGTCAAGACCAAGACACTAAAAAAAAATATACCAAAGCGTAGGATACACCTACGCTTTGGCTAACAACAAGGAGCAGAAGTTACAACTCGGGAACTACTGCTATTCTACGAAATTTAAGACAAAGATTTAGAATTCTAAACCGCGATTCTCCATGCCGACCCGCTGTAAAAAAAACAAGACCCCACCCAAAATTACTGCAAGTACAAATTCAAAAGCCAGCAAGCTTGGTACCTTATTCATGGCACTCTGCACATGCATCACCATCTCCGCTTCGCTCAAGTCGTCAATTTTCCCACGATTCAGACGACCATCTGGGCGGGTTTCCTGAACAACAAAAACGAGTAAGAATATCAAAAACCGAATGCTGCTGATAAAGTCCTATCTCTAACTAACCCATTCACGTAACTCCTCACTCCTCATCAACAGAAGAGGAGAAGATGCATAGCATTATATCAATAATGAAGTGTTGTAATCTCTAGGTCTCCAGCCATTACAACACTTCATTATTGATATAATGCTATGGTTTATAGGTTTATACTGACACCAGTGAAAATAAACATTAATAGAGAAACAATAAATAAAAGTAAAGTTTGACAATAATCAAGTCCAAGGTCCAAGTCCTCGTCCTCAACTTTAATTTTTACTAGTTAGTATGCATAACCTCGCCCACCTCTTCTTCATCGTCCACGTCCTCCGGCTCTTCCATCAGAATGTCCTTGTCCAAATCTTCATCAATGGTCTTCGCCGCCGCCTCGTGATACGAAAACAACTAAAAAAAAATAAGGGACAAATAAGTAACCATCAACTCTGAATCCACTTTATTGTAATAAAAAAGCTGTTAAAGTACGAAGTAAAATACTCTTTCAAACTACCAACTACTGCAATTCTGTGAAAAACGCCAAGCACATCAGTTTGTTCAGAACAAAATAAAAGCTTGAGCTGCATTAAGAAAGATGCTCTATGTGTCTAGATTAAATGCAGCCAAGCGAAACTGCGACATATTCAATATCATGTTAGTAAAAAAAGGGTCAAGACGTCACAGCGGACTTAGAATCTCTTCAGCTTTCAAATTCATATAAAATGTTCCCACCTGCACGAGTGCCTCCACCGACGGTTCCTCTGTGATCTGATGTGTTTCCTGATTAAACACTGGAATCCGACAGTCGATTAGCTTCCTTCGATTCGAATTGCAACCCTCGGCCATATTCACCAACAGAGCGCACATCTGGTAATTAATACACATAGATAACAAAAACAACTAAACAACGGTAAAAGAGGAACGCACATTTTTTTAAGGAACCTGGGACGAAACTACATCAAACCATCTACACACAATAGCAATAGACAAATACTTACTGCGGTGCCTTACATTGTAATCCCACATGTATGCCTTATGCAGTAATGCTCAGTTGCTAATCAGACAGCAGTAATGTCAAATGTCAACTCAGAAGACTCGTAATCTCGTAAAACTGGGAATAATAGTAAGAGAACCAACCATCACATAAAGATCGAACTTGTGATCCTTGTTCGCGTACTTGGGCGCCAGGAACGAAAACGAGGCGAGACAAAGGGGCAGGAACCCGGCTATCTGACCCAACTTTGTACAACACAACTCTGAAATTCAGATATTCACACACATGAGGAAGAATACAAAGAGCTACAAGCTTAATAAAACAAAATACAAGGATAAACAATTTGAAACTCCATAACAGGCTCAGGCAAGAAATAACAACCTTTTAAAATATGGTTCAATTTTAATCGTTTAATCCTATTGTTAATAGAAGCAATGTAACTAAAGGGTATAGAAACACAACAATTATAAAAGAAAGCAATACCGTTCTCATGGCTAAGATTCATCAAAAGTCGCGCGAGAAGAGCCAAACAGGCAATCATTTTCTCGGCCAGAACAGAAGTTTCTTCACACTGAGACACTGTTTCCTTTACTATTGATAACAGCCTGCAAAAGTGCAAAATCGGACGATTACTGCTATGTGAATGACACATTCCAATACTGTAATTAAATTTACCAGCCAAACATTTAAAAAGAAACAAAAACACGTCAATGAACCGTAATGGCAATTAGGAAACCATAAATTTGTGCGCGTAACGTCGACAAAAACAATAAGAATAGCCAAAACAAATCGATATTTGTCAATCAACGAATCAACTTATAAACTATAGAAAAGGCCAAACCGACGAGCGGTAATAATACTATGATGTAAAAATACTGACCTTGCACACGAGTGAATCAGTACACTGCCCCGATGGCTAACCAAGAAAGCTTGGTTCTTCTTGTGCAGAAGTGTACACTGAATAACAAGGAAACATTTACAATTTACATATAAAACACAAGAAAAGATCTACATATCTCGATTCCATCCCATATCCACAGACAATAAATAAAAGCACATAAAGACAAAGACGTACATTTTCCAGTACCCGGAAGCATCTCTCTAGCAGGACCAGCTGCTTCATTGTGCCTTCCTCGCTCAGTTTCTCATGGCCAAGGCGCAGAACGATTTTCTCAACTGAATATGAAAAATGTAGGGCATTCAAAACAAATTGTTGGTACTAGCTTTAATATACATTTCTTCAACCTTCATTTCATATGATCACTGAAATGAGAATAACAAGTCTAATGAACACTCCTGGATTATACTATGCTATAATAAAGAAACTCACATTTAGCTACAATCCATTGTATAGCACCCAAATTCAAAAGTTCGGTTTTCACAGCATCATCTTGATTTTTTGCGACAACATACACTAGCGCTTCCAGAACAAGTGAAGAGGGCTAAAGCAAAGATAAATAGAAAAACTGAATTATTAGTTTTATAAACTAAAGGGGGTAATTAATGAGTATTTAAAAGGGAGTAATATAAGAGGAAAATCATATAACAAGAATTGAGGGATATATATAAGTGAAATTTGTGAAACGTTAAAATCAACCTGGCAATGTAAAGAATACCTTTAAGACACACGCCCCAAATTTTAATTGGGGACAGACAATTTCACTTCACATACTAATTTAAAATAGCACTACCGCACTCAAGAACCTGAACCATTCAAAGGGAACTATAACTAAAAATAACGAATATTAAAAAAAACTAACCGAGATCTCGTCCTTCACAATGTCAAACTGAATCTTCTTTCCCGCCGATTCCACACGTTTGAGGTAACTGTCAAATACGTCTGAGACCTGAAAAACACCAATAAATAATGTTACATAGGTTCACGTCTGTTACAATAGCCCTAAAAAAATAAGAACTAGGATAGGGATACCATAAGTCCACTACACACAAAAACAAGATCAAAATACAAACAGATCTAAATACAAACTAATAATATCTAAATATTAAAGTTGCCAATTCTTCAGTAGTTAATAAATAGTTTTTAGTTACTGTAAAACAAGAAAAAAAAACACTAATAATAAGTGTAAAAAAACATACCTGTTTATGGAACTTTTCATTGGTTGGGGTGTTGGGTGCCTTTTCAATCTTTAGCAAATTCGCAATTAATCGAAGAGAAGTGGCATCCATGCGCATTGTGATAAAGTCACGACACATTAAATAAATTACTGCGGCGGCACACAACGCAAAGTTCTGAAAATATTGACAGTTTCATCGTTTCACACAAAAATGATAAGTAGTACACAAAAAAAGACTTATGACAACAAAATAAAAGAGAAAAGGTTACAGATATTAAACAACTACCATGCCACAGCCTGAGACAATTTTCCATTACATTCTATTCATATGAGCAAATACCTCAGCATTCAAAAACATTGTCCAATACTATTATTAAAAGTGAGGGCGCATTCGAGATGGACATTTCCGGAAAAGAAAACTTTTGGTTCGAGATGGATTTCACCAGAAAAGAATGCAGAGACTGCAGGCAGAAAAGAATGCAGGCAAATGATCGATTGATTTTAGTTTCAATTACGGTACATTTGCATTTTCGACAATTATTTTGCATGTATTATTTTTTTTCTCGGTGTCCATCTCGAACCACTTTTTTCTTTTCTTTTCCGGAAAATGTCCATCTCGAATGCGCCCTAAACAGTAAAACTTTTCTGTTTTTAACTCTAACCATAAGCAAAAAAAAACTAACTGGGTTAGAAGGAGCGTCAGATAAAGCTCTGAAGACAGAATTGACCATTCCCTTGCTTCGGATAAACTGCCGGAAGTCAGAAGTGATACATTTTCGGGCCAGACTAATAGTCCTAAAATGGGACAAGAAAGTAACTCAATTTCGAATTTAAAATTGCAACAAAAAAAACCCTGAACAATCTTGGAGCTCGACTAATCGACGTATTAAAAAAGTCAACGAAAGTAATTAAACACCGTATGACCGTACTGGGTCCGCCACTCCGGAAGAAACAAGAAAATAGAATACAACTTGTAAAATAAACAAAAAAGACTAACGAGAGGCACTTGGTATTTGTGGATGACGTCGGATCTTTCAACGAGGAAAGTATATACTCCAAATCGTGACTGAAATCCTCATGTTCGCCAATTTCCAAACATTCATGCGCTTCCTGCAATGAAAACAAAATGCAAGTTAATTTATAGTGCCCCAGAAATTAGTTACTATAACAGCAAAACTTAAGGAGATGTTAGAGTTAGACGCAAAAATACTAACATAAGATAAATATGTTTTAAAACCAACTGCATGGAAATGCACGAATGTAGATATCCAGCAACTAAGACAGGATACATATGGTTTGAACTTTGAACCAACCTTTACGTTGCGAACCTTCCTAAATGGTTCGGGTAATGTCTCATTTGGAGGTGGATTCTTCCAGCAAGGTCGTCCCGGGACCTAAAGATGGTGTTGGGGTCGGAAGATCAAACAACAGTATTTTTGTATTTAAATAATATCAAAACTCTTAGTCCTCACTCTCACCAATAATATGTATGTGGTCACGAAGAAGGCATAAGAACATACAACGTACAACCTTACTCTTACACAACTAGTCAAGGTAGATCTTCGAGCATTTACGACTCCCGGAATAAACATCAAAGACACATAAAATTGTCTTCTTACACAACTAGCACATAAAACTCCTTCACCGACAAGAAAGCCCAGTGTGTGGTGTTATTCATAGAAATCACAGAGTGTGGCGTTCTCCGCAGAATAAAAAAAGAAGAAAACAAAATCTTACTCTAGTGGCCGTCATCACTCGAGAAGTGCTAGCCGGAGGTGTCGGAATAGAACTTGTGGGATCCGTTTCGACTTCCTCGTCAACATCGTCCACTTGAAACCAACATATTCGAAGGTTAGAATGACATACAGCGAGAAACCGAACTCTTTAAATCAGACCGAACTAACGTTTTTTGTACTAGTACTAGAAACTACAACAAAATACCTTGTCACGAAACGAACAAATAAGAAAGGCGATCGCGAGTGGAGTGATGAATAATGAGAAAGTTTAGCGGTGTGAGGAAAAAAAGCGAAAACTAAAAATTCGAAAAACCAACCTCCCGTAGTCCATGAGTGACGATAAGATGGTTTCACTTCTTTCTTTGGCACCACTTTACGCTTCTCTACAATGTCGACGTCTAAAGCAGTATGTGTTAGCTCTGTTGAACAACGATTTGAACTATACGTATCATTAGAGGGCATTCTAAACGAGCGATTACGAAATGCATTGGGGAAAAAACTTTGTCTACGGGCTGCCCTGGCCAGAACACGTAGCATATAAAACACTAAGTACCGCGAACAATCCGGTCACCGGTCCAATTTTGAGGCTAGTACGCCAGTATTACAGTCGACGTCGACCAAACGGCCAACATTTTGACAGAGGCTTGCTTACCTTCAAATGAGGGCGATTTCGACTTCTTTGGAGCGGGAGGGATAGGGGGTTGGGGTTGTGAGGATGAGCTTTCATCGTCGAAATTCAGTGGAGAAACATCGAGTCGGCTTCTTTTTCTCTCGAAATTGGATGCTGAATTAGAAGAGGAAGAAGGTTGAGAAGTCTCGTCGTCTGAGGACAGAGGGGAAGCCTGAAAGACCGAAATCAGGAAATAATAAGCTAAAACACAGGAGATTTATTCATTTATTTGGACAGAGGGGAAGCCTGAATGACGAAATCAGAAAATTTTAGCTAAAACACAGGAGATTTATTTATTTATTTGGACAGAGGGGAAACCTGAAAGACGAAATCAGAAAATATTAAGCTAAAACACAGGAGATTTATTTATTCATTTCAGTTTTGAGAGCTAGCCCTAGCAGTCAGAATCTGCCATCAGCTCAAATAATGTTTTGACCTGTTCGACGTTCCCTTCCGTTGACGTTGATTCGGGAAGGCTCACTGGCGGCGACAGTATCTTCCGTTCGGCTGGATTTACTGGATGAGACAACGACGGAACTTCAGGAACCACAACAGATGGAAGTGTAACCTAAAACAAAACGAGAAAAACAGTTTATGCCGATGTCATATGATAATGATATGGGTGTTTCTTGTTCGTCGTTGTGCATTAGAGTATTCCGATTAAATGTGACATAAGCGAATTTCATTCCTCAGACGGTTATGGCACCTTTTTGCTAGATGAGTATCTTCTGGAGATAAGTATTTCTAGAAATATGGAACAAAAACAAATTTCAAGACAAGTCAGCGCTATACTAGAAGCATCGTCAAGCTGTGTGTATACTTTGTGAGCTAGTAATCAATTGCGCAATAAAAAATAAAGATGTGAAATCCGCAGAAACTGTGCAGCGTGATTTTGCAGAGCGAGACAGCATGGTTTGGTAAACATTCCTCAGACAAAGAACATATGCAAGCAGGGCATCGGGTAACCCTTTCAACGATACCAAAACACACCTTATCTTTTTCACTGTCTTCAGTAGTGAATCGTGGAAAACGGCGTCGCGTAGTTCTAGAACCAAACAAATATAAACATTCGTTTCATTAGACATGGACAAAAGAACATAGGAACGACAACGAATTAACGTACGGTTGTTTTGAGAAGGCAGCATCAAAGAGAGATGAAGCAGAATCGTCTTGTGAGAAGCTGCCAAAACCGCGTGTTGGTTTGGTCGATCCCCCTCCGGTGGGCATGGTTGCTGGAAAGGGAATCAATAGGTAACCACTACGTAACTATGTTCAAAAGGTTTAAGGAAAGATGCAAAGGGCATAACAGAAACTCTCGAAGCATTCTTCAAACAAAGCTAGTTCTATGTCGAGATACCCTGTTCCACGGAAAAGAGAATTGTGAAAATCTGAGCGTATCGGTAAAAAAACGCAAGACACGAAAACAAGAACAGATTCTACACATCACAGCTCGCCACAGTTCGCATCGCGATGGGCGAAATTTTTCACTCGACCACACAAAATGAATAGACCAGGTCTAGTACATAGACCTAAATAGCAACGTATTAGCACGAGCAATAGTACCCAGTTAGCACCAAATCACACGCCAGTAGACACCAAACTAGACACAATTAGCTCTCTTTTGGTGCTAACTGTGCACTATTGCTCGTGCTCTTACGTTGCTATTTAGGTCTTTGGGATAGACGTTTGCTATTTAGGTCTATTGGTTTAGCAAATTGCAAATTGCAAAAAGCAAATTGGCGCAAAAGGCGCGGGATGCAATCGTAATTAGGAGCTGCGCGTCAAAACACACCAAAAGGTGTACCGTAAGCCATATGTGTTTCAAACACGAACCCATCACAAAACGTGTTTTTAAAGGGACAGGCCCATCAAAGTAAGCCTTTATTTACGATATGTTCATATTTAATATAAAACATTTTTATTACAATATATACTAACCAAATTTCACCTACATTCAACCCGGGGAACTTTTTCCGATGAGCTCATCGTATATGTATACCGTAAAACTACAGATTTCAAGGCTGTGTATGCAAATTTTAATCGAACCCACCTCTGAAACCACCCCCGGTGAGGGAACCATGGCCATGGGCGATCCCTCCTGGGCCTAGCCCGAAGACTTGAGCAATTTCTCGTCTGAAACTTGTAGCCCACTTCTCAGGACCTCTGCGGGACAACAGAAAACATTCTCGTTGGTCAAAGTTTGGAAACCCCTGTATTGAACCACCATTTAATAAAGGAGCACGCTCTTGTAGCTTAAAAGATTTTTTTACTTTCAAAGCGGAAACTCATGGTCAGCTTTTATTCATATGTTTACATCACATAACTTTTTGATGCACATGTGATGTAAAAGACTAATTTAATTCAGTTATTTCGAATGCCATGTATTTGCTATTTTTAGGATATAAACCAAATAAAGCACGTTTTTATTTAGATTAGTTTTTTTTTAGAAACCAAATAAAGCGCTTACAGTACAACTTTTTATTTGTTTTATAGAGTTTCCAAATAATTTACGTAACTTTTTTTTCTGCCAATTTGAAACTTGGACCACCCACAAAGCAAGAAGATGTCGTGCTCACTTATTTCGTGCTCACTTATGATCGGCATGTTTGACTTACTGTAGTGGCTTGTCATAAGAATGCACTTGGCGTTCGTAGCCTGGCGACCTGCCAACTTGGGGGCGGAGTCTATCATTCGCGCGCGATTTGTGACGACGGTTGGTTGTGGTCCGTCATTGTGTTGTTAGTGATTGTGTTATATTTTTAATCCGTTTTGCATAGTTTAGGCGCTATTTTCGTGTAATTCGTTGTTACTTTCCGTAGCATCCTTTATTTGAGTGTAAATTTGTTGTTTCTGTTCAGAAAACACTAATAATCATGGCTGGTGGCAAGGGAAAGGCCGGGAAGGATTCCGGAAAAGCCAAGTCGAAGGTCATTTCTCGCAGTCAACGTGCTGGCCTTCAATTTCCCGTTGGACGTATTCATCGATTCCTGAAGGCAAAGACGACCAGTTCCGGACGTGTTGGTGCCACTGCTGCTGTTTACAGGTGAGCCGGGCAAGATTAGAAAATTGTTATTCACATGTAAACACATGATAAATTACGTATTTCAGCCAATTTAGTGTTGTGCTTCTGTAATATTCACACTCATCGTTTCCGAATTGATGAGTTATTGTTTTATATCTACAGATGCATGTATATGTGTAGCATAATATAAAACGTTTTTTATAAATGCTTAATTGTTCAGGCTGACAGCAAAAACTTTTTTGGAAACTAATATCTTTAATTTTTAGTGCCGCTATCTTGGAATATTTGACTGCTGAAGTGCTTGAGCTTGCTGGTAATGCCTCCAAGGATCTCAAGGTGAAGAGAATTACCCCCCGTCATTTGCACCTTGCCATTAGAGGAGATGAAGAACTGGACACTCTAATCAAGGCTACCATTGCTGGAGGAGGTTAGTTTTTAGTTGACTGTTTATGTGATAACAAGCGACTCTTTTTCCACCAATGAATGGTAACAACCACACTAACAACCACACTTTGCGGTTTCTGGAAACACTGATTATGGCCCTAAAGTTTTCTGCAGTTTGAGGTAATATCAAGTTTAATCTCGTCACTTTTAGGTGTGATTCCTCACATTCACCGTTACTTGATGAGCAAGAAGGGTCAACCCGGACAGGCCGGCCCCGGAGCCCCCGCTGTTAAAGGCCAGTAACTTGTAGTATTTAAGCGTGTATCATGCACTCTCTAAACCACTCCACTTATACTTTCACACGTAATTGTGTACTCTTGCATTGCCTCTTAATAATTTAATCGGTGTATTATTTATGTGTTCAACACAGCATTTTGTAAATTGAAAATATATAGGTGCTGATTGGAATTAATTCTGATTTGCAGTATGACGTTTTTCTTACATCATAAAATCATTCACATTTCCAATTGATCTGATCCTTTTAGGCTATTCTCCTTACGAAACTTTCGTAATTTAACTTGTATTATTATTACTATTGTAATATTATATTTCTCGTTCGATTCATTATTACCTTCAAATGGATCTCAATTTGTACATTCAATAAATAAAACGTTTCAATTACTGCCTTGTTCAGTGTTTGATATCTCGTGTCCGTTTGCATAGTAAGGTGATTCAAAATGTTCGGAATTAGTATGCAATTTCGGGGGAAATGTGCTGTTCTTTGTGGGTTGTTCTGTGAACTATGTTTTTGCGTGTGACTGCAGAAGTTCTTCACATCTTTTTGGTGAACTTCACATTCAAGAGACTCGGGATGCGCACTGTAAAAGCACGATATTATGAATACGAGTTGTAAATTTGGAGTTCTTGTTATGTACAGAAAAAAACATGTGAAGCCTGCGAAGCCAAAGTAGTTTTCACCGAGGAAACCATTTGGCGACTGTTTATCGACCACCGAGACTGGTCACCAATTGACGACTTTCTCGTCAGATTTGTCATCATATGGGTTGGCGCACGAAGAGACCGAGAACCGTCCCCAAATGGTTCCCTCAGTTTTATACAATCTTATGAAGTCTTCTATAGTCTGCTTCTGTTACTGACCTACCGTATGCTGTACGAGCTTTATGAAGTAGCAAATAGAAACATTCACCCTTAGTTATTCATATGTACCTTCATTCCTTTGTTGTACATAGTTTTTGTCGCTTGTTATATGCGCTTTGTTACTCTCATTGTTATTTGTTTTGTTGTTGTTGTTGTTATATTATTATTGTCGTTTTTTTTTGTCTTCCGCTTTACTTCGGTGTACACTGAATAAAGTATTCATATATATATTGTTTGACGCGGGAACGTAGCTACCAATTATCGCAGGGAATAAATGTTGACAGACATTTTTGAGATTCCACTTTCCAACACTTCACACTCTCACATGCGAGTTCAATTGCTGGATTTTTAAAGCGTTTTACTTATTCTCAACTTCATCATGGTTTGCCACACTACACATGTGAGACCAGTGCTTGCGGAAAAATATTAGTACAACAACTGCACTTACGGCAGATCCTCCGAGGGCTTTCGAAAACGTTGCCGAAAAGGTGCGGGGCGCAAGTTGCGCCCCGCACCATTTCCGCATCTTTTCGGGAAACACTTTGCGCGCCATTTCTATTCCGCGCGCATTTTGTTTCCCATTCCTTTGCGGCGCGCATTTTGTTTTCCGAAATGGTGCGGCGCGCAACCCATCGGCTCTCAGTGATGCTGTGTAGTGCCAAGATACGGTAATTTTTCG
This sequence comes from Pelodera strongyloides, assembly GCA_036852015.1. Lineage (NCBI taxonomy): Eukaryota > Metazoa > Nematoda > Chromadorea > Rhabditida > Rhabditidae > Pelodera > Pelodera strongyloides. Next base: position 212,372 of record JAANDG010000198.1, read on the forward strand.
ATACTTGGAAGGAAAATCGGCTATACTTGGAAACCCCATTAAAAAAAGTTGCATATTCCAATCTTACAGTAATTGTCTGCGTGTTGTTCTTGCACAATATTTTCGGCGAGTCCCTCGTAATAATGTTCGCTTCCATTTGAGAAATGGCCCGGCCATGTGATGTCTGGAAGCGGTGGAAGGTAAGTTAGTTATTTTCATAATTATTATTAGCTTTATTTCCGTCGTTGCATTCAGCTATGCACTCAGTAGTTGTTGATGCGCTTCCAATGTGAAACATGACGCCAAAGGCATCGAACACAAATATGGCCCGTTACATCGGGGCGGCGAACCACAAGGAGGGTGCGTGTGCGCCACGGGTGCGCGAATGGCAAAAGGCACACCGGCGTCTGCCGCGCCCCTATATAGGGACACTCGGTATATGCGCCAATTCGGACACCTTTCCGCTCACCTCTCGTAGCGAGATGATCGCCGCCCTGCTGCGGCGGGCCCAGTTTCGGTGCGCGGCGACGAGGTTCATCTGTGCCGCATGTCCCTTTGCAACTTGCCTCAGAATTAGAGAATATAAATATGTACTTAATATCAATGTACAAATACCCCGACATAGTTGCCCGTGAGATGCATGCTCGCTTTGTAATGAAAACATGCATGTGGTTTCCTTCTAGAAACTTTATAATATAAAGTAATAACAAAATTATGAAGTAAAGCTTTTTAATTACACCATGATTACAGGAGGAGTCTACAATAATCGGTGTAAACCGCATATCGGCTGGGCATTCGGCAGAGAATTTCGTGTGGGTCACGATGATAATTGTGTCGATCTGTGCCGTGTCATTTCAGACGACAAACGTCGTCACCAGATACTTTGCTTATGAAGTGAAGACTACAACCAAGGTGGTGAATACGGCCTCAGAGCGTAAAGGAAATCAAAAAAAATTTCCGCAAGTAACACTTATATATGTTCGGAAGAAAATCAGAAACTGTGTGAAAAAGCAAGAAGAGATGGAAGGGGGCAGTACCAAGTACAGAACAAACATAGGCAGTTGAATACTTTATAAAATGTTTTATTTGTCAGCTGACGGTGGACGAGGCGATATTCCCTGCAGTCACTGTGTGTAGCATGAATCCATACAAAACCAGTGAAATGGCCAAATTACCCGAATTTGATGATATGGTAAGTTGACTGGATTTTTATAAAACAGACTGTGTGTGTGTTCTTATTATTAGTTCACGCTGAAATTCCCAAAAGTTATTTTTTATTTCAATGAACGAGTATTGACTTGTAGTTATCCATACTCAATTCAATTGTCAACTGATTATAAATGCGATGTTCATGCACATGCACTGCATGTATACTGTGCTGAGGAACCAGCGTGACGTGACAAAGTCGCAAAGCGAAACACTACTAAATGATATACGATATTCGAGTGTAAAGCCGCGTTCGAGTTGGGAAAAGTTGTGGAATTCCGGAATTCCACCGTTCGAGATGGGATACCGGAAACGTAAATGTTTTTCCGCTATTTAACCCCAACCGTCGGGGTCAAGCGTCATTTTTGGCTCCTGCAGTGGTTAAAAATATAATCCCACAACGATTCCACTACGGTATTTTTGCTTTTCCACGCACGTTTTTCCGTCCAACTCGAACGGCGGAATTCCGGAATTCCACCAACTTTTCCCCAACTCGAACGCGGCTTAACTATTTAGGTGGAATTTCTCAATTTATCGCCCGAACTCACGAAAGGAACCAAATATGGCTCACTTGAGACAAAACAACCAGTGCACGAGGATACGACGGGTATTTCGCTTTACAAAGTGTGTTGTGGGAAATGAATGATTTACTCAGATAGACGTTCATCACTCATATGTACATCATATGTATCCATCTTCTGCAAGTTTAATTGGTTAATTTGCAATTTAAGTTTGTAGAATTTCCAACCCTTTCGCTTATCCACGTTTTACGATTGTGTATTCCTCACTGGCAGTTTGACCTAATTTTGGTTAGGACTTGGGTATTAGCTGCTTCTCTTCTACAAATCTTCAGAAACCATGAATGTGGTCGTATCCACCTATTGTGATTGTGTTCGAGAACATCACGGATGGGTTTGTGAGGCAGATCAGTTAAGCGGTCAGTTAGTTTTCTTTATAAACTTAAAATAGGCTGTAACATATAGAGCTAAGTAAGTAAGCCTCAGACTACACATCTCAGCACACTTTCAGTTTCAAAGAATTTGTTTTCAACATTCCGCAATAATGATTGGGCAGCAGCTGCAGCATCGCGTCAAAATAAGTAAATTGACAGCTTCGCCAAGTAAAAGTAAAAAAAATAAAAGCAACGTTACAGAGTAAAGCGAACAGTCAGTTGATTCCAGAATCTGAAAATCCTTTTGCTTGTGCATGTATAATGAAGGAGAGTTGGAACTGCATCCGTTGCCCTACTAATCAGACCTGTCACTTCAAATATCAGGGTTTGCTTCAACTTATTTTGTGGGTGTAATATTGAACCGGTGACTCTAACCACTTACGACTAAAATAAGAAGTCGTATAATACAAAGTGCCCATTTATACGACTACTAACTGTAACCCATTTTCAGCAGTGATCGATCCAAAATTTGGAGACTATGGTTTGAGTGTATGTTATTGCTTTGATCATCGATTACGTGCATATTTATGAAAAAAAAACTGAGAGTTGCACACTGATGTAAATCATGTCGAAGCAAAAGACAACAAGGGAAATATAAATAATCGGTGGTGGTTCCATAATAAACTTGAGCCCGAAATCGAAGAGTTACATGGTTGACCATTGAGTTAAAAATCTAGGTAAACGAGAGCAAGATGGCGAATCAAGTGCGAATGATGGAAAATATTCCTTTTATTGCGAATACCCTATCGAACGCAGAATACCGGTGAGGGTATTTTTTTTAAACTGGAATTTGCATATAAACCGCACATGGAGCACGCCAATACTGTATTATGGCTACCGTCTTATGGTTACCGTAATTGGGAAATCAGAAACCCTGAGATGCCCGAACAAGCACCTCGGGGCCATATCGGTTTTTTTTTAAAATCGGTGTTTTCACTTTCCTGTGTAACCAATTTTTTGTTGATCGAGTAATCAAGTTGTAACTTTTTATGCGTTTGGGAAATGAAAATGACCAAATATAAATATACGAATGTGTCCTTGTTCCAGCAATATGACATACGACTTCGATGATCTAGTCCTCGGATGCTTGTTTGGGATTAAAACTTGCAACTCCAGGTTGGCAAAAGTTTGATAGCACGTATTTATAACACTGACAAAAAAAGGTGACAAAAGCTATGCATTCAATGCTTTCGTTCGGATATATCGATTACAATAGTCGGCTGTTTTGAGTTTTGAAGGTCAAATAAGAAGATATAAGCCTTTGATTTCCAAGAGTATTTAGCCATTTCACGGAGCACGAACGTACTGGTTGGGGAAGATGTTACACCTTTAACTACCATGAACCGTCCAGTTTTAATGTATCTAGACGAGGGCCAGACTACGGTAACGAGTTGCTTATTGGTGGAAACTTCTGAACTGTCAGAATTCAGAATGCTCAAAAGAAGAGCTGATGTTGATTTTGTAAGCATCTTCCTGGAAAGAAAGCTCAACATATTGTAAATAAAAATACTAAACATTCACATCAAATCTCAAAGGAATGAAAACTAGGCAAAAGAGGATCCTCATTGCGCGTTGGTTTCTAAATAGAGTAAATTGTATGCTGACTATTATATTTGTTATTATCTAAAATTAGCATAATTCCAGCTCTCAATCTACTTTTGTTCTCTGATCCGACTCTCTATGTTCCCTTCACTGATAGTGTCGGGGTGAGAATTGTGCTACACGAGCAAGAAACGTGGGTTCTTGAATAGAACATTATTATTCACTTACAGCAAGGTACAGATTATCCTATAATAAATTAATAGTAATAAACTAATTGATTACTAAATATAATAATAAGGCTGCGTAAGGCTATGTGATAATATATTATTACCCGAATACGTCGAGCAATTTGCCATCTGGAACTCGTCGCCTACTGCTCAGGACCTCTGCGGAACATGTCACAAGCAAACCTTGAAATGGTACTTTGAACTCCATTGAATAAAGGTGCACGCTCTTGATGCGTAAAACACATTTAATTTATTTTTATATTTAGCTTTCCATTTTCGACCTCGTTTGGGTACGATGCAACTACAGGAAAACAGACAACGCTGGCTCTACGAAGTGTGAGTGCCTTAGGGTGTCGGATCAGATAGCCCATTGTCAGGAAAATACACATCGTAAAAAAACTGTATACATAATATAGTCCTAAAGTGACGCTTGAATATTCAATAACAACTTTATTTATTCTTCGACGTGGACGTCTCACTTGCATTAAGATCGTGCACTTATTTATTTTTTGTCTATTACAGGTCCGTACACAGCGTCTAAATGTCGAAGATTCGCATTGTCGACAACCCGACGACGTGGAAGGGATACAGTACCCAGGGAAATATACTGTAGAGGTTTGTTCTCAAGCATATTATGATTATGGTCACCCGGATTTCTCCAATTTCAAGATTTGCTTATAAGATAGCTTCCTCATCAGTCGAGACGTGCAAAACGGCAAAGACCTCAGGACCTTTGCGGAACATTTCATAAGCACACTTTGAAATTGAAGTTTGAACTCCCTTGAATAAAGGTGCACGCACTTGTGGCGTAAAAGATTTAAGACAGAATTGTTTGCCTCAGCTGGTCTCGGTTCAGGGCTGCCAGCGTGCCGGCATCCAGAATCTCTCATGGAAAGCGTGCGGGTGTGCAGATGCCCGATATTCCCTAACCAATCCCAATCAAACATATTGCAATGTGTCCGATCAAGAACAAAGTAATTTTATATTAGCATTTGTTTTACAGCAAGTACTCCGGTTTTCTCAATACAGTGAAGAATATCAGAATATACTAGTAATTTATACACTTTTTTTTTTTAGGAAATTGCCTTCTTTCGTTGACTGACCGCGATGACTACGTCTTTGATTGTCCAAGTCCATGTTTGTGAGTTATTTTCAAAACTAGTGACTAGTGAAGCCCTATGTCAGAGCCTATACCTTCTAATAAAGTTATAAGCATTGGTTTATTCGATGAAATTTTCTAACTTTAGCTTTCCCCTTGCATTCTCGTACTTTGTTCGGTGCATTTTCAGGGAAACTCAATTCGCAACTACAATTTCTCAAGCCGATTTGCGTATGAACTCCTTCCTTGAGCACTATACGTCAGTGTCGGAGAATCTGACCGTCGAACACTTTGCTTTGGTCCGAATTTACTTCGACGATACAGTAATGGAGAATTTCGTGGAAGAGCTGTCGTACACGGTACGGAATTGTTTTTTACAAAGACATAAGCTGAACTCAACGCGCAATAAAAAAAATTACATTTATTATGGAGCACATCAATACAAATACAACAGTGTTACAACATTTCTGAATAAACAATTTTATTTATTAGCTGGCCACATTTATGTCCGACGTGGGCGCAATCATTGGTTTTTGGATGGGATTGAGCGTAATTGCTGTTTTTGAAATATCGATTTTTGGTGTGGATATGGCATCGGCATTGACTGAATACTCATGTCTACTTGGGTTCGTGGTTTTCGTTTTTTTTTCGGTAAAGGATATGCAAGAGGACTGGGACTATTTAGTAGAAACAGTATAATAATATACATAACTTGCCATTGAAAACGCTTCCGATTTGGTCAACGTTTATGTCAACCATAATGTATCAGTTCCGTAGCTGACAATGAATGTGTATCTCCTTTTACAGTAATTGTATACATAATAAAACAAACTGTTTAGAAACCACCTCTACGTTAATCACTCAATTCAGAAAAGTAAGTGCTTTTTCTTTTTCTTTTTTTGCCCACTATTGATTGAACTTTTCATAACATTTTCATTCCAACTGTAACTACAAATAATGTAGTAACTTCCTTTCAGCGCTTCCCGAACGTCGCGTACACTCAGCCGGTAGCGTACGGTCAGCCCTTGATAATCGCATAGTCCCAGTGGATAGGGACTGGGATCCCCGTATTGGGGGGTACTTGTCCCAAAAGGGTCTCACCAAGAAGAGGCGGGAGAACTACCGAGGACTTGCTACAATATTTGGAGTCAAAGTGGAGAAGCGACACCGTATGCGGAACACGAGGATGCCAATTTAAGAGATTAATAAGAACAGTTAACAAATATTTGTGATCACTGCACAATATTTGATGTTGCATGCTAAACATAAACGAATAAAGCTTACCATTAGTTGGCAAAAGTTCAAAAAGTTTTGAAGTCTGCTGGACTATGAGCATGACAGAGAATGGACAGAGAATAATGTTTAAAGGGAACACAGATACCTGAACCCTTAGCTCATTGATTGATTTAATGTGCAACTCACGTCGTTTTATTGGTGTGAGAGAATGGCACCATGGTCAACGTGCAGTTTGTACGTTGCACTTTGTGCACTACAAGTTGACTACAAACTCACTACAAAAGTCAAATCTGTAGGTCTAAATGTCAACAAAAAACGCATACTTGCGCACTTCAATAACATTTATGGTATTTATGGAGGCGAAAATTGTTATGTATGTATCGAGTGTCACTTCCTTATGGACTGATGTGTTCTAAACTCTTTATCCAAGAATCGAAAAAAATGAACACGACGACTGAGCTAATAAAACCCCCAATGCTTGATCTCAAAGGGAGAGCTAAGATTGGGGTTTCCTAAAGATTGTATAGTTAGAGCGAAAGAAGGAAGATAAAAAACTTCAGTCATTCACGTAGTCTCAGCTCAAAGCATATTTTACTTTGAATTTTCATACGACGATCACAGCATGACCAGAACCCAGCACCGTGGTAACTTTCGCAACTCCATTTCCCAAATCAAATTTTCCCGTGCAGTTTTGTACCTAGTTAGCTGATCGAACTCCTACGTCATCGAGTTCATTTGATTCATTTGATTCATCGGTTTCTCGAACACTTTCGTCACGTTTTCTCACAAGTTTTCTCGAAATTCCTCAAGACTTTCTTCTCTACAACTCTCTAGCGAATTCTCAACGACAAAGGTTTTCTTTGTTTTTCCTCTGATAAGTCGATGATATTGTGGGAATGAGCATCCTAATATCAAACCTGACTCCGCCCATTTTGCTTACTGTGTCTGCGTCACTCGGGTCAAGCGCCTAAAATGGGAAACTCTCGAAACCCTATAAGAAACGACGGTACGAAACAGTTTTCATCTCTCTCATCTCTCTCTCTTCTCTCACTCTTCTCTCTCTCTTCTCTCACTCTTCTCTCTCTCTTCTCTCTCTTTCCGATCTCTCTCTTCCGGTCAGTTCCCCGCCTGCAGACAACAGTATAAGCAGTTTGAGCCATGGCGCCGCCCACGGCTACGCAATAACCCGGCCCACGCGTTGACTTTTGTGACACAAGCAGATCAACGCGGGAGTAAATACCCATTGTTCGTCACTTTCACTACTTTTATGCTATGTCGGAGTAGAGCCTTTTTGAACGCATTCCGTTGTACCTCCGTTTTTGTTGAATACATTTTGCATATAAGCGATTGTAAGTATCAAGGCTGATATATATGTTATGTTGTCTATTGCTCTATTGCATAGCTTTCTTCTTTATCCTCCTATCATCTTCGACCCTTCGAAGCAAAATGATCTACTGATATGAACTCCTTGACATCAACCCCAGGAAGTACTCTTCTTCGATTAAGTTTCGCCCATTTGTAGAAATCGTCTGGTTTACCCTAAGTAAGATAAACTCATGGGGGAGATACAATGCAAGTTTTCTTCTTTCCCTTGGCATGTATAGGTGGCTTTTGAAAGGTTTAATTATTTATTCGCTAATTGTAAGCTGATGCTTCACCAGTAACATTTATCAATATTTAAATTTGTCCCATAGACACACATTTCTTCTTAGAACAATCTACTTGATGTACAGCAGTCCAAATTTTCCGTACTTGTTGCTTGTTTGTTTATTAATTACGCGATTCCATCCCAAATGCGTTTGTTTGTGACGTGACCCTGATAAAAGTATCTGCTGCTAATCATTCTACATCTACCGCCTCACAAGCTTTCCAAACCTCTGTGCCTTATATGACCATAGACAGTAGGAGTAATATAGCTTAGGCTTTAAAGGATCGCAGTCACTACAAAATCGTCGTGTTTCTTCGAGTTTGCTTGTATTTAGTAAAGAATAGAGACAAATACTTTACCAAAACCGAATAATTTGAATTCCAACTCAGGGAGTGAACAAGTAGAAAAGTAGTTCTACTTAATTACCGCAGGATCACGAAACGTGTTCATACAGCTGCTTCCCGATCGGGAGTATGCAAATTATTTCGGCAAATATCTGCATATTATATCTTTACATATACTGCAACGGTCTGCAGGCATATCACTACACGTTTCATAATCCCGCGGTAGTTAAGTAGAACTACTTTTCTACTTGTTCACCCCCTGAGTTGGAATTCAAATTATTCGGTTTTGGTAAAGTATTTTTCTTTATTCTTTACTAAATTCAAGCAAACTCGAAGCAAAATGATGATTTTGGAGTGACTGCGATCCTTTAAGTCAGTTCTAGCCCTTTCACTAGACGTAGAATCTAATATTCATACTTACCTGCTCCCACTTACAATACATTCCCAGTCTGGTTATCTCCCTGTTCCCCGTTAGTTCCCAACTCCCACCCCTAGTATTCCCAGCACTCATTAGTGCATAATAATCTTTCGTGGACAAGTTGAAAGGGGCTGGATTGGAAAATGAGACGCTCATTATACGGGGAAGATTTCGATCCACGAAAAAGAGTCGGAAAGGGTTTAGATGAAGGAAAAAGGACGGCGTTTCTCCATGGAGAACATCCAACACGTACAGGAAAGAGAGATAGGGATTGATTGGGTGGACTTAATGGGATTAAGAAAGTACATAACATCATGGAACTCCGATGGAGGCTAAGGGATCTATACGTTAGGGCTAGGATTAGGGTTCCCAACTCCCATCATTTGCGTAGTGCTTTCTCCGGTGTAATTATGAGTATTGAGTTTAGTTGGTTAATTTTTGGGAGTTGCTTTACTTTTTGGAATATGCAGGATGTCGTGCAAAACACATCGCAAACATATTACATTCGTTCTGACTTATTGTGGAACCTTGGTGGATTTACTTAGGATTTTGTAGAGATATGCATAGGGCGTTTGTTTTGGCTTATTGTGGAACATTTGTGAATTTACCTTAGACTTTTTAGGGATTAGTTAGCGCCGTTAGCGCCAAGTAATGGACTTCTCTTCCCAGCGCTTAGAAGTATAAATTGTATAAATCGAGACCCACGTAACCGCCAATGAAGATAGTTTGTCGATGTAGCAATTGGTGTCTATTCGCTAATTAGCAATTGCTCGATGATGAATCTTTTCGTGTTTCTCACTCGGTTTTTTAAAAGGTTTTCTTGTGACACACTTCAATTGACAGTTTTTATCTTTTGTGGGTTTCATCTTTAGTAGATTTCCATTTTAAATTTCTCTATATCTCTTTCTCTCTCCAACTCTAGCTCTCTCTCTCTTTCTCTTCCTCCCACTCTCTTACTCTTTCTCTTTGTGTTGTTATTTTGAATATGATGAAACAAGATCAAAGTCAAGAGCTATTATTGTACCACATGTAACTGAGGGAAATTTTTTCGAGAAAAAATGATAAAAATGATTGGTTTCTCAAATAGAAAATAATGATCATTTCGCTCCAATTTTGTGTGTGCTTAAAATACATAAACTAGAGTCATACGTTTAAGAGTATTATGGGTTTGTCTCATAAAATTATCTAGTCGTTAACTGTTTCACGAACATAGCTTACATAGCATTCATTGCGCACTGTTCTTCAACGTGAGCAAGTGTAACGATCTACTAAACAACTTTCATAATCGTAAACTACTGAGTTTTGTCTTTTCTACAAGGTATTCATGATGATGATAGACTTTTACTCATGTGCTTTTTTGTGTTCATATAGTCGTTATCATACATATGTTCAAATAAACAATATTTTACTTTATTTTCTACAGGTAACCCAGAGACAGAAGGAGGCTCTCTCTTTCTCGGACCTCTCCTCCTCAACGCACAATGTCTCACTCGTCACCGCCTTCTCTAAAGCCTCCACCTCTAGTCAGAGCGCTCAATTTATTCTTCAAAAAATGGGGCTATTTGATGTGCGATCATGATGTTTTGTGCTTGGTGGTCAGTTTTTTATTTATTTATAAAATACCTACTTATAATTCCTTTTTTCCAAAATCTCGGAATTTATAGTATTTACCTTACTATGGATTTACTAGAGTTTTAGAATTACTATAGGAACATTGTCCTAGTTCATAGTAACGGTTACCCCGACTTATCTTTGGCTATAATGAGTTATACTCGCCTATGAGTTGGCTTCTGTCTATAAGTATAAGGTGGAATGGGTATGATTAGTCTGCCTACCGCCAGGTTCAAATTTGCCCCAATCGGGCAGGTTCTACCTCCTTGCAAGACACTTGCAGAAAGGTTTTAATGCATTGTGTTAAGTAGATCGCCATCTTTTCATATGGCGAACCACCCCCCAAAAAAGACCATTTACTAAACCCTTAGCCCATGTTGGGATATGTACAAAGACGAGCCAATAAAATCGCGCGTCGTGCAAATGAGGCGCGGAAAACGACAAGTTTCTGCTCTGACGATGATCTATAGAAGTTGATTATGTAAATTAGCCGTGCGGCGTATGCACTATGCGTTACGATTAAAGATTGGGTAAAGTATGCGACATAAATATTATATGTTAAAGAAGGGGGTACACAGTTTGTGAAACTTATCCTTTACAAGTTCATTCTCATGTATTACATGCAAATTTTCTGCACTCGCTGTGCCGGGTACATGGAAATGTAGTTGTCCAGTTTACGTATCACAGACCACCCACAATACCTCTTTAACTTGAAGTTTCTAAAATGGAAGGAAGAAAGCAGGGGGCCTGATTCGACCCTTGACCTATCTATTTTTCTCCACAGCGGTGTCCCTCTCAACCCTATTCTCGCGTTGTAAATCTAGTTTATCGCAGGAAGTTCAGCGCTACGCGCTCTAGGTTTCAAACCGTCCAAAGTTCCAAAGGTCGGACGTTTATAAATTAGATCAAGGAGAAGTGATTTAATTACAACATTAGAGACTAGTATCAGTCTATCGTCAGGTAGTCTACCACTGATATGTTGCTCATAAGGATACAAATTATCAATAAAGTACAGCTTAAAGCGACATAGCATCAAGTTTTCGAAATGTAATTTGGACGCTGTATTCCCACATAGTGTATGCAAATAATGGGGTTTGCAAGTATGCCAAAAACCGCGAGTTTTCCTTGCAAGTATCAATTCGCAAAATCGTGTGCTTTTTACACCACTTTTACCGTAATTTTGACACATCCGCACTATAGAAAATCCGCCATCAAAGACATTTTTTGTTGAACAATTGGTCCCGTGGCGATCGGTCGTAAAAACTGCCTGTAGATATGTTCGTGTAGTGCCAAGATACGGTAAATTTTTCGGTACTTGCAAGGAAAATCGGGCATACTTGCAAACCCCATAACTGAGCGACGATCAGGTTAATTTTGACGCTGTATTCCCACGTAGTGTATGTAAATAACTGAGCGACGTGTGCGATTTTTAGTCTAATTATATTCATGCGCATCACCATATGTGAACTGCAGTTGTCCAACATAACTGTCAAAAACTGGCCGTTATATCGCTTTAATATTCCTGGGAAACTCATATTTTGTCCAGAGATCACAATAATCATGATGAATAATCAATAACAGGCTTGACAACTATAATTCTAAAACGTTTGCGGACTCAAAACTTTTGTGAGGGCTGAGCTTCTGTAGCACATAGACCTGCGGACAGTTTGTTTGTTTGTTTGTTTGTTTGTTAGCAGTTTTCACAGTGATTCTACGAATTCCACTTTTCGTATTTATTACTTGTAGTCTCTTATGATTTGATGATTGTTCCGATGGAAACTTGTGAAATAGACTAAACGCCAAGGACGCTTCTTGTTGAAATGTCTACGTTACGTGGTAGTTGATAAAATGATACACGCTTGACTTATATACATAGACACAAGTACTCACAACTGACCTGAGAGAGAATGTCAAGGGAAAGAAATTCAGCAGACAGAAAAAGAAAAAGAAAGAGAACAAGAGAGAGAGAGAGACATACAGACACAGAGAGAGAGAAAGAGAGAGAGAAAGAGAAGATACAGAGATAGACAGACATAGAAAAGCTTACCCCGAGGCAGACCATAACACCGGGGATGTGAAAATGGGGGTTTCACATAAGACGCATTGATAGTGCGAAGATTCCCTTTGTGTACCAGCAACACTCTGACCTTGATAGTGTTCTCTGGACACTCCTCATTTCGTGCGATATTTCTCTTGTTTCCTTTCTGAAAATCTCATTTTTCATAGAATTTTCCATAGGAAAAAGTGCTTACACTTAGTGCAGTCTTATCATTTTTCTTGAATGAATAAGTCAAACTAACTACGTTTGGAATGAAATCGCAACTGAAATGCCTTTTTATTTCTTAACTCTCCTGTCTAAAAAGGGACGCGAACATTTTGCGCACTGAGGAAAGTTGGCGCGCGTGCGGCGCGCAAAAACACCGCATTTTGCGGGTAGAATTGACTTGCACACTTGCTCGCGCGCAAGCGAGGGATAACCACATACTTGCAGCTCAAGCTTCTTTATCCTTGAGCTGGAAGCAATGGGTTGCAAGCGTTGTGCCAATGACAATAATTTTCGCGCTTTACTCGCACTGCAAACGAAGCTGGTGCTTCCAAAATATAAACTTTTCAATTCAAATCAGTCAATGAGTCACTGGCTTCGAACAGAGTTCTTTGCTCCATTAAGAAATGGTATTTCCCTCAGAGAGTCACGAAGTAGCACAGAATGGAACGCACAAATTAAGTAAATTAAGCTGTAGAACGGTTTCTCGCTTTTTGCTTTTTTTCCCGTCTCTTCTTTTGTGAACCAATGTCCTTGTGTTTTTTTGAGTTTTGTGCTTTTGATTTTGAACGAGGACTGTAGTATTACTAAAGGTCTTCAAATTCTAACCAAAAAAACATAAATATTCGTGCATGGGCATGGTATCATACAGTTAGTTGTTAGTACACTACAGTAAAGTAAAAACACATTGTTTTATGTCCTATCTATATAGCTAGATCGCCTCTTATAGGTAGCTTCACAACAAATAGTGGTTTTGAACCGTGCTGATTTTTCTCTATTGAATGATACCGTTTATCAACTGGACAACAGTAACAGGGCAGGCCTGCAGGCTTGAACGCGGGTTTGTTTATCATAAGAATAATCACCGCAAAACTTTGATCTGCCCAGCCACCCAGACATCCAGAACCTGCTGATATTTATGATCTGTATATTGCGTAGACGATACGGAAGCCAATTCCTCGTTCATGCAGTTTTGCAGGATAACCCTTTTTGCGCACATCAATCCGTGTCATTTGTTGACGCGGATCTATCTCACTTGTGCACGTTCGGTGAACAGTGCGCGGGAGAGATTTGAAAAAAAAGTGTGGCGATAAAGTGTCTTAATCTATGAACAAGTTTGGAATGAAATGACGACATGCATTAGGAGAGAAACAACGAAATTAGAAGGGATCAATTAAGCACAATTAGAAGGGATTTCTGGACAAAACTCATGTTTCCGTGAGCATCGTAAAATACATATAGCTAAGAGTGGTTTGAAAGGCTTTACAATTTACACTAAACTTTCTAAGAGAAGTTGCCCCCCCCCAACACAGTGAAAATAACTTGCAAACGGCACATTTCTGGCGTGCAAGCGGCGTGTGATCTGCGGAACGCAAAGTATGTCCATATCCCCGTTGCGCGTCAACCTTCCTGAGCTACTGTATATCTGGTGTTTTGTGAAAATCTGAATCTCCGTGTTTTTCCCGTTATTGTTTTCCCCGTCTTCACAATAAATTAGTCAAATTACTCACAACTAGGTTAACCGGTAAAAACTAGTGGTTTGAACTGTAAGCACATCATCAAGTTAGAGAACAATACAACAGTAACTTGTCTCTAATATGAGGTGATCAATAAACATTTAGTCATAGATAAGTATAACTAACCTATAATATTACCCATTTGCCCAGGCCACTGATCAATGAGAAATGAGACGCATTTTCGTGCAATGAGCATCTGTTGATTTCTACTGTAATGCTACACTATTTGCACTGTTAAAGGGTCGGCAGTGGGGTTGAAAGCCATAATTTGGGCAGATTAACAGAGATGATTCAGCGCCCTGACCGTCCAGTTTCGCATAAAGACACGGTTATAAATTATTTCTGCAATGATAACTTTTTACTATTTCACGTCTCACTAGTTATCGTCTTTCCATAAAATCACAAAACGCAACACGAAGGTGGCAACATATCATGCAAAGAAAATTCTCTCTCCGGTACTCTTTCTCTCTCTTTCTCTGTGTGTGTGTCTCTCTCTCTCTTCCCCCCTCTCTCTCTCTCTCTCTCTCTTTCTTTCTCCCTCCCCTCTCCATATTTTTCCCTGCAAAAGCATCCCATAACGATACGATAAGCAAAAACTAAAGTTTGTACATTTTACCCATTCATCTAGCACATGTCAGGAAATGAGAGAGAAAAAAGTTTGGAAAGAAAGATAGATATGATACGTTTAAAAGGGTGATTGGCCTTTTTTGCTGAAGGAAATTGTGACGTCACAAACTGAACCAGGGCGTGGTAGTGGAGCATTTTTTTCACTATAAATACCCCCATAGATCTTATTTAAATATAACCGGGAGCGGCAAGAAACAAATCAAAAGTGTCAAAAGTTTAACCTAACCAACTAGCGACTTAACCTATAAGGGTAAAGAAGGAGCTGCAAAGTCGTTAAAGAAAGATACATAGTTTGGCCTATATCATCTCGTAGAGAAAGTTACTCAGAATTCGAGTTCTTTTGTTACTTCTAAAGACACTTCAACATCACTTTTCGCTAATTCCTCGCATTTTTTCTGTGTTTTTCTTTGTTATTTTCCTTTTCTGAACGTTTCCACTGCTCAATATTTAACAAATAACTAGGACCAAATTCCACGAGTTAAATAAAAAAAGTTGTGCTCTCATTGCTTTGCTCTACATACAATCACATGAGGGGTGACGACACAAAGTCATACCTATCAGTATAGCGAAGCCAGAAGATCTTCTTATTATATAAAGTTGGGAGCTTTGTTTGTTTGATTGATTGTACGTTTGGCTGATGTGCGTTACGCTCAGGAAGTAGGATTGGTTCTGTAGTTCACGTTCCCGTGCACTGAGCCATCTCACTTCCCGAGCGCCCCTCTCACAAAAGCTGAAAAAAGGCTCCAAATACGTAATGTGTGTGGTGTATCGGCCGTGCGAGTTGGCGGCGCTCAAAGTACTACGAATAAACTACAAAGAGCATGCAAATCTAGAGCAACAAAAGGACAACGAAGCGAGGAATTTAGCATATGATCCATGATCTAATTGTTTTTGACTACTTTTGAATCCACGTTTCACGTATGCATAAAATAAAATAAATGCACTAGAAAGCCGCCACGGCGGCGTAGCCGGCTGGTATACTATAAAAATACACCACCACAGTACAAGTTCGTGTAGGATGTGGCTGAGAAAAAACCGCCGGAAACTATTCGGCCACTTGGGTAAACTGAACATGTTTCAAAAGTACTGTAAGGGATAAAGATGTCGCAGAATTTGTTATGAAAATTTCTTTTGCAACGAAATTCAAATAGGTCCACTTTATTGCAAGACACTTTATCAGCATAGAAATGGTGACCTTGCAAGAATTAACCTCTTACCTTACTAATCGCGTTACATTGTTACACAATACATAAACTGCATATGCATACATATATTATTTTACATCGGCGAAACATTGATGTTTCTGGAGAAAATTTTCGCTTGATCGATACAATGATTCCCCCAAGCGTGGATATTATTTTTCTTTCTGATTTGATATCGTGAACAGAGGAATATATTTGAAGGGTCAGGCCCACCGATATAAACCTATATTTATTATTTGTTCATAATTTTTGTAAAGGGTGTTTGTTATAAAATATACACACTGTGTTTGAACTGGCTTCACCATTGCAAAGCTTTTCACGTAAGTTTTCCTTACAGAGTATACAGTATGGAAAAGCAATTGCACCCTTATTTCCTTATTGTGCGTGTCCCGGGGGAAACGCTCTTTTTTTTCTGTCCCTATGGCCTGCTATACAGTCGGCTACCCCCGGGACACGCACAACAAGGAAATAAGGGTGCAATTGCTTTCCCATACTGTATACTCTGTAAGGAAAGCGAACGTGAAAAGCTTCGTGATGGTAAAGCCAGCTCAAACTCAGTGTGTATATTTTATAATAAACACCCTTTACAAAAATTATGAACAAATAATAAATATGGGTTCAAAACGGTGGGCCTGACCCTTTAAAGGATGACAGACAGAGAGAGAGAGAGAGAGAGATAGAGAGAGAGGGAGAGAGATAAAAAGGGATGGAGAATGCCGATAAATATAAAGTCTTTATCTGTGTTGTATCCCAATCTTTTTGGCTGTTAGTTGGTTAAAATATCCCCGATTAGAAAAGTATGTCAAGTTGTCTGTTGTAAACTGCTACGTAGATAGCTCTTTAAAGGTATTAACAGTAATCGACAAAGGGAGAGACACTAATAATGAAAAGGAGAATAAGGTCTCACGGAGGCGCGCTCTCGCCACCTAAGTGGGGTCCCCCAATTCTTCTTTATTGATATTCTATAATTCCTATTCAGATAACCCTTACAATCACTGTGATATGCTCGGCAAAGATTCCGTTCACACCACAAGAGGACGATATACGACGGGGTGAGGATTTAAATTACACGAACGCTTCTTTATAGTATATACTTATTATTCTAAGAGTACGTAAAGCGATATGACGACCGATTTATGAAACTTTTGATGGGTGTTCCCATGTAGCTACCGCGCGGTATGAAGTTCTTTCCAATTGGCAGATGGTGTGATAAAATTTGCATACGTTTCAAGAAATGGTCAAGTAAAAATAAAGATCTTTCATCCAGTCTTCTCTTGGTGGGTGCTGTTCTTTCAGAGCCTCCTATGATGTTGTTCTGCGAATTCGCACCGGAAAAAAACCACAAATAATTATTTTGGAATTCTTTTTGGATTTCTTGCTCTGCGAATTCGCAGTATTTCCGGTGCCAAATCGCAGTTCATTAACGGAGTCTTAGTTATTTCTTTGAAGTAACGTCGGATTGTGAATATAAAATAATGATGTCTAAAGTTATTCAGAAAGTCTGTAGAATTATTTTTAAAATGCAATTTCCTAACACTTTACATCTTTCAAATTTTTATTGAAATAAACAATTTTAGGATGGTCTCCGGAAGGAGCGCGGTCTATTATCGAAATGGAACAATATGCACGGTAGGAGGATTTTCAAGATATTTTAAATCGACGGGAGTTTATTTAGTAGAGTCTCTAATTGTAAGTAACGCCTACAATTTTTATTGTAAACTGAATCTGAGTGAGGAACGGGTTCAACAACTAGTCTGGTGGAAGCGACACCTAGGGATCATGAACAATATTGGTCGAGCAAGAGAATAAGGACGCGTTTAATATGAGCGGAAGAAAGAAAAAAGTCTATTTTCGGCCGTTCAGGTTCAGGATGGGCGAAAAGAAAATTTTTGAAAGACAATGCAATTACAAGAGATGCAGACAAAACCCGAAAAAAATAACTGTATTTTTTTCATTTTCTCCTCGTATTAAAAATTTTCTTTTCGGCCATCCTAAACGGCCGAAAATGGATTTTTTTTCTTTCTTTTGGTCGTCTTAAACGCGCCCTAAACGTCTTTTTAGATACCTCGGTCCAAAACCAGTGGATCCAATTGCTTCTGCTGTATTCGTTGAGGCAATTGATGGTGGGAGTATGACGAGGAGTGATTATCTAAAACAAGGTGAGGAATTTTATTTCTCTGAAGTATTTGTATTACCGTAGGCGTAGAGACAGTGACAATAAGTACGGTAATGTAAGTTGTATGATAGCAAATCAAGGTTGTTCCAAAAGAATGAAATAAATAAATATTCGCTGGTTTTTTGTACGTTCTTCTCTGCATTTGGTTGTATAGGACAATTCCGCTGTTGTAACGCTTGGGGAGGCCTTACAACACATATTTTTTGACATGGCAGTTTCGTTTCTTTCAATCCCTCCAAGTTAGACGTGGGCAGGTCTCACTTGGTATCACAGTTTTTTAGCTGGTTATCATACAATTATACACGTTTTTTTTCACTCATGGTAATTCAGAATTTACTTGTTGTATTGTGGTTGAATGTTTATTTACCCTTGCTATACTATTTTATTTAAAATGATTATCATTTTAGTTTGTGTGTTGTTTATATGTTATGTTTCATTTTCCACCTGACTGGTGTGTGCTTTATTGCTAATAAATGTCAAATCAAAAATGGTTACTGTGATATGATCCTGAGGCCATATTTTTCTCTCCGCGTCTCATATTATATTAGAATGTTATTTTCTGTTCCCAGGGAATGCTTCCCGAGGGAATCGGAGCGGTGAATGTGACAATTGTGACCTTGGTGAATTTCAGCCCTGAATTTACTGGACGAAATCACTTGGAACGTGAAATGGAAGAATGAAAGTCTGGCTACCATGTGCGGAGCTTTGTGCAATATCAATGAACCACTACGACAATATTATGTAAGTTCTTTTTGTGGTATTTGTGCATTTTAAAACACTTCTATATTCTTCAAGAGACTATGCTTTGCATAGGCAGTAGCATGCCCACCACTAGGTCACCATGAAATCTGGTTTCAGTTTTTTATGGTATGGTTCATCTTAGTTCAGTTGTTTTATCGCCAATTTTCCCTGTGATGTATCTTAAAGCGAAATACCGGCCGGTTTTTGAAACGCATTGCGTACATCTGCTTTCTTATGTAGCATATGCAAATGAGCAAAAATTAGAATAAAAACTAGACTCAAATTAGACCACACTTTGCATAAATGCATAGAAATGCGAGTACTTGAGATGCGTTTCAAAAACCGGCCGGTATTTCGCTTTAATGTACTTGTGGGAAATTGCACAAAGTTGAACTACTACTTTGTTACAAAAAAGTTTTGCAAAGTTCTTCTTCCTTCTTATGTTGTGTTTGTCCATTTTGACCTTCACTCGCCATGTCATTTTAAAACGTTTAATCCGTTCAAAAACCACTTTTCTATTCAAATTTCCATCGGTAACCCTGTGCAATTTCACTTTTTTGCTCTCTTTTTCGAGAATTTTCAAGAAAGTTTGTCTGGGAAGAGAGGACAGGGTTATTGTCGTAAATAGAACATAAACAAATACTGTTCAATATTATGCTATTCTCATTGACTGCAATACGGCTTGACACAGGACAGGGGTTACGGAAAGTGAATACCACATGTATTCGTTATTAGGTATAATACCGTAGTTCATTGCAGTAGATCTCTGCAACTATATGCGGTGTATTTAAATAGAATATTGCACGGAGGGTGCTGTGGTTTCCTGTGGTCTGCGTATTAGTATCGTCACTATATAATAACTAAAATATCACTTTTAGTTAATTAAATTAATCATCTAATTTCCAATTATCACAATATATTTCAGAACGGTCTTCAAGTGCAGAAGGTATCGAATGATTCGTCCGAGTCGTTTTTGAGAGTTAAATTAGGTTTCCCGTTCATGCAAGTTTTGGGCAAGGAGCTGGACCTCAGTCCTCATTTCTTCGGAGTTCAACAGAATAGTTCAGGCGCAGGTAATTGAAGCAATTGCAATTAGTAGCAAGGGTAATTGAAGCAAGGTAATTGAAGCAATTGCAATTATTAGCAAGGGTATTCAAGACGTAACTTCTAAGACACAAACGGTATGCTAATTTAAAGAGAAATGTGTCTTTGTGATATTTTATATTTTTTTCGGGACTGCGGCCAAGGGCTCCTCATGTCTAATTCTGATCCATCGTATACTAATGAATAGAAGCGTTAAAGCAAAATACCAGCCGGTTTTTGAAACGCATCTCAAGTATACTTGCATTCCTATGCATTTATGCAAGGTGGGGTCTAATTGGGGTCTAGTTTTTATTCTAATTTTTGCTCATTTGCATATGCTGCATAGGAAAGCAGGTGTACGCAATGTGTTTCAAAAACCGGCCGGTATTTCGCTTTAAAGCTTATTTTTTTTGCAGACATGGACTTTGCAAAGGTGGCCCAGCTTAACATAAACGCAATAAAACCAGAGAATTGGACCAAGATTGACGTACAGGGCTACGAGAGACGACTCTACCAATACGTTCACAAGTACGGGAATTTCCTGGTTTAATAGTAAAACGGAGACCTTGTCGCTTTGAATATTATGGGGTTTCCAAGTATGCTGAAAATTTACAGTATCTTGCACTACACATTTTTCATATTATATATGCACGTTTCGTGCAGAAATACGGTAGTATTGACAGAATCACACCGAATTTTTGGGATACTTGGAAATTTGGAAACCCCATTAGCGAAAACCAAAAATATTTGGTAGAGACCCTCCATTCGAAGTAGTTTCGATGCTGTTCTACTTTATTTTTGAATTACCGTATTCTTTTTTTTAGTGAATTCCGCAGTAACCTCATCCAGGGCTACTGCCTTTCGTACACCTTTGCCACGGACGAGGTAGACTAATTTTTATAGTGCATATTTATTTATTTGTTTATTTATTTATATAAATTGATTTATTGATTTATTAAATAAATCAAAAGGTGTGCATTGTGGCATATCCTATAGCATTCTGTAGCGTATCCTGTGGCACATCCTGCCGTGAGCTCAGTGAACTCTTGTATCATAGTAGCATTACTTTATTCCTCGTGTTCCATACCCATACCTATACCGTAACCCATGGGACCATGTCTTATTGTGTCATGACCAATTTATTCCTAAAATCATCCGTGCGAGTACTTCGTTCCCCTCCCGCTTTGTTCTATGCTAATTTCACTTCTACTACCCATTTAGGTTGTCCGAACGGGTCTTACAATCTTTCCTTTTATTGGAATCGGATTTTTAATTATGAGCACATTTTCCGTTATTACCGTCTGGTGGTCGAGCAGTCAGTACAATCAGGTAAGACAATTAAAATTAAAAATTAAAAAATTTATTGACTTGGAGGCTTACCATTGCGCCGTTCCATAAATAATAATAATAATTTATTACACCATAGAGGTGCGCACTGCGCACAGACATACATAATTAAAAAAATAAATACAGTCTACAGAAATACACCTAAAATGTCAACTTTTTTTAACGGTGAACCGAGGTCTGCAAGAAGGTTTCTGGAATTCTGGTGAAATTTTCATCCACAACAGTATAATAAAACAAGCTGTCCGGCATAAAAGAAAATGAATGCGACTGAAAGGTTTACGGTGTCTAAGTACAAGTTCTGGAACGTACTTTTACTGCGCATCGGATATATATATATATATATATATATGTGGCGATTTTGAAGAGAAGAATAAATAAATCGAAAGTTATGAAAGGGAGTTTCAATGAATGAAACTACATAGGCCTACAATTGTGCTAATTATAATGCTCTACTTCAGTGGTCGATCCATCGTGTTTCTCTTGCAATTCTCGGTTGTGTGTGCCCACTTCTGGCCACTTCGACTGCCCTCGG
>JAANDG010000199.1:0-233121 GCA_036852015.1 Pelodera strongyloides
CATGCTTCACAACAGCTCGTACTGACAAGGGACCAAACTACACATCATAATTACGTAACTCAAAAGTTTTGTATTTCAGTGAGGTTTATGCCCTGGCCGATCGTTGGTGGGAAATGAGCATGGACGACATTAGAGAATATGAAGTGGAGACGATGAATCAACTGAAGAAACAGCTTCGGGTGAGGGGTTCACTGGGGAAGTTCACCAAGGGAATCTCCCAGGAATGAGGGAGAATTCTCCCCGAGATGGGATGCAGCGCAAGCACATTTTTCGGGCTATAATAATAAAAACAATTGATTATAAAACTGGTAATCGTCTGCAATTATATTAATCTTCAGGAAAGTCAGAAACGTGGCACTTGTCTTGAAGAAGATAGCGAAAGGAAGAGAAAACATTAGAATCAATCGAGGATTTAATACAAAATTACTAATTGAACACAACTCGACTTTTTCACAAATAAAATTTTGCTTTTTGCTTGTTTTTAATTACTGACGACGAGGAAATTATGTAAAGACGAGGAAAAAAATGTATAGATAATGACAATAAAAAATCGTTGTGGATTAATTATCCTTGCAAAATCCATGCATATACATATATGACTGTTCTTACTGTCAGGAACGTTAATATAATTTAAATTTAAGGCGAAATACCGGCCGGTTTTTGAACCGCATCGTGGATGGCTGAATTCTTACGTATTTATGCTAATTTGCTCGAATTTAGACTGGTGTACTCGATGTGTTTCAAAAACGGGCCGGTATTTCGCTTAGCCCGTATTCTCGGGCTGCACGGAACTTCAAAAATGGGAACATGTTCCGGGAAAATATCCGCACGGAAATCTTCCGCTGCGGAACTGATTCCGCTCTGGATGGGTGCCAGTATACGAATCAAACGGAAAATGTTCCATGTAGTTTAACACTTTGACTTTACCATTTATTTTCTTTCATATTTTGAGTATATATCATAATATTTTTTTGTTTTTATATATAACTTAACACATTTGTTCTTTGTTTAAAGAGTTATAGCAAATTTCTAGCATATATGTGCTTAATTTTTCATTAACGAATTGTAAATTTAACGAAAATTATTCTTTAAAAATAAAAAAGGTGAAAAAAAACAATTAACAAAAATTTACAAAAGAAATAAAGTAAAAATAAACGAACGGAAAATTTCCGTCGTGCTTTCCCACACAAAAACCTCGGGGAAATTTTTGTATGGAAAAAATTTCCGTTTGGCCGAACGGAAATTTGCAGGCTACAAACTACACACTCCGTTTGTCCGAGAATACCACACTTTTCGCGGAACGGAACATGTTCCGCGACGGAAAACTTCCGTGCGCCCGAGAATACGGGCTAATGAGTTATTTATCAGCCCGATGCCATATTCGGGTCTAATGAACGCTGAAAATCAGTCGCGATTTCCAGGAAAAAAATTAGCTTGATCAGCTGGTAGCTCACGTCTGTCTCAGTTAAGAATTGCTATGCTATTCTAGAACACATCGTCCGTGTAAGTGTAACGATCTTTATATGGGGTTTCCAAGTATCCCAAAAAATCAGTTTGAGTCTGTCAATACTACCGTATTCCTGCATGAAACCTGCTACCTGTATATATAATAAGCAAAATTAAAAAAAAATATTCTCATGTAGTTGCAAAATACTGTAAATTTTCAGCATACTTGGAAACCCCATTATGCAAAGCACAACAAATTGCATTCATCATATCATTCCAAATAAATTTTATCACGTCATGAAAGCAATTCAACATAAATTCAAAATATCGCCGTCATAACAATCTTATTATATAAAGGAGAAGAGTTTGTCACGGGTTTGTTTTTATGTGCACAACGAAATCCCTTCATAAAGAAAAATTCTTCGATCGGAAGAACATACAAAATCTTAATCGCTGGCGTGATTCGAACCCTCAGCAGCGCACAAACTCTCGATTCACAGTCAAACGCTCTACCGGTTAAGCTATGCTAGCTTATTTGGCGAGGATCTTATAGGAGGTAGAAGAGCAAGTGCAATAGCAAATTTGCATGACTTGCAAAAATCTTGAAGTCCCGAGCCACATTATACATTTCCAATAAACGTAAATGAACGTAGACATTCCTTTTTGAGTAGGGTAACAATCGGCCGAAGGCCGATTCCTCCAGTCGGAGAAGAGCCCGTACCCGTAGGGCTCTTCGAACGGCTGGTTATTATATATATGTATAACAATCAAGTTGCCTAAAATAAATTAAATCACAATGTGAAATTAAATTACATAATTGAAGTGAAGTTCTAACGTAATGGTTCCAAGTACACGTTGTCCCGGGGTGTCCCGTGAGAACATTACCGAATTTTTTTGTAGTTTGAGTACGGTAGCGTAAGTTAGGTTAGAGGTACACTTACAAGTAGATTGTGCTTTTTGGATTATGCATCACGTGCAAACAAGATGATTAGGATAAAAAATCGAGCTCAACTCGATAAGAATGTAGTTACACTGCTTTGAAGATTATTTTTTCAAATAAACATGTTAGACAGACCAAAAAATGAACGATTACGACAAAATGGCAATGTGTTAGTCGATTTCTTTTACTTTGTGTTTTTCTTGTAAAGAACAATGAGCACTGCACAAATATACTTCACCTGCAGTTTGAGGGGGGATTATATATTGAGCTGGGTTTTTTTGGGGGATACTAGTTTTTTTTTGGTGTTTGGTGTTTTGGTATGTACACGGCGGTTTTTTATTGCTGGAGACTTTCACTTGAAGCATCAAAAAGCCAAACACAAGTGTACATATGTATTTATTCAGGTAAGTAAACAAAAAAAACACGAAGCAAAAATATGAGAAAAATAAAAATAAAGGGATATAGGTTCAGAATCTCTCCAACACACAGAAATCAAGAAGTCCTAAGAACGTCAGAAATCAGATATCAACGAAACTTCCTTCACGTACTGTGAAATACTTTCTGACGTCTTTGTTTCCATAAGCAACGAATTATAACAAAAAGAATCCAAACAAATAAACCATGTTGTGTGGAAAGAGAAACACATTTTAAAGTTATTCATTTTTATTAGACACTCCATCGAGTGTTTCTTTTTTCGGAATATTATTAAAAAGATAGAACAACAAAAAAAAAACAATAAATACCAGTATCCACCGAAAAGAAGGAGCAAAAACACGTGAATAGATACAGAAAAGCCAAATCTGACAGACAAAATATCTTTGAGGAATAATTGGTAAAGTAAGATACGGCAAATTATGGCATAAAATGGCTGTCCCGGGGAATGGGTAGGATATTAGGAGAAGATTTCATAGAACTAAGAAACTACTGGTTATAATACCCAACTAACCCAGGAAAACCACCTCTAAAGGAAAGATTTCTTCAAAATATACATCTACACATCTAGCGCCATAAACAATAAAAACAAAAAACTTCCGACAAGTCTACCTGACCAAAGATCACGTGAACTAACAACTATATCTAGCTTCTTTGTACAAAAACAATAAATATTCCATATCACAGAGTCTATCGACGTGCTTAGAACGAACAGAGATGGAATGAGTTCTTAAAGATCTTCACTGCATACAAAGACGACTTCACCAGCAAACAGTCAATACCCGTGACCGTGACGAGAGAGACTGAAAATAAGAGACGTTTAACAAAATGTATCCTATGTCATAATATAATATCACCTATTCCTATTGATCCAACTTCCACACGGCAATACAGTTTAGAGCGAAAGTCATATGAGGGTATCAGTGAATACCGGTATCAATCCTCTTCAGGGACAGATACCGTGACGACTACTCAAATTCCCAGGATTAAGAATCTTTACAACAACTCACCCCATTCCTCCCCGGTTGGTCGGCAGATTCGGATTGGTATATCTGGCGGGAGGTTGATCTCCATGCGCATATTTGCACCGTTGTCCGTATGGACATCCTTCCGATTGTGTGTACAATTTGCACTGTTTGAAACCGTAGTTGAAGCGATGAGGGAGTGGGCCATTATAGGGGCCATTGAAGGGGCGACCACGACGCTCCTAGAAACAAAGAGTGTATTAACATATTATAACTTACAGACAAAATCGTTTCAATCACGGTATGAAAGACGCAACATGCGATCTACACCGGCTTACAAACAACCGTATATAGACGCACGGGGTGACTAACCAATAGGTTATCGACATAATTTCCATATCAACATATACAATTATGAATCATATATAATTTAGGTAATAAACCCCGAAGCACAATGAAAGACAACTTCAATATTGCAGATAACTACTTACATCATCTCCTTGGGGTACTGTATGTGGATCGACATTGGTCAGAATCTTCAGTTGTCCATGTCCATGAGATGCAACCAGAGGTCGTGAACTCGGATTCGGCTCTTGTGCGTAAACTGGGCGATTCGCATTTCGGTTGCCATTCTGCAAATAGAATATTAATCACACAACTAATTAATTAACCACGACTTACGAGGGAAACCCTGTTTGAACGGGTTACCTGAGTATATCGTGTAACTCTTAAACATCAACCGTACCAATTGAGCATAAGCAGATGCAGACTGGTGTACAGGGTGATTGTTGGTGGGAGGAAACTCCTGTTGGTATGCAGTGACTGGCACTGGGGCATGGGCAGAATAAGATGTACTCGCAACGGGCACATGCGACTGCGAGATAGAGGCAGCCACAGGAGCCGGATTGGACGGAGGTGCCTGGAACATAGCAAAATATCATAGGATATTAAACATAGACTCGTCGTGAAGATGTGAAGGAACTCCTCGCATTCCCCATAGTAAACCCTTAGTGTCCAGTGTTCCCAAAATATTTGACTGGTTTAATTCAAAATACCAACCTGTGTTACAGGTGCAGGTGTTCCGCCTCCAATTACTCCCGTTCTCTTCAGATTGTTGAGAAGTGCCTGTAATCAAACAAATACAATGAGAAAAGAAAAGGACAAATGTCTTCACTTCGTTTACTCAAAAAACTATAATATTATTTTATTACAAGAACTCACCGCCAGATTGTCAGGCAACTTCGCTGGCACCGGAACGGGTGCTGGTGTCGGTACCGTGACCGGTTGAGACACCGGGGGAGCGGCTACAGTAGGCTGGACTGCAGGTACGGGCTTCGGAGCAGGAACTGGGACAGGAGCACTCACTGTCACAGCGAACGAAGGAGGTTCCCAACGTTCCGCAACAACTTCGACGGGCGGCGACAAATCAGCCTGAAGACACAACAAGTTTATGACCATGTACACGCTTTGATTCGCTTCTTGTATCCCTATTAGTGTAGAATTCTATGAAAAATTGTAAATCAATTTTATTATCATAAACAAATATGAAAGGGGAGACGGGGATAAGAAGAGGACACTGTGTGGGAGCGCGAGAAGTATACGGAGCGAAGGACTGGACGAATGAGGAGTGGAAACAAGTAATCTTAGAGCGACCCAGAGTCATTTACAGCTACGGTACCACCCCGCCATCGAACAACGCATCTCGTCTCGACGAAGGAGTAGCTTACCCAACAATATAACCAAACACACGCCTGTGCCGCGCATTCACTCTGCGTGATAAGAACTTATACGGAACTACATAATCTATCCCCAAGTAATTATGTCGCGTGCCAAGTCACCACCATACATGGGTGTCAGTCGAAAATATGTCAAATTTATTATTCAAACTCTCTAGGACATGTGATATACACGTATAATAACAAAACCCGTAAAACACAAGTATAGGAGATCACCGTATGACAGTTTCTGGTGCTGAATAACCTGAGAAAAGAAGAAAACAAAACAAAAACAAATAACATGGAAAAATAGCAATGTATGTAGGTAGGTATATAGGGCTCTAGTTTTATGTACAAGATCTACATTCTCTAATAAATAAAGTGAAAGAATAGAAAATCAGCAAACAAGTTGAGGATAACCATTGTGCTCATATTCATATAGACCAGGATAACGGCAATATGGACAACAAAGTGGACAATCTGAAGGATCGGAATGGGGAGCAAGATGTTCACAACAAACGCTGACATTAGGAGGAGGGGCGGCCTCCAGAGGGATCATCGTCACGTGGTCGTGGTGATCAGAAGAGACACGGGTCTCTTCCGGGTCCGGCTCCGAGATACGGTCACAAACACTGAAATCACATTCGATTGTAGAACCAACTTCAGTTCACTGCCTTTTTTGTTTGTGCAAGTATTTTTTCACTGATCGTGCTAAGACAAAACAAAGTCTTGATGCTAGAAATTAGTCCAAAGAGACCACAAAAACCGACTAACCCTCCAGGTTGACAGAAGGCCATTATCGCTGTCTGCTGCCTCCTTTCCTCGATGGCTTTCTCAGTCGACAAGGTTCCAAATTGCTTTGGAATCACACCCGGATAAGTCCGAATCATCCACTACAATAACAAACTATATCATGAGTAGAAACAATAGAAACAACTGCTCATAGGGAGACCGCATCAACACGTCTCGCTCGCGAGAGAATTTGTCAATTTGCCCAAAACCAGTTTACACAACAAACCCTATATTAAAGGAAAGATCGATAACATATAATAAACGGAAATAAATACAAAAACTAAAAGTGTACCGTGGGAGGCTTGGCATCCAATTTGGGCATCCAGTTTCCAGATGCGTGAGAAGACGAAGACGAGGGCGAACTATCATGTAACACTGGGGAATATGGAGGTTCGTCGTCACGAACACCGTGAGACAGAAGTTCTTTTTGACTGCAAATAATAATAATTATTATTATTATAAGACACACACGTTTCCGGGGGAGCTAACGGCTAAAATAATGTTAAAGGGAATAAGCCCTTTTTGAAGTACAACTGTATTAATAAAACGTGTGCTCCCCATTAAGAAAACAACAGCAAACGTTGTCAAAAGTTTCCCAGTTAAAAGAAAATGAATTTCAACGTTGATATTGGACCGCTGGCATACCCGGCAGGCTCAGAGGAACTTTCGACCGAAGTATATAAGTGTATGCGAAGTGTGTGACAAATATCAATAATCAGTTGCACATTCGCACGCAAATTCGAATTTACATATTCAGTCGCCTATTTAAAGCCACCGGTCGATTTTTGAAACACATCGAGAATACCATCACTCTTATGCAGCGTATGCAAATGAACATAAATTAGAATAAAAAATCGAGCTAAATTCGAGCAACTTTGCATAAATACGTAGGAATTCAGTCGTCCACGATGCGTTTCAAAAATCGGCCGGTATTTCGCTTTAAATGCACGTATTTTATGGATACGCTCATTGCGGGTTTGCTTTGCGCATTTTAACAGCTTACATATTCCCTTTCAAATACAACACCTCCAGGGGCAGACTGACTCCTCTAGGCTAAGTATGATATGCTGATAACTAAAAAATATAGAATGAAAATTATCCCCAACCTGTGTTCCATCTGTGTTTCCAATTGACGGATTTCTTCATGTGTCAGACGGTTGACATTGACTGAAAACAAGCACTCGATCATTCATAAAGTCAGATTAGCACACGGAATGTGATATTGAAATGTATGCTTCGTATTGCATCACCGTGTATTAGATGCAAAAGCAGTGGTGAGATGAGACCAGCAATTTCACCAGTAGACGGGTTAATTGAATAAGCAAAGTTTCTCCTAACAGTGAAACTTTTGAACGACCAGTTTTTTGAATCGGGAACATTCATTTTATTAATACAACTTAACTCTTAACATTAAAAAGCGCCCGCATATAGCCCTTTAATACTCGAAGGCGTAACACTAACGTGTGGATATGCTAGGAACATGCGCACAACTGAAGCTAAAAATGAGTATATATGCATTCGATGTAATCTATACATACAGGCTAACGCTGACATGCCTCTAATTAGAAAAATCAGAAATAGTAATGATTACCTCTTTCACCTTCTTCTTTCTCGAAGTACTTAATTTGTACAAGCTCAAATCCATGATCATCTGCGAACCTAAAATACACTGTTTAAACCCGTTACAGAGCTAAGCACATCCATGATCATCTCTGCGCACCCAAAATTCACTGTTTAACCCGTTACAGAGCCTCTAAGCATAAACGTGCGTAAAAAACTCGGACATTCGCCGAAGGCTATTGCAACTTTGTAATAGTTGAGAGAAACGTATCACTGATAGAGTACGTTTCGACCCCCTAAGCAACCGCTACCATCTCCAAATTTACGCATCGAAATTATACCCTGAATCACATCCTCCGCAAAACTAAACAAGGCCGTAGAGCCGATTCCCGCCGGAAAGTAGTAGGACGTGAAGTCGGAACAAAAATTAATGTAACGAAGACCAACCTAATCCTCCGTCCATTCTTCTTTGGTTGAGGCGACTCCAATGGAGGAGTGACTGATTTGACAGGAGGAGACGGACTGCGAGAGGAGGCCACAGTGGTCACTGCCTTGTCCATCGTGTCATATATTCCATCCTAGACGCAAAAAGATACAAATGGCCCAAAC
This sequence comes from Pelodera strongyloides, assembly GCA_036852015.1. Lineage (NCBI taxonomy): Eukaryota > Metazoa > Nematoda > Chromadorea > Rhabditida > Rhabditidae > Pelodera > Pelodera strongyloides. The sequence continues at coordinate 8,460 of JAANDG010000199.1, forward strand.
GAAACCGAATGATAAGCAACTGTGACCAAGCTGCCAATGATTAACTTTAAAGCGAAACGTAACGTGATCAAATCCCCCGCATCTGGTACGATATACAAAATGCGCATTGTGAAACTACAGTCTTCTTTTTTTTTATTTGTACCGAGCATAAGTCGGGCGTCGCACTGCATTGTACTTGTTATACTTATATAGAGTAAATGTCATGTGAAAGACTTTTGTAATAGGATCAATGAAAGAGGAAAGATTATCGGTTAAGAACGATGGTAGTGGAGGGACAGGGGATTGTCGAGTCTAAGACCTTATACTGACTATCCGAACATAAAAGAACCTGCAATGAGCCCCAAAGCAAATTTTTGGCAACATCTTCATTAGAAAATTAAGTTTTGATATCACAAGGATTTTTCTTTGCAATACAATTCTTTTTATTGCACTGTATACATCGAGTTTGTGGTAAAGGTAGTCTCCAAACTGAGGTGAAAAAGAGGGAGTTATGCACTCTAAGTAACTACTTATAAGGTAATCAGCTTATATATACTCACTACTCATGGTAAATAAGTGTACTTAGAAACACAAACACTATCACCATGGCCATGTTCTCATTGTACTTTTCACATCTACAACAGAATGCGATCACATCACATACAAACAATAAAAAGAGTTTTTATTTTTAATAAACGAAAATAAAAACCTAACACGAACAAGGGATCATAAAAACTAACCAAAACATCCCCGACTGTGGACTTCTTCTTCTTAGTGGGCTCTTTCTTCTTACGGTCTGCCACTTTCACTTCAACCTTCTTTACTCTTTTTTTCAAAGGCTCAGTTGGCCCTAATGCGTCCATGAAACTAGTGGAAAGTGTTACATTTCCGCCTAAAATATATTAATGAAACATTCCTGTGCGCAGCAGTTCCAATAAACATAAACGTTAAATTTTTGCTGCAAGTATGTTTTTTGAAGTATCCATATTACTATTATCCACAGACGAAAATGGCCCTACGGCACAACTGCCCTTATTTTGACATAGTGTGAATAACCATGCAACTCACTGTGAGCAAAAAAAGGAAGTGATAGCCAATCAATTACGTGGTAAAATAAAGAAAGGGTATTTTGAAAAGTTGCAATCTGACAGTAAACGTGGGAGAACAAAATGTTTTCAGTGTTTAACTAACGTTTCGGCGTCTTCTGAGTCGGAGAAGTCAGCGGCACTGAAGAAGTAGGCGAAGTCGGAAGTTTTCCATTGACAGAGCTCCTCGCACCTAAAAAGAATTCACTTATTGGAGTTTATCAAGTGAAGCTTATCAGCTAGTATGGTGAGCCTGAGAGTTAAGCAAATTACATCACACTCTTGGCCCAATAAATGAGAGCTAGGAAAATCATTCAATATACAGGAAGAAGAAAACAAACCGGACTCCCATCCTTCCCAGTGCCTGTGATGTAAAATCATATAACGAACAATGCTTGAGTTCATGATACAGACAACACAAAAACGTCTGGTGAAAAAACCAAGACTGATAAACTGACCCCCATTTGAGCACTTCGACTTACTTCAATGACTGATTAATCTACAGAAACAAAAACCTCAATTTTTATAGTGATCAACTAGCAAATTCTACAGACGAAAAGGAAGAAAGAATAGAACAAGGGACCCCCAACCATCTCACTGTTATCTCTGCTTGACATCTCGCAATTAAAGATACCTACAACTTGTGAATACACAAGGAGGCATTAGATTGCAAGACCTAACATAGCTATCGCGAATTTGACGAAAAAAAGGTGCCATCAACAGAACCACCCCAGAGTCCCGCAATGGAATCAACGAGAAGAACACCTGGCGTCAATGGATATTAGACATCGATGCGGTGGCAATACGAACGATATATTACACCTACTTGTCCCACCAGACAGCGGCACACACAAAATTAAATTTGCGCCTTGATCAGATCATAACAAACATGTGGCTCGCCCTAACAAATTGCGTATTGTCAGGAGAAAGATAGCAACTAACTAAGATAAACTGAAGATATGAAATTATTATACTGCGAAACATAGCTTCCCCACTTCTAATCGGATCAATTTTGTTACCAAATTTTCAATATAGCACCGTTACCCATCTCTAATAACCTCATAAAACGCAGTCACCCCACATGGTAGAAATACAACAACTACAGTCCAGGATCCTCTATGTACAACAAATTGGGTTTAAGATAGGATATACTCACACATTGTCTGCTGTAACGTGGGAACAGGGACACTGAACATCCCATACGGAGTTTTTTTTTTAAAGAAAAAGGGCACGGGAACAAAAGTTTTGCAACAAGTACTAATCACACAGCTTCAATTCAAACGACTTTTGACATCACAGATACTCGAACTCAATAACGGTTACGACAAAAGCCTCTCGTACACAATTAAGGCAGTTTGTTTTAATTTCAGGTAGACAGTTACCGTTTTGCATCTTTATTGCTGTTGGCTGTACTTGTGCTGTTACATCCAAATGAATATGTATCCTGTGTTTGGTTTAAACATGGTTAACTGATCTTCACTTTTTATCCGCACAGCATGGGAACAAAGTATCACAACTCTATCCATGTGTATATTATTCCCTCAGTCAAGTTTGACCATGACCTGATCACGCTCGTGATCGTTAGTCAAACATAGAACTGGACTATTTTCAGACACAGGGCACCAGGAAGATGGAAGTCCGGCGTGTTCCATTCGTCACACAGCACCTGCAATTGAAAAAATAGAAGTACTGGAATACAAATAAAAATCACCAGTATCCCAGGCATTCATCCAACGAGACAAAACAGATAGAATAGAACTTTCAATGTACAATCTAACATTCGGAAACACGGGCTGAATCTAGCGCGAGAGCGTGACGTTCGTAAACAATTCCAGGAAAGAGTGTTATTCCACTTAAAAGAGTTGAACAGTCTATGAATACTACGGCGCACGCGCGTCACAGCAGGGCAACATCCTTTGTATTATAGTTCAGCTTATTTGTTAATTGTCCGTATATATATATATACGATAAAACATATAGTAGTGCCTGATGTAAGGGTTAGGCAAGGCTAAAGGCCTCTCCATGTTTGCGATTCTCAATAGCGAAAATGACAAATGCCTGTCCATGTAAATAACAAGGTCCCGCAGCGATTTTGAATCTAGTACGGATCCATTTCAAATAGTACAGATCTGATCCACTTTCGCGCAGGAACATGTGAAATGCGTTATTAGGGCGCGTTCTGGTTGCCCTTTCCGAAAGAGAAAGAGGCAAAAACCCCGTTCGGGTTGGACTTTTCCGAAAGGGTTTAATGCTTTGTGAAAGTGAAAAGTACAGTACACACTTTCCGTGAACACGGAGGGGTTTTCGTTTTAAGATTTGAATCGATTTAATTGTGCACTGTGCATTTCCTTCCGGTCTTGTGCACGTACTGCCATGTGTCTGCGGGCAGGTCGGCGGTCGGGAAAAAATACAATGCCGAAATTGTGCACAAGTGCGCAGACCGTGCACATTCAAATAAAAAGTAAAAACCCTGCGTGTTCACGGAAAGTGTGTACTGTACTTTTCACTTTCACAAAGCATTAAATCCTTTCGGAAAGGTCCAACCCGAACGGGGTTTTTGCCTCTTTCTCTTTCGGAAAGAGGAACCCGAACGCGCCCTTAGCATGGGTTACGGTAGGCATTTGACATTCATGTGAAATGGCCTGAACATGGACGGCCATTTGTCTTTTTCGCAAGTGCGAATCGCAAACATGGATTAATTTTTTTCTTATGTTGGAGCAGGGCTGGCCACGTACAAAATTTTGAACATGATAATTTGCAATTGCGATGACTGCGTGCAAACACAGGGGACATGCACGGAATTGAACAGCGATACGCAATAGGATCAATGAAAGTATGAATACGAGAAAGTAGAAGATTTAATTTGTATACATAGGATGTTCTTTATACAAAAGATTATTTTTTAAAAAAGGATCAAGAATTAGTCGTGGTCGTCAAAGAGAAGAATACGTCAAGCTTCCAGCACTAGGAAGGTGAATAGAATAATCATATTTAGAGTGTGAGACATAATACAGAAAACTGCTCTGAAACGAACCTTTATTATCGCTCATCCGAACCATGCTATGATGTGAAGCTGTCGACGCCATCCCAGCTGATGATATGGTCTCCGAAAAAGACGTTGTGCTATTGCGAAACAAAACTCCAAACTGAACGGCTTATTCCAATTCCTGAAAGATTAGATTTGCAACTTACGCAAAGTTTGCAAAGAAAAGATGATATAATCATCAATAAAAAGTTGTACGTTTCAGACATGCACCATGTCTCCATCAAAATGCAGTAACAATGCGTTGAGCGTTTAACCGGGGAATTACAACTGGTTAGGTTAAGCACATTTCAAGACTTGGCCGCATCTCCACCAATAGCAAGCCAACATTTTTCCGGAAACGTTTAGAGATTATGTTGAAGCGGGGCAAATAATTATCTCCCTACTATAAACTCGACATAAAGCACGAAATCACAAACAATCAGCGACAGAAGCGGAAACAACGACGAACACCACCCAATCAATGCAAGAAAAGGCACGTGAATGAGCCGCCCATTCGACAACGATACAGTATACCCGGGACAAGAATGAATGGAAGCGGGGCACGTTTTAGAATGCAGTTGCAATCAAAATGTACGGTAACGACGGTAATTATTGATACGTCCTCGGGATCAGTTCATATACAGGAAAGTGGAAACCCCGATATGGCCCCAATTATTTTCGAAAAAACCCTGATATGGCCCCGATCAAGTCCCGCAAAAAGCCCGGTATCACGAATAATCCGAACATGGGAAAGCAAAACCTCGATATGGCCCCGATCAAGTCCCTCGAAAAATCCGGCCTTGATCGGGTCATATCCGGGTTCTCTGGAAAATAATCGGGTCCATACCGAGGTTTTTGGAAATGATCGGGGCCATATCGGGGTTTTTCAAAAAATAATCGGGGCCCATATCGGGTTTTTTGGAAATGATCGGGGTTTATATCGGGGGTTTTCGAAAAATAATCGGGGCCATATCGTTTTTTTAAATAATCGGCGCTATATTGGGAACTGTTTCCGATATGGCCCCGATTATTTTCCAGAAAACCCGATATGGTCCCGATCAAGGCCGGATTTTTTGAGGGACTTGATCGGGGCCATATCGGGGTTTTTGGTTTTCCATACATGTATTAAATGGCGAAACCATCTGGCGACGATTTTTGAATAGTCCAATCCATTTAGTGATGAAAAATAATAATAACGGTTTATTAGTTAACAATCAATACAAATAAAGAACGTCAACCAAAGGGAACCCTAAGGCCCCGCGCCTTACAACGCGAAAGTACTTAACTTACTAGGAACCAATGTTCTGCTGGCCACTGGGGTGAAACAAACATGAATATTTAATTGAAAACAAATTACACAAGGAAAAACATAAACTTAAGACATAAGACAAAACACATAAAGACAAACTACAAACATGATAAAACTAAGGCGCGAAAACATAAGAACAACATAAACGTATAACCTATATGACAAACAAACTCAAGATGACAACACAACGAAACAAATAACATAAAAACATACAACTCTCGATTGTCAGCAAATGTTCGCCAGATAGCCCCTATAGTGGTTGTCTAATGGTCTTTAACCAGTAAACAAATGGTGTTCCTTTGGAAACCCTTTTGGTGGCTGGCTTCCTTCGGGTTTCCTGTGGTTGCGCTAATAATACGAATATATAACGTACGATGATCTTCCAGGGATACAATAGGAATATGTGTAACTTTTGCGAGTGTAGAATTATGCTAGTGGCTATTCTGCACAATGCACATGTGTTCAGCAGATGGTCAATATCTTTCAAAATGTATGCAATGGAAGAGATACGATAGCCTACATCCCCACGTATAGCCTATAGCCATTTACCTACGAACCTTTTCCGTATTTTTGTGTTGTCCAGTATTTCGCTTTACGTTTTTTTTTGTATGTATTTGTTCACGCTGTATTATTTCGCTTTTGTTCTTTTCAGAATAAAGTATTCAATATATATATATATACATAATTTTTATTTTCAAAAAGTTTGTCTAGATTGCTGACAAAAGTGACTGTCTTGAATGTCAATTCAAGGATAATTTAGTTTGAGATAATTAACCATAATTAATTATTATATATTCAGATGTTTATATATTCTCATGCATTTCCATAGTTTATAAGCGCACAGTAATATAATACACTATTATGCCAATCGTAACCCACAGTTTATACCATGTGTAATATGATCCCCTCTTTGGTCCTTTGTATCTCTATTTCTACCGATTGTTACACTATTACATAATTGTCTGTTTCTTTGATGTCTCTAACAAAAGTATATAATGCAAGGATATATTATGATAAATGAGGTTCAACCCTGGACAAATTGTCGTCGTCGTCTCAACAAACTCACGTCTACCAGAATACGCTACAACAGGTTGCATTCACCGTTACATTTGGTGCACCTGAGGATCGTCTTTGCAACTACATATTCTCGTCGTTGCTATAGACACCCCGGATACCCGCCCGTAACCAGTAAGCGAGTTTCTCTAGCTGTTTTCTTGTCAGTGGTACCTTCATTTTACAAAGTGTTGTTTTTGTTGTTTCGGTCGTGGTCCATTGCCTCGGACCTCCGAATCCCCGTCCTGTGACACGCTTACCTTTTGGTTCAAGCAGTTCGCAGATCAACGGGTGGGGTAGAACCCTGACAAATCACACATCCACGTAGCAAGAAACAGTTAGGAAACAAGCGAGCAAGGCCATGCGGTACCAGGACCTGAAAGCAAACCTGACGAAGAGATATAATGCCGCTGTCCGACTGTACGAAACCATCGCTACCGATCATGAAGCCGTTCTTGATCAGCTGAGAGGCGGATGTCCCAATGCCCGTCATCAGCTCCAAGAATACGTCGATGCCCTGCAGTGCGAGACTGTGCATCTTCACACAGCACATGCCGCAAGAGCCGCCGCCATTGCCGACTTGGACGAAGGTCAACGACGTCAAGAAGAAGTGAAGGTTCCGGAGGTCAGGGAGAAAGTGTACGAGCTGCTGAACAAGATCACTGACGCAACAGTGACCCTCCTGAGTAACCTGAAAGCAACGAAGGTAGAGGAGGAGAAGCCGCAGCAGCAAGAAGGATCCGAAGACAGAGACAGACTGGTCTCGCCATTGGCTCAAGACGACTCCAAGATGGATGATCAAGAAGCCGAGGATCCCGCCACACGCGCTCCCGTAACCGACAACCAGCACAACTACTCGAACTTGAACGTCAGCTACGTGCCAGAAGACGCTGGGCCGGGACCGGCCTCAGCAGGCAGCCACCAGAACTCCAACTACGTGCCAGAAGACGCTGGGCCGGGATTGGCCCCAGCAGGCAGTCACCAGAACTTCAGCTACGTGCCAGAAGACGCTGGGCCGGGACCAGCTCCAGCAGGCATGCAGCAGAACGTCGCATATCACCAGATGCAAGCCCGTTTCGACAGCCGCAATCCCTTCACGATTCCTGATGAAGACTTCGCCCAGATCCTGATGACGACACCGCAAACTGTGCCCACAAGAAGAATTGCTGAGACGACGACACAAATGACGCTACCAAGAACCTTCCCGTACCTTCCGCCGGCTGAATCTGCAAGAAGGACGGAACAAACGCCGAGAAGTCAAGATGCCCGGTGGACCACAACTCCACGTACGCCCGGACGGGTGGAATGGGCAGAGGACTACGAAGACTTCAAAACGCCGATGACTCACATTCCTGTGAGGACAACAGCGATGAGACCCTTCACCCTGGACGAAAACGTGCCAAGACAGCCGATGCAAGCTGCAACCCGCGTCCACGGAACGTATCCCGCCAGAAGTGGATTCCTCCCGTTGCCGTACACCCCTCATGCTGCCAACCACGTCCCAACCGGAACCCTCGTGGACATCGGTCCCGAACCTGATCGACGGGCTGGCCAAGATGGACTACGAGCAGTTACGCAAGGAATGCAGCGATTGACGACTGCAGAGCTTCACTATACTATTTCTGATGGGAGGTACGTCAACCAGCACGGTGTGTACGGACCGACCTACGTAAGGGAGCCAGCCGAACCAGTCATCGAGCACGTAGGAACCCGTGAACAGTCCTACGCTCTTCCGAGAAGGACCCATGCTGAGCCTGCTGCTCATCCTGTCTTCCGGGACGAAGGACGACACTTCCGCCCGCAGATCGATCCTCCGAAGATCCGACTTCCAACATTTCATGGACGTCGTGGAGAAGATTGGAACAAGTTCTCAAGCCTCTTCAAAGCCGTGATCCACAACCGCAGCGACATCTCGGACGAAGAGAAGCTGTGGTACCTCATCGGATGCCTGCAGGACGAAGCCTCCAATGTGATCAGCGGCCTGTCCTACACTGCGGAATGTTATCCGATCGCCATGGAGCTGTTGGAAGAACGCTATGGTGACCGTGACGAGGCGAAGGTGAAGCTTATCGAGGAACTCCGTCGCCTCAGAAATGGATGCAGGACAGACGGATACGGTTACTACGACAAGCTGATGTCTATCGTCAACCAACTTCGTGCGTTGGGAACGAACACAGAGGAAGAACCACTCCGAGTGCTGATCGACGACACCGTGCCGCAGTGGATTCGAACGTACATCGACCAGGAGAGACTCCGAGAACCTGCCTGGACCACTGCAAAGTTGCTGACTACGATACGACGAGTAGTCCACTTGTTCAACAACAGACACGACCACGGGGACTTTCCGATCACTACGATCCCGGCATCAAACTCCGCGCACAGAAGACACTCTCAACAGCCGCAGAGAAGGCACGACAGCTCGCCGACCGTATTCGAAGAAACGAAGTCACCGACCAGGACGAGTATTCGACAGACAAATCGACTTGAACAGACGCCTGAAGTAAATGCGCAGGAAGGCTGGCAGCCCAGACGATGCTTCAATTGTGGAAGAACTGGGCACCTTGCAGCCCAATGCAGGACTAGGCCGAATAACTCAACGTCCAATATTGTCTACGAGCAAATCGAAGAAATCCCGACCGTGCAGCTGACTTCGACCGACAAATGCGATAAAGGAGAGACGCCGCTGCCAATCGCCCAGGGTCATGTGCTGAATCCAACTACAGGACGCCGTGTGAAAACCCTTATACTGTTGGACACAGGCAGCCAGAAGGACTACGTCACTGAAGCGCTCGTCAGCGCCCTGAAGCTGCCGAAGACGGACGAGAAGACTCTGACCATAAATGGATTCCTCGGAATGAAAACGAGCACGAAGGCGGCGACGACTGAGATACTCATCGAAGGCCAAGATGGATGCAGAACAAAGGTCTCTGCCAGCTGCATCAAACGACCAGTGAATCCGATGCAAATCAAGAGAGTTGCCGAAGATGGAAGGACCCTCGTGAGCCAACTCGGGATTCCAAGCGTCATCCTTGGCAACAAAACTGCGTGGAAGTTCATCAAAGGCAAGAGCGCAGCATGTGTCGACGGCTACAAGTGCCTGGAGAGCACGCTCGGACTCCTACTGACCGGAGAGCGTGTTGAAGAAGAAGCCACAACATGCATCTCAATCGCGCAGTGCACAGAACAGTGCATTGGAGGAAGAAACTCGCTGAAGCCGATGAACCGCGAAGACATCGATCCGCCTCGCAAACGGAAGAAACGCCGTCCACCTCCAGTTCGAAGGCGTCGTCGTTTGCCCAGAGAGCAGCAAGGAGAACAGGGAGCGTTGAATGAAGCAGTCGGACGACCGAGAAACAGAGATGCTGGCAAACGAATACGACGCGAAGAGCTCAACTGTGTGGAAGCTGGCCTATATCGAGAAGGTGGGACGGAACCATTTGTGCGTCGTGGTCGTGGGCGCCGCAGAGGCTTCCATTCTGGATGGAAGGAGGTCGTGCTCAACTACAGTTCTGAATTGGACCCGGAAGAGAAGGTGCCGCTGATGTCCGGACGACGAACAGTGGCTGTACGCGGACATAGGTGATCATCGAGGTACTTTGAGCACTAATTAACTTTCTTTATTTGATAATTACTTTGTGGTAGACTTTGAGTTAGTTCATTTTTGTAGTTATTCATTCCTAACTTTGAATAGTGTCAGACTAACCCTTTTCCATGTACTATTGCTACTAACCTCTAATGTTCTTATACTCGATATGTTACTATATTTCATTTGCTGTTGTTCAGTCTCAAGATTAATTTTCATGTCTAGCAAGGTGCAACATATAACCGCTTCAATCCACTAACCATTAGTTCATTGTTCATTCGCCGTTGGCCCGGAGTGTCTTGAATGTCAATTCAAGGATAATTTAGTTTGAGATAATTAACCATAATTAATTATTATATATTCAGATGTTTATATATTCTCATGCATTTCCATAGTTTATAAGCGCACAGTAATATAATACACTATTATGCCAATCGTAACCCACAGTTTATACCATGTGTAATATGATCCCCTCTTTGGTCCTTTGTATCTCTATTTCTACCGATTGTTACACTATTACATAATTGTCTGTTTCTTTGATGTCTCTAACAAAAGTATATAATGCAAGGATATATTATGATAAATGAGGTTCAACCCTGGACAAATTGTCGTCGTCGTCTCAACAAACTCACGTCTACCAGAATACGCTACAACAGGTTGCATTCACCGTTACAGTGACTATTTTTCAGACGTGTTACTCTGTTCGTCTTAGGCGGGTCGCCAGCTAAAATATTTGCACCCGCGAACCCGCCCAGCTAAAATATTTCTACCCGCGAACCCGCCAGCTAAAATATTTCCATTGCCTAATTCGCTGGCGAAAGCAAACTATCGTGCACCACAGAACAACATTTTGGTCCGATTGATTTTCAAAAACTTGCCTTTTTTCGATTTCATTCAGTTTTCTCCCTTTGTTTCTATGTTTTGCTTTGTTGTGTAAGGATTTGTTGTTGTTGTTGTTTTTAATGTGTATAATGTCAGTGTTTCTGTCTGGCCTGAATTTCGGAAACAAAGTGAACGTTTGCTTTGGTTACTTTGCAGTTCACTGAAATGACTGATACATTATTTTTCTTTGCATATTTCTCCTTTGGTGTCCGCATTATTCCATGTTTTGCGATACATTCACGGTGAACAAAGCATGCCTTAATTTTAGGCTCTAGCCTGACCTGAATGACCCGTCCGTTTAAGGCACAGTCTAATGTAATAAACGGCGAAAACATATCAGCAAACGGATGAAGAAAGAAGGTACGTAATTGAAAATGGGAATAGGTAGAATTTTCGAGCTTCATATGACTTTCTTTAATACAGTGTGTACGGGAAGAATTTGTTTTATATAAATCCAAACTATCTTACATGGTGCGTAGAAAACTCGAGGTTTCGACCCAGTCTAGTTACGTGCAATTTACGTATAGTGATGGTTAAGAGGTGTTTGTGCGTGAGGTTACCGCCCCTCCTCGATCATGTCCATGTCACTGAGCCCTCAATTATCTCCATTTTAAAGCGTATACGTTTTTAGATGGAAACGTATGACGGCCAACGGGCCAACGACTACATGAAGCCATGTTAAATCAAACGAACCACGAACCAAGCCCGTTACTATGCGAATGACAGAGTTAAAGTTCGAAGATGTCGTGTCGCAATGCACAAGGTTTGTTTATTTAATCGTTTTTTTGTGGGCGTTGTTTACTCTATCGAATTATTTTACCTAGTCGCCGCGCTTAATTTTGGCACTCCATTGATGCGTATAACCGATGCACGTGTATCCAATCAGACGCAAGGCTGAGTTTTATTATGTATCCGTCTCTAATTATATTACTCACGTGATGGTTTTTCAGGGAAATGGGAAATCGGGCCTTCGATGGGCGGAGAAGCGTCAGACTTAATCAGCAGGATTCACAAGCTCGCATTCTTCTATTATGTGCCAGATCGCAGTTCATCGTGCAGCTCGCACATCCTAATTATTTAGTTCATTTGGCATTTTGGCATTTAGTCGTCGCCATGTGTTGACAAATTAGCTTTTACTGTGTTTTTCATAATATTTAAGCTATGTTACCTTGCGAGCTGAGTGAGCTCTTTGATTTCGATATTTGGCATACTCTCTTATTTCGATATTTGTACTGATATTAGTGTTTATGTGACATTTACATGGTGTCCCAGTCCCGATCACAGGATAGAGTTTTTAATTTCAATAACAAACTTCAGCAGCGCGGTCCTCTGCAACCCTGACTTTATATTTGACTTTGGATTAGATAGGATAGTTGTGCTTCACATGTTTGTTGATGGTCTCTATTTATAGTGAGTTTTGATCTAACAAGTTTGGCTACGTTTGGTCAGAAATGGCTACATTATGACTGGGTATAAATAGGACTATGAGTTGTGCTCTAATTTTTTGCCATTAATTTTGATTGGTAAGCCGGATAGGGGCAAGAGGGACAAGTGCTGATCATTTTAGCCAATGTATTTATGTTGGAACGTTGGAACTCGGTTGCGTTTTTACTGTTGTTTCAGTTGTTTGCACATAAAAGAATTCGCGCATCATTTGTTGTCTATGAATATGGTTTATTTGTGTGGTGTGTTTATTATTAATTCGTAGTTTATAGCGTGGTTGAATATTCTCCCTTGTCTGCGTCTCTCCGGCGAGAGGGGATGCTACACTATTTGTAGTAAAACAGCGAAGCGCCTAGCGAAAATAATTCAATTGACACATCCGCCATGCAGGTGGACAGGCGGTTCGCCATTATTTTCGCTGGGCGGTCCGCCAAAAACGAACGCAGTAGTGCTATGGGAGGAAGAAGTTGAGTGCGGTATATAGTGAATGTATTTATTGATCCGGTTCGAATTCAATTTTTTAATATTTGGTCATACAGCCAAATACTTATTTTACTCGTATTAGAATTCGTAGCATTTCTTTCGAAATCACAGAGATGTAGATTTCCACTAAAGTAAAATTCTTAGCGTCGAGAAGCTGAGGAATGCGGTTTCTCGAGTTTTGGCCGCATCCCAGAACAACACGGAATATTTTGGTCACATCCCAGAACTACACATAATAATTTTAAGTGCAATAAAATAAACGGATACTTTATTCATTTTCTTTTAATAGTTGCATTAATGGGGAATCAGTGATAAGACATTCGCATCAGAAATCAATTAAGTGAGTTGTGACAAGTAAATAGCGCTGTCGACACAAAGAAAAACACGAGACTTTTCAAGCTTAACTACCAATTACAGTATGATCAAATAGAGGATCGATGAAAGGAGGCGGAGAGAAAGAGAGAAAGAAAACAGAACGAGAACTGAGGAGAGCAGAAAGAAGAAAGACATCAAGAGAGAAGGGGATTTACTTTAATAAAAAAACCGAAGCTCAGAATCTAGGAGGGAAAGACTTAAAAGGACAGTATTCTAAACGTGTTCGGGAGCGGGAGTCGTGCTTCTCTGCGCCCTCTTTCTTACTGTATTCCCTCGTTTCTTGGGTGCCTTATATGTCGGAACGTCGACTAAAGTGAATGCGTTTCGTAGAACTTCCTGAAAAGAAGAAAACTTGGTTACAAGAGGCATTTGGAGTTCTAGCACAACTATGAAAACAAATTAATATATGGTTTATTGGTAGACTGGTAGACAATAGAGAAACAAAAAGATTAACAGGGTAGAATAAAACTAATTTCGACCAACAGGAACCCTATGATACGGCGCTTCACAACGTACGTATACTACTGACGAGGGACCAAAATGACACTGAAGGGTAATTCCTTACAAACAAAATGAATGACATGAAAACATATAAGAAGTTTTCATGGTTTTCATTTTGTTTGTAAGGAATTCAGGGGGCTATTTGCCAAAAACTATTAACTCAGAATCCTGTGGAACCTTTTCCGAAAACGTAAGGTTACGACCCCCCTCCAGGAACTTTAGTCAATTTTCTTGATTTTTTAGTCCGCAGTAATTCCGTTTTTAGTATATATCACTTCCTTGACTCTAACTAGCTCCCCCCTTCACGCCGTCCCTCCTAACGAGAGGAAGCTATAAACAGATGATCAATAAAGTATATAATTATATAGGCATAACAGAAAGAAGTTCCAGTAATTCCTGCAAAATTATGCATAGATCTCACCCAAAACTGAAGCAGAAATAAGTAAAAATAAATGAATGTGTTTCTGACCGCCGAGTCTTTTCCCTTTTCGAAGGCGGTTCTCTCATCTTCCTCCTCCACGGAATTCAGTTTTTCTGGTTTATGCATCGGATCATCCGTGTCAGAGTCCTAAAAATGATGTTACATTTTTTTGTTCATTTTAATATAAAGAGAGAGAGAGAGAGAGATAAGCTAGACAGAGAGAGACATAAATACAGAGTGAGAGTGAGAGACGTACATAGATGCAGAGAGACCGTCGAACGTCCTTACTGATTAATATGCAGTTCTTAAATCGTAAATGTGTACCTTATCTGATTTCTTCTCAGACTTTCCTCCTTTCTCTTTCCTATTCGATACAGGCTTTGTGTTTTTCACATCCGCTTTGAGCCGGGCAGAACGTTTTGGCATTACTTTCCTGTCCTTAAACAATCTTAAGTAATGGTAATGAATACAAGTTAATATATTCAAAGAATTAATATATTGCTCAGCGACTTGCTTACATGGCTGACCTTTCGCTGGCGTGCGGTCATTTAAGTCAAAAAGCACGCGTGCAGTCCTCCATGCGGCACGCGTGCTTTTTTTGGTAGCGGACGGTCTGGTCACGCGTGCCGCATTTTCGCACTAACCGTGCATCTTGCACTTCTGGGAAAATGCACGCTTTCATTTTTTTACGTTTTTTCTACGAATTGCTGTTTTCTTACATTTCTTTCCGTTTGCTGGTTTAATTTGCTTATTTATTGTTGTACTAATGTTTTTGGAAGCAGGTACGACGAATATATAAAGTGCCAGCGAGCAGCAATGGTCACAACAACGGAAAATGGACGTGGAAGATGAATGTTAAGCAGTAAGTGTGTTTTATTTACAGTTTACATAGCTGATAAATGGTTTTCTTGGTGAGTTTAACTAATATTGCCCATGGATTTCAGGCATTGAGGTATACACACTTTCAAATACATTTCAATTATGGACGTCGACTCTTTAATTTGAACTACACTGCCGGTTTTTTTAGGCTGTGAAACGCCTCGGAACAGTCGGAACGTAACCGCCTGGCCCATTTATGAGAATTAGTGGATGTTCGTTATGCGTAAGTTGTTTTCTTGTTGTGCTTATGCAAAATTTGGTCGAATGTCACCGATCTTATTGATAATTGTCATATGGATGTCGTATGACAGCCTGCTCATTTCTGTTCACGTTAGTTAACAATCAAGCACCGAATTAACGTGCCTTTCTGGACAAAAATCATTTTTTGTCTTTCTTTTCAGAACTTCGACTAGATCCACTCCGAACTCCGATGCCCCTACTTTCCTCGTTCAAACCAGGTACTTATTTTTATTTATTTTCTTTAATTTTTGTTGTGTTCAATAGCGCCTTAATTGATGCGAAAAGGTTTCGGTTATCACACATTGTTAAATCGCTGAAGATATGTACAGATGTATAACCTTGATAAAAATAAGACTGATTATCTATGTACAGCAGAGATACTGAGTTGTGCTGTCTAATTTGATGTAGATCTCGCTCTGTGATATTGAGTTTTGCTTGATAAATTTATATTCAGTTCGCTTATTGTAGGTCGACCGTGTTCATCCACTCTTCAACGGAAACAAAACGAAAGATGTTCTGCACATGCACATAAACCAACATAAGCTTGGTTAGAAGCTGGACCGCTCGACCTTTATCCAGTGAATCACTATGAATTATCGAGGGATATATGGGTAAGAATATATGTTTTATTCTTTGGTCTGTTAAAAACATGCACAATTCTTCCAACATTGTATACGTATATACGTTGCACAGTATATAGTATATCATAATATCATTAGCCATATTGTGAAACTAATCTTGGGAGTAGCATGATCATTACTATATTTTATTTTCGAAACAAAAACTTTCTTCTGCATATGTGGTATTGTGCTTTCACAAGCACCTGTATCCTATAGTGAATTAAAATTAATTCGCATGAATTTTTATGTTCCAGGATTGAATTGAACTGTACATGTTATTTTTCAGCTGTGCGGCGACCGCGATGATTTTCGGACAATATTACAAGTAATTCACAACCAGCAGAAAGGAAATCGTCGTAATATGACTAAATGCCTATGCCTAGCCTAATTTATTTCAAAGCACGTGTTTTTTGTCCTTCTTTGCTTTAGTAGCTTAGCAATATGGGCCTTATTGTTTTGTGTTCTGGGCCTAGGAGTAGCTCTCTTCCGAACCGATGAGTAGATTGCTTCACAGTTAACACTGTTTGTTTGCTCCTATATTGACTTTATAAGTGTTCCCGAATAAATATATTGATGAATTATTGTTTTATTGATGTGGTTTGCATTGTTTTATTTGTGTAATGCTTTATTTATTGTTCTTTTTATGTGTAGGGAGGAAGGGGGTTCCTGCGCAAAATATTCAGTTTCTGCACGTTTACGGCACTGTGCATAAACTGCTGCCGCACGCGTGACCGGGACGGTCCTGGTCACGCATGCAGTCCGTCGGACTGCATGCCAGCGGATTGGATGCCGCACGCGTGCTTCATAAATGACTGCACGCCAGCGAAGCGTGACCTGAGTAAGGCATTCAAAAATGATTTTCTCCGCCAATCCACAAATATCCAGTAGAATGTGCAACTTGCCTGTTTAACAGATCTCCCACTGTTCTTCATGGCTCTCCCCTCAGTACGGTCGTCTCCCGTGTCTTCAAGCATTTTAACACTCAATCCCTGAACATGATATAACTTGACTAGGACTCTAACCTAGGTAAATAAAGACTGCCATGTATCCCTTCTCCCTCTCTCAAAGACTTCCATCCCTCATCAAATACCTCTTCTTTATCTGCATTTTCTCCACTACCGCCCTTCGTATTTTCACTCGAAGTTGTCATTGTTTTTACTTCGATTTTCGCTGGCATTAGTTGAGGTTTTCCTAGATCAATTAGTAAGTTATTCTTGCAAAAACATTGGAAAGGGAAGTAGCTGAATTATTTAGACGCCTTTTGCCTTTTTCAGTAGAATTGCGGTTTTGATGCATCTTACTTCTAAGATCAATGTTATCCGGCAAACTTGGTTTACTCAATACCTCCAGGATCCATTTTGACGGGAATTGGTTTAAACTCCACATTGGCAACGGTGGAATCGACGGCTGCCGAGTGAGTACCGGGTATGCTGGGAAGGGAACCTTTCCGGAAAGGGAGTTCCCAGTCATACGGATCATTCAGGGATAACTTCCGAGTGGTCATTTCTTTTAAGATCTGGAAACAAGATATATAAGTTGAAATACGTACACTATTGTCGTTCTGTTACACATCTCTCGTCGTCTACTCTGCGCAGGACAGGACATATGCGGAAAGTTTTCAACACTGTAAACTTATTTATTAGAGGTTCTTCTCTGAAGATTTCATGTCCCAATGTACAATATTATGAATGAACCTCATTAAATATATGGAGGTAGTCGGGTCTCTCGTAATAGTCCATATGCCTCAGATGCTTTAATATTGGAGCGAGAACTATCGTACATATTCCTTTTCTGGAAAGTTTCAGGTAATTGCATTTTTGTTCAGCTGTGGCCCTATCACGAAGCCCGGAGTCCCCCATCAACACTCCCCCGCGGGAGCTAAAAGAGTTTCAATTTACAGTAGGAATCCACAGACGCATTATTCCGCAATATATCATTCTGATATTGTTGATGAAACAAAATTTATTTACTTTTTCGGGTCGCATATCTGTTCCTCTGGCGTATCCTGTTTGATATATTTAACCCTTTCCTCGTTTGTAACCTAAAAATAAGGTACAATCCTGAGCTACAACTATACAATAAAGACGAACAAAAGGGAACAGTGTTTGAGGTTTGAGATACAGAGACTCACAGACATAGGTAAAGATATAATCATAATTAATTAATCAAAAACAATACCGTTCTCCATATTAGAGGCGAATGCATGTCAATGCAAACGTAAAATAACGATATCAGATCATCATTTCGGCCCTAAACGGTTTATTTTGAAATACCGGCCGCTTTTTGAAACGCGTCGTGGACAACTGAGTATTTATGCCAATTTACTCGAATTTAGCTCGATTTATTATTCTAATATATGTTCATTTGCATAAGCTGCATAAGAATGACGATGTACCCGATGAAAACCAGCCAGTATTTCGCTTTTACAAGACACTTACTTGTGTTCTAATGGGAATAGAAGGAATCTGGTACTAAATTTGGAACAAAGGAAATCTTGTTGCATATTCTATATGCAGAAAAGTGTATTGAATTGGTTGGAAATCACACCTACCTGTTCTTTCCTATCGTGCATATTCGGAGAACAGTAGCATATTGTGCCTCGAAATCGACTCTGAATTATGAAATACATGAAACAAAGTTGCTACAGACAGATTGATTTAATGAAGTTACCAATAATCAATAACAAACCAGGTTAAGAATAAGAATAATAATGAAAAATGTACAGATTTTCTTGGCGGGGCAAACTTCCATCCTCCTTTCTTCCCATCTTTTCCAAGAAACGAATACCTCCTAGAAACAATCCTTTTAGACAAACGAAGAAAGTTTTATTATATAAAAACGGTAAAATAATATTTAGAATAATATTTATGTTTACGAAGAAACATTACTCCTGCTTACCTGTTTGTGTCAATTTTAATATAAAAATATACGGTATTAAAAAAGTACCTCGTCATTCCAAAATCTATCAAATATACAATTTTTGACTGTGTGGCTGAAGTGGCAAAGTTGCACGGTTTCAAATCTCGATGAAGATAACCAACATCGTGCATCTGAAGCAGAAAATGATGCAGATGCATAAGAGCATTATAATGATAAAGCACAATTTGAGATACTTTCAGCACGCTGTTTTCCGAACTTTTAATGCGAAACACCGGCCGGTTTTTGAAACGCATCGTGGACAACTGAATTCATACGTATCTATGCAAAGTTGCTCTAATTTCGCTCGATTTTTTTATTCTAATATTATATTCATTTGCGTAAGCTGCATAAGAATGCTGGTGCAGCCGGTGTGTTTCAAAAACCGGCCGGTATTTCGCTTTATTTGTTTCCTCACCTGTTTCAGTGCGTACATCCCTCTGATCGCCAGTTGTAAAGTTGTACTTTCTGAGAATTTGCCTCCGCATTTCTGTAGCATTCTTGTGAGATCTGGACCCACGAGAGTCATCACAATATAGTCAAAGTCTATACGATGTCCAGCCGCAAACAACTGAAAGACAGTCAATTTCCGGCAAAATGTTGGCCTTACATCATAGATTGTTTTACTTCTTTTAGGTACAGACGATCAATAAATATTCTCGCATCAAGTAAATCAATACTACTCCATTCAATTACAGAAAACCCAGTCAATCAATAACTACCCTGAGTACGTCCTTCTTCTCTCCCATGGCTCGAAGTACTTCCCCTTCAATCCTCAGTACACGGTTATCGGTGTCGATATTACGACTTTCCACCTAGACACATGAAGTGAAATTGATGGCGAGAAAAATCAAAGCTCTTCTTCGTTCAAGAAAAAATATGCAAATATGCACAGGAAAACGGAGAAATTATTGGCCAGTCTACCGTAAACTATCAACAGCCGGTCACCACATATTCTTGGAATCGAAAATCATCCGAAATTATTCCGGGGCAGTAATATCAACTACTAAGAACTCTCCTCTCCGTCTCTCCTCTCCCTCCCATACCTTCATAGCTCCGTGTTTCTTGCTCACTTCATTGATTACATGATAGACATTTCCATAATTTCCGGCTCCGATTTGTTCCGCAACTTTCCAGTCATACACCAACTGAAGAAAATTATATTTTACCAAGATATTCTTTGTTGATAATATTCTGTTAATTGCCAGTGCTTGGTCACGAGAATACATGCCAATATAAATTTGGAGTTAATTCTTATCCACCTCTCCAGTTTCAAGTTGAAATAATTGTTGGTCGTTGTTATCGTCATCGTCCGCCATTGGCTGGCACACTGAAAAGGTCGGGGAATATAAAAGGGGTTGATCATTTCAAGTGCATACTAATATTTATTTTTACCAATAACAAAGAATAATTTCGGTTTTTACTTGTCGGGCTGATTTTTGATTTAAAGGCATCATTCGAATCAGAATTCGATTCTTAATTCGAGTTAAAACAAAAAAAATGTCGGAAACAAATATAAAAAAAGTTAGGAGAATTTGAAGATTGCATTTTTTACAAAGTTCGCAAGGAAAATTAGCCGAATTAGAGTCAAATTCTAATTTGCATAAGCTCAACAGTAGCGAAAATCTAGGTGACAAGTAAAAACCGAAGTTTACCCATCATTTCAAGTGCATACTAATATTTATTTTTACCAATAACAAAGGGTTGAATTCTGCACCTCGACATATACTCGCGCCTGCTCTTATAGGAGACAATTGCCTCGTAAATGTAAGTTCTCACATTATATTCTTCCTATCGTCGCAATTCTGTTTTTCAGATTTCCAGTTCTACTACTTTGAGTAAAATAGATGAAGATTGCCGTGACGTGCGAATAAAGCGATGAGAGAACGTGAGTGAGAAGAGGTAGATGGTTAATAAAGAAGCCACCTGCGTGTCCTTTTATATGTTCCGGGATATGTAAATTTTCGGGTAATTCTGCTGATTAGCTTTTTGAGGTATCAATATGGAAGTGTTTCAATTCTGTAGAGCTTTTACCTGGGCGAGATGCCAGGTCGGAGCCGAATCGAAGCGACGCATAGGCTTCATCTGCGAGGAAGTGGCACAATCAATTGCACTTCATACTACAGTAATTCAGGAAACAAATGCAATTTTTCTGTCTTTCATTTTCGTGATTCAGCAAAGAAAAACTGTCTTACAAATCAGGCACGCGTTTTCATTGAATTCCTATTTTTACTTATTTAACTTTTCGGTTGAAAAACAATGGACGATGGGAGAAAATATAAAACTTTTATTTCACAGGAATTTGTATAAATGAAATCTTAGTCGCCAATAAATTACATGCGTGATTTAGTTGCAATAGTTGTTATTTATTATTTACACAAGTATGTCAAATTACAATCATTTCGTTACTCATGTTACGATGTTAGAAAAGTGCAATGTTCTCTGATAGTCGCTAGAGCTAGTTCAATACTCTTTGAATGTCCCTTCACTGCTGACTCTGCCGACCCAATCGCTGACAAATCGCTGACGTTTTCCTGGTCGAGATAAGAATTCCACTTTGACACTGCAGTACGAACGCGCTAAATTAGATTACATAAGCTGATAATCCTTTACAAGAAGTCACTTCTAACATATATTCGGAATATCAGAAAATTATCATCAATATATTTATTTCAGAAATTTTTTTTACGTCTTACAAATTTTTACACAACCTAAAACCGAAACTCCGTACACAAAAAGCACCTTATGACTCATGAACAACTTTACTTATTGGTTTAGATCGATTTATTGATTGATTACCGTGAGTATCTTCTGATCGTGCACTCCAATCGATAACAGATCATTCTCTATTGTTTTCGGGTCACTTTCCGAGAAACGGACGCTTTCCTTGAATTCGGTCACATAGGGTTTATAGAAGGACTCGGGTAGAGATATTCCCTAAAATTGTAATGTGGTATAGGTATAGTTATAGTTAGTATGATGAAAACGGCTCCACACAATTCATACTCTTAGTGTAAGGGTAATCTGATTATCAGCCGTTCTTCGCCCGAAGATAAGGTAAGAAATAAAAGAACTAACTAAAAGTACACCAATTTTACCTTTCCAATCAGTCCTGCAAATTTAGGTCTGAGTTTCTTCAAAGTGGGCGTGTCTCCTCCTGCGGCAGGCCTTAGCCACGCCTCCAATGACGTCATAAACCACTCAACAAAGTCATTCGATAAGGCGTCTCTGCTTTCGAATACTTTTCCCGATTTGATCAGAAGTTCGGCGATGAGTTGGAGGGCGGCCGTTGGTCCGACTCCGCCCACTCCCTTACAGTAATCACAGCCGGAGAGAACAGCAATCACACGGATCACACCGGGGAACAGGCCTTAACATGGGTTTGGAAAGATTATTTCGTCTTTTACATGGAATATGAACCTCTGTTAACATTAATGTACAACAATGTTAACATTAATGCACAACAACACACAATTCTACAGTGGGTAACAAATCATATATCCCAACTTGATAAATCATCACAAAGCTTACCGTAATCAGACGCCTGTCTGACATTAACAAGAGTCAGCTTTTTCGGAAAACCTCTGATCACGAACTCTGAGGTAAACGCCAGAATATCGCTGTCTTCCGTCATCACCAGCTAAATAAATTTCTAAACTTCTTATAATCTTGTAAATAATTAATCTGATGTAACTCAGAAGGTAAAGCGATTCTTGACATTCATGTATGGCGAAACATCCTTCAGAATATCAACAACAAATATCGTGAGATAAACAAGAGAACCAGAAGCATACGAAGACGAGCTTCCCACCCTAGTATACTTTTAGGGGTGGCTATTTGGAATTCTGTATGTACTGTAGATGCTATATGAAGTTTATATGTTCGTCAGTGCGAGCTCCGATCACTGGTTAAGTTCTACTTTATATGATACTTACATCCGCTTTCCCCAGTGCGACCAACTGTGCGCATTCCACTTCGGCTTCTCCAGCCGCGACAACAAATGGAAGACCGAATAGAGAGAGAAGTCGCTGGAAAAGAGAGAATAAAAGAGATTAAGAAGAAAGGAGAACATAATGAAACATCCACAGCTTCAGTTAAGGCACACTGTCACACAATAAACCTCTTCAAAGACTCTAAAATAGGCCCCAAAAGCTACCAAACATTTGGATGATGCATGTAATACTGATCGTTTCCAAAAAACCAGGAAATCATGGAATTTTCTTAAGAACTCTCTATAAAAACTATCTTCACCCACCAATACATCTGGGTGCGCTCCATCCGGCGCGGCTGACAACTGGGAACTCGGTCCTGGGAGTGGGCGGTCCTTGTACTCATCGCCCAGACCCGGATTCCATTCAACCTGAATCAAACAAATTGTGGACGATAGTTTATGAATCATAACTGAGAATATCTTATCATAATCCAGTAAGACATTGTAAAATAATAAAAACTTATTATTATTTTACATTATTTTACAACATAATCCAGCCACACAGACCCACGAAGACTATGCCATAAAGGAAGTAAGGACCACCCACGAAGACTATGCCATAAAGGAAGTAAGGACAACCCACGAAGACTATGCCATAAAGGAAGTAAGGACCACCCATGAAGACTATGCCATAAAGGAAGTAAAGACCACCCACGAATGTTATGTCATAAGGGAAGTTAGGACCACCCACGAAGGCTATGCATAAAGGGAGTTACGACCACCCACGAAGGCTATGTCATAAAGGAAGTAAGGACCACCCACGAAGACTATGCCATAAAGGAAGTAAGGACCACCCACGAAGGCTATGCATAAAGGAAATTAGGACCACCCACGATTGCTATGTCATAAAGGAAGTTAGGACCACCCACGAAGGCTATGCATAAAGGAAGTTACGACCACCTACGAAGGCTATGTCATAAAGGAAGTTAGGACCACCCACGAAGGCTATGCCATAAAGGAAGTAAGGACCACCCACGAAGGCTATGCATAAAGGAAATTAGGACCACCCACGAAGGCTATGTCATAAAGGAAGTTAGGACCACCCACGACGGCTATGCATAAAGGAAGTTACGACCACCTACGAAGGCTATGTCATAAAGGAAGTTAGGACCACCCACGAAGGCTATGCCATAAAGGAAATAAGGACCACCCATTTTTGAAGGCTGTATCAGGGAACACCTGGGACAAGTAATCTCCCAAATGGAGGACCACCCACGAAGGAGACGACACTCACAGTATACATTATGGGACATCAACAAAATCAAGGAACTCAAATCAAAGTTCTAACAATAAGCCACAAAACACATCATAACAAGGAGTCTTTAGGAACTTCATGGGTGGTCTAAAAAATTCACAGGTCGTCAGGAAAAGTCCATGACTCAGGGGAAACCAATCACAATATAAAATAATAGAGGTATTACCTCCTCTCCATCATCGACTTCTTCCCATTCGGATTCCGAAGATGACCATTCATCCTTGTATAATTCTGACGGCGCAACTTCAACCGGCTCAGGACAGCTTTCTTCTTTTTCTTTTTCTTTTTCTTTTTCCCGATCCTCGCTCTCAATCTTAGGCTTTTCCTCTCTTTCCTCTACACGAGTGTTCCCAGCAAGTTCGCCATTATTCTCCTGTTTATGCGCTTCAACAGACGCGCTCGCTTCACAAATCGTTCCTTTCTCCTTCACTTTCACGACATCCGTTCTTCTTTCGTCCAAATCTTCACTAATTTGATAGGTTTTCGGGGATCCATTCATGTGATCCGTCAAATTATTGGACGCTTCAATATCTGGTACCTGAATGCAATAAATAAGTAGTCTCTCGCTCACTCTCTCTCTCTTTCTCTCCTCTCTATCCATCTTTCTCTCTCTCTCTCACTTTCTCTCCTCTCGATCTATCTTACTCTCTGCAAAACACGTATTTAGAAAGAATTATCATTTGATAAAACACAACACTATATGTAACAAACAGAAGATAATACTGGAAATGTAACGAAACAAGAAATTAAAACTTACAGCCTCTTCTTGACAACGTTCATCATTAATTGTAATTGTAATGAAGCTCGGTTTATTCCCTGAAGGTTCTATCTGCTCCACTATTTCGATGTCGCTATCATAAGAAACCGCATCACTGAAAATAAGAATATTATGGAAAGTTATCAAAGGAATATATAATATAAATACTTTATTCACAAAAAAATGCAAAGTAAAGTGCTCAGAAGATCCGAATAAAGAAGAAAGAAGGTTCATTAAACCAAACTACCTCATGTTTTGTTTTTCCTGCGAATATTCTGAGAGTACAATTATATCATCATCGCTGTTCCTTCGTTTCCTTTCCTTTACAGTTGGATTTCGAACTCTGAAATGTGGCGTAGGATAAATCTTGATTATCGGACAAAACGAGGGAGTGCAATTTGCAGAAATGTACGCCTCTGAAAGGAAAACATATACAAATAAACCATAATCTTACACAAAACGTTGTCTCAGTCGTGTCATGCATGATTCGTGGAGGTCCTTCACATCGGGTTCAATTGATCTCTCTTCGATTTGAATGGGATCATCACCGGAGACTGAAGACTCTTGGGATCCACTAAACATGAACAGCTTTAACCACTGGACATACATTGACGGAAAGCTCTTTTTTGTCCCTAATTTATTTGGTTTGAACATGGTAATACCTCTGCTGTGATGTATCCTCTAACTCCAGGTCTCCTTCTGATCCTCGAACTGTCTTGGTTCTGAACGAAATACATACATATACAATGTTACCAGAAGATTGTCAACCCAGCCAGGTGCACTCTAGTAATGAACTAATCATATTTATAATCAGCCATCACATGATAATAGGGCACTGTAAGAGAAAGACGCAGTGAGTACGGTGACTAGTGACCACTGTGCTCCGCCAACAAAAACACCATCAAAACCACTCACGGTGAAACATCGGAATCTTGTGACGACTGTGAAGAAGAACAGACCATTTCTAAAAAAAAGTGTTCATCTTTTAGATTTGATAGGAATGACACTAAATACTTTCTTTAGCTTTATCCTTACAATGATAAACTGCAAAATCAATACAGTAAGATTACATACCAACGGCCGCCCTTTTCAACAAATGTTTCGTTTTGCCAGTCATTCCGGTAACTTTTGACACAAGACGTTCCAACTATAATTGCTAGTTTTTACAAGAAACTGATTCAATGAATAGTTGTGAAGGTGAATTATAAATTCTAAACATCACATTTAGTGGACATATTCGCTAAGCGTTACGGTACTACAGCATTACAGTAGTATATCCAGAGAACTGAAATTCAAATAACCAAAACAATTCTGACTTGGGTTCTTCTTTTCTCTGGGGCGGATCCAGAATCGAATACGAATACTGGTTTGACACCATGATGGAGAAGGGCACATATCCTGTGTAGGAACATGGCCCGCAGATCAACATTCTCCCCTTGACTCAACCAAATTGGCACGTCTTAAAGGGCTTTTCATGGTATTTAATATACAGACATAACACTTTTAAAAAGAGAAATCCAGGGTGGATTTTGATGTTTGAAATGCTGCGTAACTTTGCTAGAGGATAAGAAATATCCTTGTTCTGGGTTTTCATATCACTTCTTTTAATTATTTCCGAGTAAGTAAAACCAACCAATGGCAACCACACATCCTTGCAATTGTGATAAATTAATAGGCGTCTGGAAAGGCTGCAGGAGGGACCACACACCGGTTATACCCATTTTTAGGTATTGGTACCTATAACAAAAAAAAGGACTACGGTATCTGACAACAACATGAGTTCAGCGTAACGTAAATTTTTCCGAACATTTTCACAATCAACCAAACTCGACAAATGCTAATAATTGCAGTGTACTTCCGCAATCACGGAACCGCCTCTTGAACGATACACAGAAATAGACAAGACAAACAGGCTTAGAGAAATATTTATTAACTTTATAAACAATCACTTTAACAGTTCATATCCCACGTTATAAAAAGGCACTAATTTTCTACCCTACATAAACCTAACAACGCACAAGAAACTTTAGAATTTAAAATGGCACATAGTTTCTCAACAAAACATACATTTGGAAAAAAATAATGTATTTCAAAAGTGAGCAGTGAATACAATAAAAAAACCAACTAATTACCGTATACTTATGAAAGAGGGCTTCGAAATAAACCTACACCGATATCACAAAAACACAATAACAGGTAGACAACAACGGTTTGAACTTTATTCTAATCACGTATAATAATGCCTTACATTCCTGGGTTTATGAAAGAATAATCATAAACACTCGACTCCGACTATAAAGGTCTCAACATAGGCCAATGCCCAATTTCCTACTCACCAAATGAAAATAAGTACTGTGGCATAGAACTACAGTAGTACGGTAGTCAGACCCCACCCCTCCTGGCCCTAGACATCTCTGCATCTCTCATGCACGGCCTTATCAGTCCGCATCTTGATCACTTCCTCCACCTCGAGCTCGCTTTTCATCTGACGAATCTGAATCAAACAACCTGAAAGCGTGTGTGATTTAAAATGCGGAAAGGTTCTGCGTCAGTTATACTAGATTATACTAAACATAGAGTCCCATACTAAAAGGACAGTAGTGCTGTGAATGGAGATGACTGTCTGAATATTGCACAGAATATGAACTTGATATAAATAACGCATAACTATCAAAACACAATAGTAGTCCTATGGATGGACACATCTCCTATTCCTATTCGACATATTCCCAACCTCGCCACAGCACTTTAGACTTCTCATTGGGAAACTCCTTCCTAAAGTGAATTAGACCTACCGTACTCCTCCCGATCCTTCCCAGTCCGGGGTTCGACTCCTCCAATTCCTTCAGTTTGGCCTGATTCTCTCCCACACATCTCTCAATCATCTCCTTGCGCTGAGACTGCAGAAGGGACAACTGGAATTGAGATTGGTTATCCAAATTCAAGTTGTTGATTCATACTGTAACACGCTGGAAACACTGATATATCTATTATTTTTTCTTCATTTATTGATTTGATGTAGGTATACAACTCTGTAGCAGAACGTTTTGAGCTCTACATGACTTACGATACCTATAAACCCCTAAACAAACGCCCGAAGTTGATTACGGTAGATTTGAGTCTCTTCGCTGCACTACCTGGTTCTGAATATCCTTGCATCTGGATGAAACTTCGACATTGTCCTTGAAGGATTTCGTAGGCAGCACATTGTTCATCTCCACTATTATCAGGTCATCTTTTCTACGGAGAAACTGAAAAGTACCTATAATTCAGAACAGACATTGTGGTCTTACCACTCTTTACTTATCACAACTAAGTACCTTATATTCTTAATACGAATCCCACTACCCACCGAAACCCGTATACGAAATTCCAATATCCAAATACGAATTATATTCCAAGTAAGCGGGAAAAAGCTCCAACCTCGAGATTATGCATGAGGGATGAAAGATCTTCACAATTCAATTTCTTTGGGACCGGGGCTGACATTCTGAAACGGCTGCCAGTATAAGCATAACATTATAATATACTCAGACAGCACAAAACTTGTTTCAATTACATAAGTGCTCACGTAGTTTCTCATGTGACGTCATGCCGCGTTACAAAGGTTCAGATATCAGATTTTTAACTTTTAGTTTAAGGCATAAATGAATGTGATTTTCACGAAGATAAGCAACCCTGCGGCCACAAAGAGTTTAGCGTTACTACTCGGAAGAAATACAAACACTCCTTTAAACACAAATATTTATTTTAAACAATACGGTAAAAGTAGCAATGTTCATCAACAAGTGAATATACACGAAGAATGTAGCAATATATTCATTGCATAATACAAGATATGAGTTCGGATACGTCTTTTGAGCATCTTAATTTTGAACAACCGGTAGATGATGAGATTATAAATGTGGCAAAGTAATTGCAAACAGACACATGCAATGTAATGGAATTCTATCAAAATAATGAATTATTGTATACAAAAAGAAGAGAATTTGTTCGAATAAGTGCTGCAAAATTATTTAACAATACTAAAATCGACACTCGCCCTCTAGTTTTTTTTTAAGGACCAATCAGGTAAATGAGTATCCATAGACAACCGCATAGAAAATAAAGCAGGAGATCAAACGTTTCACCGTTACATGGAAAACAAACGTGACAGTATATGTGAAAAAAACCATTGCGCACAACTTAGTAAAACATAAATACCAAAAGTATCAAAATTATAAATTGGGAAATACAAGCGAAGGCAAGTTGGTTTAGTTACTACTACTATACCGTATACCATGCAGAATCCAGAGGTTGCGACTACAGTACTCCCTAATTCTTGACGGGCATATATCGGATCCTCTCCCCAGTTCTCACGATCACTTCCTTCTTCACCAATTCACTGATCGCTTCGTCAAAGAGGTCACGGTTCAACGATCTGGGGAATACAAATCATAAACATTTCTATCTGCAACTAGACTAAACCTCCCAAACGCATAAATCACTTGTAATGCTAGTAAAAAAAACAACTAGTAAATGCCCCACCGATTTTGATGTTTCACATCATAATTAAGTAACACCTGTACAATTCGTTATCATTAATAATCAATCACAAATTAAGCAACATCAATTAAACAAAAAAACACTACAGCTTAGATTGTGACATGCAAAGACTGCCAGTCAGGTTCACTAATGTTGTACGTCAGATTCAGTAACACCTGCACAAGAAACACTGTCAAGTAGTACCTGTCGTTCTGTCTGAGAGTGAGGAAGAGGCTCTTCACATTCATATTCACTCCCTTGCTCTGGTCGAGGTGGGCGGAGATCGCATCCGCCAGTTTGGCCACCATCTTACGCGAAGTGGCAGACATACCTAAGACATTCAACATTAGGATTCGCCCTCGTTAATGAATGCGCGTTTGAATTTTGAATTTTTCAATCATATGTTCTTCGTAAGTGCACAAAAGAAACACAAAAAAGCACCTGCAGCCAGAATTCCCACATCGACACGTCCGGTGACCGGATCCACAGCCGACTGACGGAGGGCTTCGCGGTGCAAACTGAACAATAGTTGTAGACAAACGTACATCACAGTTACGACCCATTTACATATCAAAATTTCTTGGATTATTTAAAACAGCGTTGCTCTGAAGGCAATCAATATAACGCAAAGGTGCCCAAATACCACAAAGTGAGACATAAACATGGTTAGTGGTATGGGCAGGAATCACACCCACAAACCAACCAAAAGAGGGTATATGCTGGTTGAGACCAAAACAACTCACTTGTATGCCCTTTCCACGTCCTCCACTGATACAGTGTCACAGAGGCGAATCTTTGCATGCGCTTCAGCCAGACGAATCAGACTCTCCAACTACAAAAGAAAGAAATAACAATTTGAAAGAAGACATAACTCAACTTGTAAACTTGTAACATAAATTCTGAGAATGAGAAAAACATAAAAAGTAACAAACCTGTCTCGGGTAGGCACTAATCTGACCGTGCTGTGCTCCAGCCTTTCTCATAAACAAATATTTGTCAATGATGTATTGGCAGGCCTCATCCGTCAGTTGTGGATCCACACGCGCCTTGGCGTAGGCTAAACATGTTTCTTTACTTAGACTGACTGATGTACAGATTTATTTAAACCATACTTCATACTATTCGCTTTACAAACTATAATTTTTATCCCAGTTCAAATATCAGAAAGAGTACACCAAAAAACCAGCTCACCAATATAGTCCCTGAGCAAGGCCATGTCGAGTTTCTCAGTCTCATCATCTCCCTCCTTTCTGTAGTAAAGAGAGACCAAATGGGCAGCCAGGCGCCGGTCATAGGCCTCGTCGTGAGGGTCCACCATCAGGAAGATGAGGTCGAATCTGCAAATACACTTTTTGACAATAGATTATCAAACACATGGAAGATGAGTTAAGTCAGGATACTCGTACACGGATCATATTATACAGGTTTAAAACAGATAATATTTATTTTTATACAGCGAATACAAATCCTGGAATATCACACAAAGACCAAGGGAAGGAAAATAAGTCATACCTTGACAGAAGGGTATGTGGCAACTGAATGTTGTCCACAATGGTCTTGTCCCTGTTCCACTTTGAATCGACTGGATTGGCCGCGGCCAGCACAGAGGCACGGGCATTCAACTGGCAGATGATGCCCGCCTTGGCAATCGACAGGGTTTGTTGTTCCATCACCTGCAAGGGGCACGTACAAAGTTAGCACAATACTGATAACACTGATTCGAAAACGCCATTTGAAAAACATTAGCCCAGCTGTTGAAGTTTCTTAGGTATAGCTATACCAAACCAGTTTAATTTCGAGAAAAGTGTGTTGGCCACACGTGTATCACGGATAGGAACCAGCCGAGGAATGACAGAAGACCATGTCCAAAATGCACCCACCTCATGAAGTACACTCCTCGCACTCTCGCTCATCTTGTCAAATTCGTCAATGCAACAGACACCGTTGTCCGCCAACACAAGGGCTCCAGTCTGGAGGACCAGTTGTCTGAAATATATTCAGAAAGTGTCCTACAGTGGGTATCTACGGTCCCCGTGAAACACTACAATTTACTCATTTACTAATGCTAATTATTCAATTACCTTGTATCGGGATCTTTGGTCACACTGGCAGTCAGTCCGACTGCCGACGATCCCTTACCAGAAGTGTACTGTGAACGGGGAAGAAGGCGGTAGACATACTGAAGAAGCTGCGACTTGGCAGTTCCCGGATCTCCGCACAGGAGGATGTTGATCTGCAAATGAATACTTTTCATCAGATGTACTCAGCCAACAATAAGCAACCGGCACACCGCCCGCAACAAAAGGCCGAATACTAAAGGATCACTAATGATTTGTGTCCAAACATGAATGTACTACATGAAACAGCACACCCTACAAATAGTAGTGATGTCCTCACCTCACTGCGCAGTTTGGTCCTCTGCGTCTCCAAATCTTCCTTCTTGGTTCCTCCGAACAAAAGACAAAGGATTCCCTTCTTCACATCCAAGTGCTCATAGATTGAAGGAGCTAAAGACTTTAATGACTAGTACAAACTTCCTAACTTGCCAAACTCCAAACTTCCTAACTTGCCAAACTCCAAACTTCCTAACTTGCCAAACTCCATCTTATCTTATCTAGCAAATAGGTGAGTTAACAAACATTTACAGGTTAGTTTGCGCTATTGTTTGGATAAAGTTATAATAAAGTCATACACTAATTAGTGCGGTCTTTTTTGCACGAATGAATACGGTAACGTAATACTGTCATACTGTATTATTTCGTCGCATCTCTGATACACTTCAAACCCGTGCCTGTCGTATGTATAAACTAATATTATATTCAGAACAAAACTAATTAAAAGATCGATAAATATGCAAGTATTATTGAAAAAAACTAACCAATAGCATTGGCGAGTGCCTCCATCACATCGTCTCTCTGACTAAGGGCCTTGATTTGAGCGATACGCTCATCTGTCAGATTCTCACTAAATCATGAAATATGATAAGTACATCTTAATCGCGTCGCGCGAAACCAAATACCGACATATAAATAGATTATTGCTCCTCCTCCTCACTCACCAAATCTACACATTAATATTAAAGTTCCTACCCATTATCCTGGTGCAATCTGCTCGAGTCAGTCTTTCTGAAGTGAAGTGCATCAATATTCGTCCTATACACGGAAATAAGCGAGCGCTGGCGAGGATTCGACTGAAAGGATAAAGAATAAGAAATTGACTCGGTGACCAACTCAACTACTCAACATAGACAAATGTTTCACAGGCAATAAAAAGCCAGTAGCTCGCCGGAATCCCCAATCGCACCATCGTGTAAAGCCCAAAAGAAATATAAGCCCTACCTTTGCACTCTGACATCTGTAGATTCCTGTGAGAGTGACTCTGTCTCCGGGCTGCACACTCTCCACAAGGTTGCCATGGGCATACACAGTGAGTGTATGCGGAGTCTGACCAGAAGGCATATCATCTGAAACGAACATTGTTTCTTATTGATTTATGAACATCTAAACAATCGCATATACTTAGATCTCGTTTCAATCTAAACAATCACATATACCTAGATCTCGTTTCAAAGATCATGCATAACAAGCTATCAAGTATATACTTAGTTGATAATTTAGCTTTTAGTCGTACATGAACCAAACTTACACCGGCTCTGGAATGCTGACGCTCATAAATGTACGCAAGCTCCCACCTGGACTTTCCTGCAACTTGACCATCTGTTTGTCGAGGAAAACACTTCTGTTGTGAATCAATTGGAAGCAATGCGTATTCGAACAGTTCGTGCAGTTTGAAGGTTCTTCGATACGTCCTCTAAAATGAAATACTGACACATTCTACAGTATCCCACGGGAACAACATTATTCAGGCAAACAAAAGACAAAAATACTCTCTTTAAAATAAAATAAATATTGTAAAACAAAAACAAATATAAAAATATCTAAAAAATAAACTTGATTAATTTAATAAAATAAAACAGCATAATAACCTCTCACATCCAGAATATGAAAAGCTCACCTATCGACCTCGCTCTCAATGGAGAAGTTGCAGATGGAACACTGGAAGAAACCAATCCGCATCTCGGGGATAAGGCCCGAAGTACGGGTGACCATTCCAGTCACAGTAACCAGCTGATCAATGTCTGCAAGACAAGGGTACAGTAGAAATTAGTAAGTAGAGTGTACAATAGAAATTAGCAATGGTTACTCACAGTAATTAAGAAAAGGGTTCTTGGCCCCACATCCTAATACACAGCGACAAATACCTAGTTGTGAACACACGAAAAGAGATCAGTTTTATTCCAAGCTAAATATCAAAATACGGGTATAAATTTAGTCACAACGATAAAAAACAAAACTACACAAAAGAAGAATCGTACCAACGGGATCCAATCCTCTCATATTCCTCGTCTTCTCCGCATTAAAAGGTCTCAATTCAATCGGTTGGAGAAGTGTTCGGTTGTACTTTTCCTGGTAGATCTCATTGACAGTCATATCCAGGTACGGGATGATATCCTGAAACAAGACGAAACATGTATACATACAGCCAATATATACTATACATACAACCAAGCAGCTAATCATAACATAGAACTGAAATGTAGAGTGATTAACATCGTCATTGTTTGTTCTTTCTTTCATTCAAATGAATAATAATAATAATAATAATAACAGATCAGCTACAATAGTTGCTGTAACTTAACACTAAATTAACGCTTATTTGAATGAATGGCTAGATTCTACACTACTTGAATGTACTAGATTGTAGATTGACGCTGATACCTTAAAAAGATGAAACAATATATTAGTGCGAAGAAGAATACCCAATAACTAACCGCAGGATAAGCCACAATCTTCCTGTAAAGGGCATCGGAGAATGTTTTCACGTGAGCGAGATTGAGGCCCAATGCAGTGAACTGAAAACATAGGAGAATTACAAATATGCATAAAAGTGGACACATAACATTGCAACACTCTTACAATCGAACGATAATAGGAATAGATAACTAGACAAGACGTACATCGGTCTGATCAATCTCATAGAGTCTTTCCATGTAGTACGGAGTGGATCGGTCCACTTCTTGCTTCTCGCCAGAAGGAAGAGTGAGCATATTCTCGTCTTCGTCCATTGACTCGGGCACGAACGTGGTGATGAACTCACGGA
The DNA here is from genome assembly GCA_036852015.1 of Pelodera strongyloides. Lineage (NCBI taxonomy): Eukaryota > Metazoa > Nematoda > Chromadorea > Rhabditida > Rhabditidae > Pelodera > Pelodera strongyloides. The sequence continues at coordinate 42,941 of JAANDG010000199.1, forward strand.
ACGTCCTCAAAACATAGGAAAACTTAGACGACATGGAAGAAGCACACAAAATGAGACTCCACAAGTTAACCCCGTATCTGCGTATCAATGTATCTACGCATAAACAAAACTATCTGACAATCAGTAGAGAGTTGAAATCACTCACTTCTGCACGTCGACCACACAGATCCTAGTTCCCCAGATGTAAAGACGGGGCTGGTCATCCTTTGCCAGATCATCCTCCATTCCGCCCACCTGCAATATACAGTTTTTCAGTTTTAACCTTTTGATGACAGAAGTCCGAAAGCGTTTCTTATATCGCACATTCATGAATCAATTTACATATATTAGCACTAAATATTTCATATCTTACCCTGACAACTTTGTGATGAGACGGAGCGGTTCCAATGTCAGCTCTGGCTCCCCCTCTCCTCGACGACATCATAGTAGACGAAGCCGTTGAGAAGCCCGTCTCAGATCCATAGTGAAGCGCAGATGAAGCAGCTATAGAATCAAAACTTCAGTAAAGCCGATAGCACGCGGTTCGGAAACGTATACTGGCGACTGTATTCCTATGCTTTGCATGGATGTAATCCAGTATAGTGTACGCTCCAAACCCACTTGACATGATGCTTTAAAAAATCAGTTCAAAAGGAAGACGGAAGGAACAGGCGGAGGTCTACGTCTACTACCCTCGTCCAACAAAAATATATAACATACCACTTCTGGTGGACATGGCATCATCATCCCCCATGTCGGACATCATCCTCATCGGAGAGGTCACACTTGAAACGGCTGAAAGGTCAACAGTTCCACATATATTTCCTACACACAAAGCATGGTACTAACCCTCGCATGTAGGAAAGCCAACTAGCCAACGAACGGAGTTTCACTCAAACAACTAACTTACTTATAAACGCATAAAATAAAAATACAATATTAGTCATAAATTTGCAAAGAAGGAAACCGTACATGGAGCCCCGCGCCGCTTGGAAGGTGTAGTCCGACGGCTGCTCATTTCGCCTGTAAAATAATGAAGCTTGAGGGACAAAAAAAATGAATTCACAAGAGACAAAACGGGCAATTTAGCGGATTGGGCTCGAAAACTGCATCCCCTTGTATTATATGCAAACTTTTATGCATTTCGGTATATTCTTGGTACAGTAGGAAACAAATTTGCATACAATAAACAGGAATGAAGTTGCCCACCATAAGTTTCAATACCGCACACCAATTAAATAATGTCATAACTGAAAAAACCTAAGTATTAAAACACTACTCATTACAAAATGAAAGAAAGCTCGGTGAAAGTATATAATGACCTAAAGACAATCCTACTACAAATGAAGCTCTTTTTCGGATACATCATGCATGTTTCTACAAATACAAAGAAGTGTTTGGACATATTTGGGTGTAAAATTCAATGACTTTGGTGGAATACCAAGGGATAGTGCGGGAAGCGTTCCCCACTGTTCCCGCGCTCAAGACACAGAGGGAGACATTTCCCGCGCAAATCACTTTAAAAAGACTCAGAGAACGAACAAGACAGCCCTTTACTGGGGACAGATAAGCACACCGAGCAACAAGCAAGACATGTCGGACCCCAACATTGTAAGAAAAGATAAAACTAAAAACAAAGATATGTGGTTCGTATCAGACAACAAACGAGTAATAGTAGAGCCGCTTCATAAAAATGTTTATTTCAAAGCAAAACAACACGACCGACATTCCATAGAAATATAAAGAGAAAATAGAAAAGAAACAACATCCCCGTAAAGGAGACCGGGTTAACAAAAAAACAGTCACTCTCACATAAATTACTTATGAAAACAACAATCGAATACAGTATAGTAGGCCAGTGTTGTTTCCTAAATTGGCATAAAGTGCGTGTATGAGACTGTATTCGAAAGAAGAAAAGGAATTGAAAAGCCTTTCAAAATGTGCGAAAGTAAATATTTGCGAAATATTACTAAAATAAGAGCTTTATTAACCACATTCTCTTACAACAGATTATTTTCTTTTCCGTTTTGATTATTTATTTATTGTTTAGTAAATAAGTGCTATATTTTAGCACTAGATCGCAAGCATTTCTTTTCACGCAACTTGAAAAGCTCTTCCTATTGTTCTCTCTTCCCAACTCGAATACGCCCTGTCTATGGATACAAACTATGTCAGTCACCCCCCCCCACACAACAAAAGAGAGCAATTGTAAGTACCTAATAAATTTCCCAGAAAAAGAACTACATAACTTACCTCCGGGATATAAAACTCGGCACATGAAATAGTTTAATGTGGTTAGTTACAAAAGTTGTGAATTTCCCTTGAAATTGAGTAGGTACCGTATTCAACGCAGTTCACTAAGAACTACAATCTAAAAGTGGTTGTTTACTCCAGGGTGGGTTCTACAGTAACTCCTCGTCGAATGTTTCCCCAACCAATCAGACGCCAATGCTTCTCGATACGACGCGACAAGGCAATCTTCTCACCAACCTGAACAGATAATGAAAAAGAATATTGATTCAGAAAATTACGGTACAATGGTACACGATCCTTTTTTGAGACCCGCGGCAAAAAGTGGGCAAGTAAGATATATCAAAAGAAGGAGGCAATCATACCCACCTCAGTGCAGATTGGATCAGTGAGTGCCACTTTGGCAGCTTCACCCCTAACGGCAAGAACTCTTCCTCCGGTAGACAACGAACCAATATTGACCATCAGAACCTGAAAGAAGACCAGTGTAACCCACAAATGGTGAAACTCAGAATCCACCCAAACTTAACCATATATTCTACAACATCAAACGGCTACAAAGAGCGATAAGAGTCATAATGGTGGATCTGGGATCTGGGTATCAACTGATGCGTAACACACGCGAACCACACCGGGATTGGCTTTGACCACCTCCGGAAGTTATTCCGATTTATATATTTGAGTGAAACATGTCGTTGTAACATCGTAACACACTATTAACTGTTCGTATCACAAGCTACAGACCATCTCCCTCCAACCACCTCCAATTACGCACGGAAATTATCTCCTGTGTGAACAGATAATGGCGTGTTGCATAAATTATATAAAACCCAGTAATGACACTAGGAAAGACATGATCCAAAAATTCTAGTTCCGTGTTCCATATAAAATCAAAATAGACAAACCTCTCCCTTGGTCAGCTTCTGTACTTTTGCAGCCTTCTTGTTCTGTTCTGTGCGAATTCCGAGCAAGCGACGCAGAAGATAGTAGCTGATTTCAATTTCTGAAAATCACGTGGAATATGTTCATCGAACGAATGAAAATACGCATAGCTAGCTCACCTGAGACATTACGACGTCACGGGGTATAAATATCGTAGGAAAATCAGCAGTTGGTTTCCCGAAATTCTCTCTATTTAGGATACGTTTATATACATTAACAGTAAAACATTTGTAAAAATGCCTACCAGTGAAGATATCGGGAAGGGTTCCCACAGCTCCCAGAAGATGTCCCACGAGACGATCTCCTCTGCACAGAGTCGGATCGATTTTGGTACCCACACCAATCAATCCTGAATAGAAAATGGAATACGTTCAAAAGAAGTACAACAGTAGAGAGGCGTTGATCGTTGATGTGTTTTATATTATTTGTCACGCAATGCTCACTGTTCATTGTTATGTTTGAACCATATCATATAATGGAACGTGGAAAGATAACGATGTTGAAATTATTGTCTTTGACAAAATGTTAGTTACATGTTCGTATTCGCATGTGTAAGAATTGGATGTCATATTATTATAAAAAATAAGTTTGTCGTACATTATGCGTATGTTGTGTGTATCTCAATTAGCATAATTATCCTAAGAACAGTCACATGCGGAACACGGAACAGTCACATCAAATATTAATGATAGCACTGAAAAGGAATGAACAAACCTCCAGGTACAGCATATTCCAGCTGATTGTTCTCGGTGTAAAGAGATACAATCTCGGAGAAGATGGGACGGCATTGCACCTTTCCGTCGGCACTTTTCGACACAATTCCCGGCCGAACTTCGATCTTCTGACCCAATCGGAGGATTCCTAATCTTTATATTTTAACGAAACACAAAAAGCCTATAGTCAAATAATAACTTTAACCAGCTTCTTCTCAAATTGGACAAACAGCTTATAAAGAAACAAGACGTCAATACGCACGACATACCTCTTAGAATGGATCCTCCGGCCACGCCTCCCTTCAGGTTCTCAACCTCGGATCCAGGTTTATTCACATCAAACGAGCGAATCACAATCAGACGAGCATTAGAAGAAAAGTCACGCGGGGGAACGGGCACCTTTTTGCACAGATACTCGCACACCAACTGTAAAAACAAGGAAATATAATAATGCTAAATTACAGATAATTGATAATTAAAAAATTAACCGGGCAGGGAGTGAGTCTCGTTCCTTGGTTATCAAGCAAATAAACACACACTCTAGACAGCGAAGGAAACTTAATAACCATCAAGCGTATTGGTTGGCTTAACCCATTTGTATAAGGTTGAAGTTCGATAAACAGAATATTGCTTGAAAACTAAATTTCACCTTTAGAAACAACAAACACGTTAACAACAAAACTTACATCAACGTTGTACTTCAGCTGGGCAGAAATGGGAATAATGGGCGCCTTATCAGCAACAGTTCCTTGAACAAATGAACGAATTTGGTCATACTGCTCTTTCGCTTGTTGCTCTTTGATAATGTCCACCTAAAAGGATGTTTTTTGAATCGAAAGCAAACAAAATACGAAAATATGCCTCGAAGTTCACGATTACCTAATTACCTTTACATGTTCACCACACCACTGTGGATCATACACAAATTCGTTACGTTGGTGTGTCATGTCAAAAAAAATAGCAAAACAATAAAAGTTACTTTACAATCAAAATAAGTTGATAGATTGAAATGAACAATCTAAATAACGACAGAAAATAATAATAAATGACACACAACACAATGACGCTCTGAAAAAATGACAATGACAAATAACCTCAAACCAACAATAGGATAGACGAAAATAAACTGAAACCGACCTTATTTTGAAGGATAAGCAAGTGCTGCAGTTGCATAATTTCCACAGCAGCCAAGTGTTCCGAGGTTTGTGGCTGAGGGCAAGGCTCATTTCCAGCCACCTAAATATTTATACATAAGTATTACAAGGCAAGATTTTTCGTAAAATGTTCGTATTATTCTTAATCTTAGTATTTTCTTTATTATTTTCTACAATCTTGAGGGGAAGGACACACTTTGCGGCTTTAAAAATGACAAAGTTAGCGAGGATCCTACATACAGTTTGCGACGTTCAATCTTGCCCCTAGCAAAATGCAAAAGTATACAGTATATTCGATACCCACCAAAAGGAAGGCTGCGTCCATGACGGCAGCTCCGTTCAGCATAGTTGCCATGAGGATGTCGTGACCAGGGCAATCGACAAAGGAAACGTGTCTCACACAGGTCATCTTGCCCCCACAACCCGGTCGAGCACAGTCGAATTGGTCGGGAGTTGAAGAGCCAGCCGACCTAAAGTAAATAATCAACAGATGTTTGGTGCAACTAGTGAAATAAACATAATATAAATAACAATTTGAAAGATACTGTATTATTTTTTCTTACGTAATTGCAACGGTTATGTTCAGTACTAACAATTTTTATGTACACAGGAACGAGGGGAGGAAGAGAATGGAAATGCGTACTTGTAGCATCCAGGTCTAGGGCACTCGTCGTTGGAGCAGCGATAGATCTTGGCATTCGCATATCCGAGTTTAATAGTAATATTCCTCTCCAATTCATTCTTGAATTTGACAGTGTGCACACCGGAAATAGCTTTCACAAGTGTGGACTTTCCGTGAGCTACGTGTCCGATTGTTCCAATATTAATTGTCGCTTGACGTGAAATGACCTGAAATCCACATTGAAAATAAAACAATGTATCTTCCTTTTTTTCATTTCAACTAGAACATTATTGTGTACTGGTCTCATTAGAAAGCATACGATTTTTTTGTGTTGTCCATTACTTTTATTTTTACAAGTGATTCCATGTTGGTTTGCACCCGTTCAAAAATTTTTGAGTGTGCCCACGATTGTAACTCTTATGTTTGCCTCAATATAAAAAGGGACAATATTCCTTTTATCGGGCAACCTTCTTCTCTAATTTTCTCTTCAAACGAAACACAATACGAATAAACTCAAACCTCGGGAGTCAAAGGAGTTAAATTCGCGGCTCCAATTTTGTCCAGGTCCTGCTTTGCCAGCCAACTTTGCGGATCATCGCCTTCTATAATAAAAACGAATAAACATACAGACCGCAAAATTTATAAGTGCACTTAATTCCTGGTACACTCCGTCTCTCGCAATAATACGCAGTTTTTTATTTGTCTATAAGAGACAGAATCCGCTCCCTTCTCTATGGTGGTGGTTTGGTGACCCCGCGACGTTGAGGAATTGGTATGCGAATAAACTTTCAACATTCAGGCGTACGAATGAACACAATTTGTTCATATACGTTACAAAATTTGGACACGAGAGCGGGAATCGACCAATAGTCTTCCCTTTTAATGATGCATTCCTTTGCTTTATAAACTTGAATATCAAAACAAACCTGCCATGTCGGTGAATGTCTTATGCCCAGAAATGGACGGGGTAACCCTGCAATCATAGACGAAAAATAATAAAATAAAATGTTCACGCTGTATTAATTCGCTTTTGTTCTTTTCAGAATAAAGTATTCAATATAATATATAAAATGAGTAAACGTAAACAGTTCACAAGTTTTTCAAGCCGAAACGAAGGAAACCCCGTTCGTTCACGTTTATTTGGGAATGAATAGAAGGATAAATTATTGTTAACATGCGAGTTGTCCTCTCATTAACTCTTATTACAAAAGAAAAGTTCCCCACTTTGGATCAGGGAAACCTTCACTGCGAGGTTCCGTGGGAGTCTAACAGTTTTCACACCGGTACCTTTGCTCAGCACCTAGTGAGGCTGCTAAAAGAGTTAGCAGTGCCGCAAGTTTACAAGTTTACCTTATTCGTATAAAATATGTTTCAAATAAACAAAAAAAACTACAAAAGAGGAAAATTTTTTGCATCATCGCCGCAAAAATATTCATACATCATTGAAACATTGTCAAATATGAGGACAGAGAAAATTAGTTCAGCAGCGAAGAAGTGAAATATTACAGTAGAAATTATCATTTGTACAGTCGCGTACATTATAGGATAGTGCCTGCAAAGTGCACTTTTTCTTCAAATTATTTTTTTTCGCCCCGCGCCACAACCAACAAATTATTACAAACGTTGTGTTTTCTATTGCTTTTTTTGGAAACTTAATAATATGTATGGTCTGCTGTCAAACCAACTTCCTCTTGAGTCTCCGTATCACTCCTGTTGCTGCTGTCGGAATGTGGCAATAATGTTGTATTATTATTGTCGTTTTTTTTGTCTTCCGCTTTACTTCGGTGTACACTGTATAAAGTATTCATATATAATGCATGTTTTACACTCAGGCATCATTAAGGTCATGGCAGACGTCTCGGGGGATGAGCTGGACGTTGAAGAATTGGAACGGCGGAAAATGGAGATCCTGAATCTTCTCAGTGAGGTTTTTAGGATGCGCTGTTGGTTAAATCGTAATCCCTGAATAACGGCGGGTATGAATCGTAGTGTTCTTTGTTGTTACGGAGTGACCAATTCTTGACTATTATAGAAATGGGACAATGTGGTTCTCTGGGAAATGCGGAGGAAACCTTTTCATCGTCTCTTGAATTGGGATCGGGCGAGCTCAGCGGTGTGCGAACTCTGTCTCCAATGGAGTCTCCTGTGAAATGTCCCATTACACCGACGCTGAAAACTTCTGATCCATCGTAAGTTGTGACCTTATTTATCTCCGGATTTGAGCTTTGGAAGGACATCAAGGATTTATTTAGTTTTTAATTTCAAATGTTTTTTTTTTTGTTTAAGCCAGATGTATGCCTATAAATTTCTTGCAAGCTAATATCTTTTAGTCATTTGTCGTCTTTTTAGGAATTCACTGGAAAACTCTCCATATTGCTTCGAAAAATTTGGGACTGGTTGTTTCCGACGAGAACGTCATGTTTCGTCCGATTGTGACGATTTAATCCCAACAGATGTTGATCCTTTTGACTCGGACCTTGTTGACGGAAATGCTCCAAAGGTTTTTTTGATAGTTTAGTTCTACCGTTGTTTTAAGTAGTTGATATTTTGGTTTTACCGTTTTACGGGTGTCACAAAATTGATGAACTTTCGGTGGGGTTAACGGTGATCGTATGCTTTAGCGTCGTTGTATTGGACCTATTTCATCATCACTTCTAGAAGATTCGAGGGCAATCAAAATAGAAGAAGAAACAAGTAGGTTCTTTTCTTGTTTTTGTCTAGCGTAAATAGATGAACTAAAATCACCAAATCATGTGAAATCTCTTAGACCATCTCCCATCTCCGTAGGCTAGTACCAAATTATTGCATGTTTACATGGTGGCAACGGTACATGGGCTAAGCAGACATAACTAAATTTACAACCCTTAGGTTTGCCTCCAGCTGAGAATTCGTCAACAGGAGCAAGTCTATCATCGCTTTGTCCCCTTAAGTTAGTTTTCCGTCTTTTTATATTTATATTGCGGAAGAACGTTGTATAATTGTATTTTGTGTAAAATGGAGTAAATTGGTAATGTGGTTCGGAATGATATTCGATCCATTTTAGTGCTTCTTCGGATAGTAATGTGAAGATAGAAGAAGTAGTTTCGACTGAAGGCCATGTGGACGCTGCCCAAGCCATGTTGGAAGAATGTCTGGAACAAACCGTCAATGGCTCTTCCAATATGAGGTCTGTTAAAAGAATTGTTTTAGAGTTTTTGGTTATCGTGCCACTCATCTCATCACACCGGTATTTATTGTGTGTAAAAACCGAAAATAATTATTTCTTAGAGCGAAACGTGTCCCGGCTCATCGTCGCACTGATATTTTGGAAATGTTGCCAACTGATTGGGTCGAAATTACTCATTCTTGTGGAGTTCCTGTTTATTTGGTGGGTTCTTTTGTTCTTTACAATGCACACCTTTTTATGAGATCCTAAATTTCCTGTAATCACATGACAAGAAGGTTTTATTCAGTATATTGACACAGTAAAACTGTAAAACATTAATTATGAAATGAATTGTATAAGGAGTATATTGATTGACGATTGTCTAAAATAACTATTAATTATAAGATGCTACTGTGCCAATGTTTCGTTTTATCCTTGATAACTATTTTCAGCATAAGCCGTCTCGGGTGTGTACTTGGAGTCGCCCCTATTATTTAGGAAATGGGTCCGCTCGAAACCATGAGGTGTCGTTTTCCTCCATAATTTTCATTAATATACTAAGCTTGCATTATCGTTTTATTGACAATATTCACACTCACACCTTACCTTATTTGTATAGGTGCCTCTTTGTGCAATCCCTTGTCTACACGAAAAGAAGTTAAATGAGAGATTGGATGAAGAACAAGCGAAGCAGAAGGAGAATGGGGAAGAAGAAAGCCGTTCGGTTCCCACTGTACAACTAAAGGTTTGAAGACTGGTTTTCGGATTCGAATATTTGTCTGCATCACTCTGTCAATACTTATCATGCAAAAATGACATGGAATGTGCAGTGCAAAACATAAAAATATCCAGCTGATACGAAGTACGAATCTTATTGTGAAGACCTACTAAAGCACCGTAGTTTTAGTTTTCTTTTGATACGGTTAATTCCGAATTCTGGTTGAGTATTATGTATTGTATATCACTCTGCGACTATTAACATGCGACTGCTCCCTCTAACTTTCATATTTCGTATGAGATCGTTCAGCATACGGAATTCCAATCATATGGACTGCTTCGGTGTCCCTGATTGTGTATTCCTCAATGTTGAACGCTTTCTTAAAAGTGTACTACTATACTTGCTTGCAGACTAGGTGTTTATTTAAAACAATGTATTTGGTGTATTGTAAATTACAACTTTATTGAGAGAAAGTTCTCCTTTCACTTGCTTTTCGCTGCGTGAAATTCATATTCAGTGTAATCTGTAATCATGGATTGCTTCCTCTTTAATCATTCGGTGCTGGTGCTAATTAAAAACAATATTATATTGTTTTTTTTCTTGGGTCTTTTGTATCCTTTTACCCTTCTATTTAATTTGGACCAATATTTGTAATAATATTGCGTTATTTCAGAAGGATAATGAAGGATTGAATGCTAATTTATCCGCTGATTCGCTCTTTGAATACGCGTCATCGGTGTTTCGGATTAAAACGATCAATGTGGAGAATTTCAAGAAATGGTCGGAAACTAGGATGCGGAAACGGGATAGACAGTAAGGCCCATTTTTGTGTTACTATGTACTGATTTACTGATACAGATACTGATATCTGATATTGTAATTTGTGAACATTTTGTACTCTGCAATTCAAATTCTGCTTTCGTTGTTAGTGTGTACATTTGCTGCTCGTAGCTAACTTGTTAAATAGTATATTTGCGGATAATATGATAGATATAGTGTAGGTATAGGGGGTGATTGGTGATTGCTTATAACATTCTTGCATTATTTCAGGGATAAACTTGTGGAGAGGCTTGTAGAAGCAGTCAACGCAGAGGAAGATGAAGATGAAGAAGGTAAATACAATTATTTATTGGAAAATATAAATCTTTATTTATATTGAATATTCGATTCGGGTAAGGTAGTTGTAACTAGCGTGATTCTGCGCAATATGTATGTTAAATAGTGTAGGTATATGGGAAATAATTTTTCACCCTTGAATAAGGGTGCACGCTCTTGAAGCATAAAACAAATTTAAATTTAAATAGTTAGATGGAAGAAAAACGGAAATCATGGGTTTGGGTTTCTGAAACGGCACCGGTGACACTAAATAAGTAGGAAACTGCGAAACTGCCATTTTCGAGGGAAATTATGCTCTTTTTCATTCTTTATCTTATTCGCTACAAATAGTGTCAATACTGCATTCACTGGACTGGATGTTTCATCCTTTTCTAATAAACCATGGTGCATCCATAAATTGATGCACGAGTACAGGTACAGATTCAACGGGTCTGTATGATCTTTTTTTTTTCAGGCGGTGAAAAACGCAATGTATTGAAGAATACACTGATTATCACCCAACCTATCGCTCCGATATCTAAAGCTGGGAAGCCGGGAATGAAAAGTGTCGTTATAAATCCTATGGTTGGTCTTTTATTATTTTTTACTTTTATTCTTTTATCGATGTTTACGTTTACATTGTATTTTGTGTATTATTTAATCAATTTGTAGGGTAAAACCGCGGTAAATATTCTGCACGAGTACACACAAAAGATGCTTCGCGGGACTATTGTGTTTGACTATTGGGAAGTGAGGTACGTGGTTATTTTCGTGCCTAAACCTGCATTCTGTATGAGATCTCTGATGGGGTCTTCCCTTCTCTGTTAAGTGATTGTTTTATTCAGTTTTGGGGTTGGAGATGCATTCGATTTTCAACTTGTTTAGTGTGCTTTGTTTTAGGAGTAGTAGCACTCCGTACGGTTGTACGGCCAAATTGAAGTTGTCGACTGAAGGCCGAATTGCAGCTGCCACTTCTGTGAAGGAGAAACTTGGTGTACTCAAGCATTTGGAGAAAATGAACAGCGGAGATCCGAGTGAAAATGGTATTGATTGGGACCATTAGAGTAATGTGGCGCAATCACACATTTGGCTTCATTCTTATGAAGTGACTCTGACCCTGAAAAAGCGACTAAGTAGATAGCAAGACACGGTAGTCTATGACTGCTTTACCAATTCCCATTTTAAGATGAACTTCAAGTTATTGGGAAAGGAATCGGATCGAGCAAGAAGATGGCCAAGAGTGAAGCAGCCAAGAGTGCACTCACGGTGGGCCTTTTCTTTTAAATTTTACCGAAAATTATCTTTACTTCTCGTAGCTTCTTAGTTTATTCAAACTATTGTTCTTTGTATCACACCTACGTATGTTATCTCATGCTAGTCTAGTAATCTCTCTCCGTACCTCCTCCATCTATAATATTCGCTCGTTTGCAGGTTCTGATCCCGGGACTTGTCTTCAACTCGGACGGTATTGCCTGTTCAACCGAAGGAGATGGAAATAGAGGGAAATTATTGGAAGACGCCGTCAGTTTGATCCACTTTGTGTTTGAGAAGAGAATAATTTTACGCATAGATTTATAGCCTGGTGTACTATACTTGATTATGTTTAGGTATCTCTATTCGAGCAAGTCTCCATTGAAGATGAAAGGGTATTCGACATGGCAATGAAAGCCTGCGTCCCCCCTCCATATGCTGTTTTACAGGTAATATTTTGTTTGCTTATGTTTGTGTCATGCAGTGTTTGTTTCAGTGTGGTAGTATTCATTCTTCATCAAATGATTGTTGTGTAGGAAACTGTTCACCGGAACGTCGCGTTCGCACAAATGGATATCGACCTTAAGACCCAATTGATCGGACACAAGAAGATTCGCTGTGACATGAAAGTTGGAGAGCATCAGGCAATTTTATTTTCTTGTTCGGAAATTATGTATGTTATAATGCCCAATGTGTGACCTTACGTATAACATAAGCCATCCGCTATTATCAGACGGGATGCAGTACTAATATTATGCAGTTCTCTTGATGTCTACTAATCTACATGAGCGAAAACGTTTTCGTACCTGGGATGGGCTGTCCAAAATCCTAGACTTATTTATAACTTCCTTTTACTCTTGCAGGTTTCATGTGTTGTGACAAACAAACAAGCTGGAAAACACCAGTGCGCACAAATGATTTTGAAGAAATTGCATAGTAATGTAAGTTTAGTAACATCATATGTGTTCCTTGTATGTCCTCCAATTAGAGTAAAAGTGACAAGTTGAACACTTGAGCCGAATGAGATAAACCAATTTGTTTGTATATTTAGGCTGTAGCTTATCGGATGGTTATGTACGTGTATGTTTTGTTGCAGCTTGAGACGTACGCATCACTGCTGCGTCTCTACACTGATTCTATCACGAAGCAGTGGGACAGTGTGCGAGCTCAGAAGGAAGTCACTTCTCTTCAGAAAAAGGTTAGCTACCTTTGTGCTGTGAACTGTGAATTACTATCACAGTGGCGTAGTCCCTTGTCCTAGACCTTCACATTTTACACCAGTGTGCGGGTGTTAGCCTTGTGCAGATTCAGGTGACTGTATGCCTGTTTCATATTATGAATGTACATTTGCATTTTCATTCCCATATTCCATTCGTGTACTCCTTCACTCTGCCTATGTTTTCAGTCGGTGACAGCGAATAGTGCCGTTCTGTCAAAACTACGGGAAGAAATGGAGAAGGTGGCTAAAGCAGTAATTGAGAGACCCCGAATATGTCACACGAGAACTCCGCCCACTCAGGTACTCGTTTACTAAACTCCATATTCCATAGTGGACGCGGAATGCTACTGCGTTTTTGTTTAGTATAATAGTTTTTCATTATGCATTTACATTTTTTCTGTACGAATCAACTACGTTTATTTTAGTGTTAGCAGAAGAGAAGAGTCTCGTTGGTTGTTAACCACAACTACCGTATTGCGTCTTCTTTCTAATTGTGTGTTTCCAGGGATGTTCGTTCTCGGATTCAAAAGACATGGACCGTTTTATGGAAGCGAATGGAGCCATCAACTCAGCTGTTATGTAGTACCTGTTAGGATATTGACTTTTCACTTTTCGTACTTGCCCCCCTTCCCCTGTTCAGCTTTAAACCGATCATTTGCGTTTTAGAAATCATGTTGTAGTGTATGTTCAGTGATTGATGGATATTCTCTCTCTACCATTTCGTTTTAATTTGGATTAGTGTTTGTCCGATACCTGTGATTTTACCTACACAATAAAACGAGACTACCCTAACTACAACTACACCTAGAGAACCTAAACTAAGCTACTAAGCATAGTAACCTGACTACCAACTCGAGTGCTGACTGTTTTGTATGGTCCTAGCTTATTACAAAAGTTTAAATATTGATCTGCTATATGCTTACTCTAATTTACCACTCTGTGATGTTCACTGAATGATTTCTCAATCTTGCTCAAAGATGATCAATTATCACATTTTAATTCATAATATTTGACCCAATAAACTAGTTTATTAGCTATGTTGTTCTTGCGTTTTAATTCCTTGTCTTTTGAGACAATTCGTTTACAGTACGCGTATCGCGTATCTATATGAAGAAAATTCCGCAATTTACCAAATCACATGTGTTTTGGTCTGTGATTACGTGAGAAACGTGGCAAGATACATACTTCTGGCCGTATAAAACTCAACACAGTGTTTTGCAAATTGTAAGTATAATACAAAACACGAGCAAAATTAGGCAACTGAAATCAAGTACTCAAAACACTGTGGCAAGATTTTCAGGTCCACACACCAAAAATCTAGCACACTGTTTTGCACGACCTGCTAAAACACAGCGGTAAGATTTTCAGGTCCATAAACATCTTGGATCGTTCCAAAAATCTTGCCACACGGTTTTCAGAACTGCTAAAACCCTGTGGCAAGATTTCCTGGTCCATAAACATCTTGGATCGTTCCAAAAATCTTGCCACACGGTTTTCAGAACTGCTAAAACCCTGTGGCAAGATTTTCAGGTCCATAAATATCTTGGATCGTTCCTGTTTACAGTGTTTTAGAACTGTTTATAGTGTTTGAGCAGTCGTGCAAAACAGTGTGGCAAGATTTTTGGAACGATCCAAGATGTTTATTTGTTTATGGACCTGAAAATCTTGCCACAGGGTTTTAGCAATTCTGAAAAACAGTGTGGCAAGATTTTTGGAACGATCCAAGATGTTTATGGACCTGGAAATCTTGCCACAGGGTTTTAGCAGTTCTGAAAAACCGTGTGTCAAGATTTTTGGAACGATCCAAGATATGTATGGACCTGAAAATCTTGCCACAGGGTTTTAGCAGTTCTGAAAACCGTGTGGCAAGATTTTTGGAACGATCCAAGATGTTTATGGACCTGAAAATCTTGCCACAGGGTTTTAGCAGTTCTGAAAACCCGTGTGGCAGGTTTTTTGGAACGATTCAAGATATTTATGGACCTGGAAATCTTGCCACAGGGTTTTAGCAGTTCTGAAAAACCGTGTGGCAAGATTTTTGGAACGATCCAAGATATTTATGGACCTGGAAATCTTGCCACAGGGTTTTAACAGTTCTGAAAACCGTGTGGCAAGATTTTTGGAACGATCCAAGATATTTATGGACCTGAAAATCTTGCCACAGGGGTTTAGCAGTTCTGAAAAAACGTGTGGCAAGATTTTTGGAACGATAAAGTTATGTTTATGGACCTTTAAATCTTGCCACAGGGTTCTGCAGTTCTGAAAAACCGTGTGGCAAGATTTTTGGAACGATCCAAGATATTTATGGACCTGAAAATCTTGCCACAGGGTTCTAGCGGTTCTGAAAAACCGTGTGGCAAGATTTTTGGAACGATCCAAGATGTTTATGGACCAGGAAATCTTGCCACAGGGTTTTAGCAGTTCTGAAAAACCGTGTGGCAAGATTTTTGGAACGATCCAAGATATTTATGGACCTGGAAATCTTGCCACAGGGTTTTAGCAGTTCTGAAAACCCGTGTGGCAGGTTTTTTGGAACGATTCAAGATATTTATGGGCCTGGAAATCTTGCCACAGGGTTTTAGCAGTTCTGAAAAACCGTCTGGCAAGATTTTTGGAACGATCCAAGATATTTATGGACCTGGAAATCTTGCCACAGGGTTTTAACAGTTCTGAAAACCGTGTGGCAAGATTTTTGGAACGATCCAAGATGTTTATGGACCAGGAAATCTTGCCACAGGGTTTTAGCAGTTCTGAAAAACCGTGTGGCAAGATTTTTGGAACGATCCAAGATATTTATGGACCTGGAAATCTTGCCACAGGGTTTTAGCAGTTCTGAAAACCGTGTGGCAAGATTTTTTGGAACGATTCAAGATATTTATGGACCTGGAAATCTTGCCACAGGGTTTTAGCAGTTCTGAAAAACCGTGTGGCAAGATTTTTGGAACGATCCAAGATATTTATGGACCTTTAAATCTTGCCACAGGGTTCTACAATTCCGAAAAACCGTGTGGCAAGATTTTTGGAACGATCCAAGATATTTATGGACCTGGAAATCTTGCCACAGGGTTTTAGCAGTTCTGAAAAACCGTGTGGCAAGATTTTTGGAACGATCCAAGATATTTATGGACCTTTAAATCTTGCCACAGGGTTTTAGCAGTTCTGAAAACCGTGTGGCAAGATTTTTGGAACGATCCAAGATGTTTATGGACCTGGCAATCTTGCCACAGGGTTTTAGCAGTTCTGAAAACCCGTGTGGCAGATTTTTTGGAACGATTCAAGATATTTATGGGCCTGGAAATCTTGCCACAGGGTTTTAGCAGTTCTGAAAACCGTGTGGCAAGATTTTTGGAACGATCCAAGATGTTTATGGACCTGGAAATCTTGCCACAGGGTTTTAGCAGTTCTGAAAAAACGTGTGGCAAGATTTTTGGAACGATAAAGTTATGTTTATGGACCTTTAAATCTTGCCACAGGGTTCTACAGTTCTGAAAAACCGTGTGGCAAGATTTTTGGAACGATCCAAGATATTTATGGACCTGGAAATCTTGCCACAGGGTTTTAACAGTTCTGAAAACCGTGTGGCAAGATTTTTGGAACGATCCAAGATATTTATGGACCTGGAAATCTTGCCACAGGGTTTTAGCTGTTCTGAAAAACCGTGTGGCAGGTTTTTTGGAACGATTCAAGATATTTATGGACCTGGAAATCTTGCCACAGGGTTTTAGCAGTTCTGAAAAACCGTCTGGCAAGATTTTTGGAACGATCCAAGATATTTATGGACCTGGAAATCTTGCCACAGGGTTTTAGCAGTTCTGAAAACCATGTGGCAAGATTTTTGGAACGATCCAAGATGTTTATGGACCAGGAAATCTTGCCACAGGGTTTTAGCAGTTCTGAAAACCGTGTGGCAAGATTTTTGGAACGATCCAAGATGTTTATGGACCTGGCAATCTTGCCACAGGGTTTTAGCAGTTCTGAAAACCCGTGTGGCAGGTTTTTTGGAACGATTCAAGATATTTATGGGCCTGGAAATCTTGCCACAGGGTTTTAGCAGTTCTGAAAACCGTGTGGCAAGATTTTTTGGAACGATCCAAGATGTTTATGGACCTGGAAATCTTGCCACAGGGTTTTTAGCAGTTCTGAAAAAACGTGTGGCAAGATTTTTTGGAACGATCCAAGATGTTTATGGACCGGAAATCTTGCCACAGGGTTTTTTTTTTTTCTGAAAACCGTGTGCAAGATTTTTGGAACGATCCAAGATGTTTATGGGCCTGGCACTCTGCCAGGGTGACAGGGTTTTAGCAAAAACCCCTGTGTTTGTTTTGGAACGATCAAGATTTTAATGGGTTGTTAGCAGTTTTAGGAGTTCTGAAAACCGGGTGTGGGCAAATTTTTGGAACGATCCAAGATGTTTATGGACCTGGAAATCTTGCCACAGGGTTTTAGCATTCTGAAAAACGTGTGGCAAGATTTTTGGAACGATCCAAGATGTTTATGGACCTGGAAAATCTTGCCACAGGGTTTTAGCAGTTCTGAAAACCGTGTGGCAAGATTTTTGGAACGATCCAAGATGTTTATGGCCTGCAAATCTTGCCACAGGGTTTTAGCAGTTCTGAAAACCCTTGGCAGGTTTTTTGGAACGATTCAAGATATTTATGGGCCTGGAAATCTTGCCACAGGGTTTTAGCAGTTCTGAAAACCGTGTGGCAAGATTTTTGGAACGATCCAAGATTTTATGGACCAGGAAATCTTGCCACAGGGTTTTAGCAGTTCTGAAAAACGTGTGGCAAGATTTTTGGAACGATCCAAGATGTTTATGGACCAGGAAATCTTGCCACAGGGTTTTAGCAGTTCTGAAAACCCGTGTGGCAGGTTTTTTGGAACGATCCAAGATGTTTATGGACCAGGAAATCTTGCCACAGGGTTTTATCAGTTCTGAAAACCGTGTGGCAAGATTTTTGGAACGATCCAAGATGTTTATGGACCTGGCAATCTTGCCACAGGGTTTTAGCAGTTCTGAAAACCCGTGTGGCAGGTTTTTTGGAACGATTCAAGATATTTATGGGCCTGGAAATCTTGCCACAGGGTTTTAGCAGTTCTGAAAAACCGTCTGGCAAGATTTTTGGAACGATCCAAGATATTTATGGACCTGGAAATCTTGCCACAGGGTTTTAGCAGTTCTGAAAACCGTGTGGCAAGATTTTTGGAACGATCCAAGATGTTTATGGACCAGGAAATCTTGCCACAGGGGTTTATCAGTTCTGAAAACCGTGTGGCAAGATTTTTGGAACGATCCAAGATGTTTATGGACCTGGCAATCTTGCCACAGGGTTTTAGCAGTTCTGAAAACCCGTGTGGCAGGTTTTTTGGAACGATTCAAGATATTTATGGCCTGGAAATCTTGCCACAGGGTTTTAGCAGTTCTGAAAACCGTGTGGCAAGATTTTTGGAACGATCCAAGATGTTTATGGACCAGGAAATCTTGCCACAGGGTTTTAGCAGTTCTGAAAAAACGTGTGGCAAGATTTTTGGAACGATCCAAGATATTTATGGACCTGGAAATCTTGCCACAGGGTTTTAGCAGTTCTGAAAAACCGTGTGGCAGGTTTTTTGGAACGATTCAAGATATTTATGGACCTGGAAATCTTGCCACAGGGTTTTAGCAGTTCTGAAAAACCGTCTGGCAAGATTTTTGGAACGATCCAAGATGTTTATGGACCAGGAAATCTTGCCACAGGGTTTTAGCAGTTCTGAAAAAACGTGTGGCAAGATTTTTGGAACGATAAAGTTATGTTTATGGACCTTTAAATCTTGCCACAGGGTTCTACAGTTCTGAAAAACCGTGTGGCAAGATTTTTGGAACGATCCAAGATGTTTATGGACCTGGAAATCTTGCCACAGGGTTTTAGCAGTTCTGAAAACCGTGTGGCAAGATTTTTGGAACGATCCAAGATGTTTATGGACCTGGAAATCTTGCCACAGGGTTTTAGCAGTTCTGAAAAACCGTGTGGCAGGTTTTTTGGAACGATTCAAGATATTTATGGAACTGGAAATCTTGCCACAGGGTTTTAGCAGTTCTGAAAACCGTGTGGCAAGATTTTTGGAACGATCCAAGATGTTTATGGACCTGGAAATCTTGCCACAGGGTTTTAGCAGTTCTGAAAACCGTGTGGCAAGATTTTTGGAACGATCCAAGATGTTTATGGACCTGGAAATCTTGCCACAGGGTTTTAGCAGTTCTGAAAAACCGTGTGGCAGGTTTTTTGGAACGATTCAAGATATTTATGGAACTGGAAATCTTGCCACAGGGTTTTAGCAGTTCTGAAAACCGTGTGGCAAGATTTTTGGAACGATCCAAGATATTTATGGACCTGGAAATCTTGCCACAGGGTTTTAGCAGTTCTGAAAAAACGTGTGGCAAGATTTTTGGAACGATAAAGTTATGTTTATGGACCTTTAAATCTTGCCACAGGGTTCTACAGTTCTGAAAAACCGTGTGGCAAGATTTTTGGAACGATCCAAGATATTTATGGACCTGGAAATCTTGCCACAGGGTTTTAACAGTTCTGAAAACCGTGTGGCAAGATTTTTGGAACGATCCAAGATGTTTATGGACCTGGAAATCTTGCCATAGGGTTTTAGCAGTTCTGAAAACCGTGTGGCAAGATTTTTGGAACGATCCAAGATGTTTATGGACCAGGAAATCTTGCCACAGGGTTTTAGCAGTTCTGAAAACCGTGTGGCAAGATCAAAGATTTTTATGGAACCACAGGAAAAACAAACAAGATTTTATGGGCCGGAAATCTTGCCACAGGTTTTAGCAGTTCTGAAAAAAGATCGATTGTGTGGAAGTGAAGATTTTTGGAACGATCCAAGATGTTTATGGACCTGGCAATCTTGCCACAGGGTTTTAGCAGTTCTGAAAACCCGTGTGGCAGGTTTTTTGGAACGATTCAAGATATTTATGGGCCTGGAAATCTTGCCACAGGGTTTTAGCAGTTCTGAAAACCGTGTGGCAAGATTTTTGGAACGATCCAAGATGTTTATGGACCTGGAAATCTTGCCACAGGGTTTTAGCAGTTCTGAAAAAACGTGTGGCAAGATTTTTGGAACGATAAATTATGTTTATGGACCTTTAAATCTTGCCACAGGTTTCTACAGTTCTGAAAAACCGTGTGGCAGATTTTGGAACGATCCAAGATATTTATGGACCTGGAAATCTTGCCACAGGGTTTTAAACAGTTCTGAAACCGTGTGGCAAGATTTTTGGAACGATCCAGGATTTTATGGACCTGGAAATCTTGCCATAGGGTTTTAGCAGTTCTGAAAACCGTGTTGCAAGATGGAACGACCAAGATGTTTATGGACCTTAATCTTGCCACGGGGTTTTAGCAGTTCTGAAAAACCGTGTGGCGGTTTTTGGAACGATCAAGATATTTATTACCTGGAAATCTTGCCACGGGTTTAGCAGTTCTGAAAACCGTCTGGCCAAGATTTTTGGAACGATCCAAGATTTTATGGACCTGTAAATCTGCCACAGGGTTTTATTTCTGAAAAAGTGTGGCAAAGATTTTTGGAACGATCCAGATGTTTATGACCTGGAAATCTTGCCACAGGGTTTTAGCAGTTCTGAAAACCGTGTGGCAATTAGATAAGGATTCTTGCCACAACCTGAATGAAGCAATGTGAACAAATCTTGCCACAGGATTCCTAAATAACGATCCACAGACCAGTTCTGAAAAACTCGATGAGTCACTCTTGGGTTTTAGCAGAATGTGGCACGATCCAAGATATGGACAAATCTTGCCATAGCCTGACTCTACGAAACCTGGACTTGCCACAACAGTTCTGAAAACCGTCGCGATGACAACTTGACTAAGGAACCTTTAGGGGCATCTTTGTGCCAAATCTTGCCATTTTACATGGCCAAGATTTTTTGAACGATCCAAGACGCACAGGGTTTCCTTAGAACGATGAAGGACCTGGATCCCACATCAGTTCTGACAGAAGGGAATGAAGCAGTTCTGATTGTACACAAATCTTGCCACAGGGTCAGTTCTGCGCACCTAGAAAAAAGAGCGTTCTGAATGTTATTCCTGGAAATCTTGCCACGGGTTTTAGGGAAAATAATTTTTGGAACGAGTTTACATATTAACTGACCGTGTGGCAGGTAACGAAAGGGACCTGGAAATCAGGGTTTTCAACCAAGGGAAGTCTTTTTATTCTGATCCGTATCAGTAAGCAGTATGTGGCAGGGAACCAAGATGGGACCTAGATAGAGGTGTCATTAACGAAACTCACCATCAGTACAGAAAAAAGGAAAGACAAAACTCACTTTCTCTGAAATAACGTCGGAGCAATGAGCGCTCCCACAAAGAACAAAGTTGGCAGTTCTGAAAAACCGTCTGGCAAGATTTTGGAACGATCCAAGATGTTTATGGACCTGGAAATCTTGCCACAGGGTTTTAGCAAAAACCGTGTGGCAAGATTTCGATCCAAGATTATGGACCTGAAATCTTGCCAACCAAAACCGTCAACAAGAGGAACGATCCAAGATGTGGACCTGAAAATCTTGCCGCACAGTTCTGAAAAACAAGATTTTTGCAACGAAAGATGTTTACTGGCCACCACGATAGAAATAAAGATAGTGTGTAAGATTCAAACCAATGAGCAATGTGAACAAATACTCGGATGCACGGTGGGACAAACTAAGGAACCAGGGGCATCTTTGTGCCACATTTTACATGGCCATATCAAACGCATTTCCTTAGATGAAGCCATCCAATCAACAGAGGGAATGAAGCAATTGTACACAAATACGTCGTGCGCACCTAGAAAAAAGAAGTTGAATGTTATTCGGTGCACGGTGGGAAAATAAGTAGTTTACATATTAACACTCGTACAAGGCTTCAGTTTTCAACCAAGGGAAGTTTATCGATCCGTATCAGTAAATATAGGGAACCATGGGTAGATAGAGGTCATTAAAAACTCACCATCAGTACAGAAAAAAGGAAAGACAAAACTCACTTTCTCTGAATAAATCGGAGCAATGAGCGCTCCCACAAAGAACAAAGTTGGTGGCAGAGACCTGTAGATGGAAATAGCCGGCGCATCGCTTTCAACCAAATCTGAGAGTTCCCCACTTTCATAGAACTGGTCCAGCATTCTAAAATACACGTCTAGACATACTACTTCAGTAGGGTCGCAGAGTAATATAGGTAAGGTACATTGGCAGACTAATGCAAATAAAGGCATACAAAGCGATGAAACAACTGTGATAACCAACTTGTCCTTGTGCTGATATCGCTCCATTATCCATCTCTTCAGCTCTTCCTTCTCTCTTGGTAAATCATTCACTGGGAATCTTTTCACATGGATATGTAGTCTTCTCGCCAATCCTCCACACACAAATTCGAACATTCCGGGAGCACGACCATGACGATTTGGAAGTCTAAACACAATGATGGGGGGGGGGCATGAAACCACCTACAGGCCAAGCGAGATACTCGTTTACAATGGGAACTTTATATACAGTAACGTAATACAAAGCACAAATGATCGCCGAATACAGTGTATTTAGAAAGGAAAATGACCGCCGAACACAGTAAACAAAAATTGGGCACCTTGTTTGTTCATACGCTATTGTCACGTCATAGACCGCGTCGAGCGTTCTGAGATTGTCCAAACCCATCTGCAGTCCGCCGGCTCTTGGGGATAATACATTTCGAAGAGGAGAAACACCCTGAAAGCAACAAAATTTGTGCTCTTTGTAATACGCCCATGGGGTCCCCGAAACGCCGTACACAATTTTAGCCATAGGCACATTGCAAAGAAAGCACAAATTTGTAGCTCATTATATAACGGCTAGTGAACAGACGTTATATAATGAATTATTAATCCACGAAAATAAAAATCGACAGCCAACTGCCAACGAAAAGTCCCATACGCGGTTGAATTAGCATCTGAGCATCAATCGAAATCGAAAAATAAAAACAAACCATTTTCTCGCAGTATTTTCGCGTGTCTTCAATCAATTTGGGCCGTTTAGTATTAAACCTGAAACATAAGTCAGCTACCGTGTACACTGAGTGGCGGAAACGACAAATGAAGTGATAATGATAATTGATAAAAAATCGATTCCCAGTTTTAATAGATTCTCAGAACAGAGCGTAAATCAATTTATGTCTTTCCTGCTGAAGGTGACTTAGGTGGCGGGCATACTCCTTCATCTGCTAACCGAGAAGTGAATAAGAATGAATTACCTCGTTCCTTCGGGGAAGATGAGAAGCCAGAACGGTTCAGGCAATGAGTCCAACCAGGCGAGTTGTCGATGCACTGGAGCACCCACAAAGTCCCCGAAACGCCGCACATAGATGTAGCCATGCTGAACATTCATTATACAAATGACATGTGAGAAAACGTTGCTTAAATCTTAGGCCCACAACTTTTTCCGGGAGCGAAGTCCGCGGGTTCGTAGCCGCAGTACGCATGTCTTCCGTCCTCTCCACAATGGTCACTTCCCTGCGCACTACCCTCAAGTTCTATTCGCCCGCACAAAAATGCTTTAGAAACTCAAAAATCAAATGAAAACCACCAACTTGGAATATATACCATCCAAAGAGTGGTACATAGTGAATGGCATGTTTCACCATCACTCGGAATCCTCTCTCCGCTCCGTTCTCGCTTTGACGAGCAGAGAGTGAAGTGACCACGGCCCAATCCACTAAATACTTCCATGTAATATGTGTTCCAGTCACGCAGAAACACAGCGTGCGTACGTGCGTACATACAAAAAAGTTTTAATGACGCACATAATTTTGTTGAGCTACGCGTAAAAGATAAAATTATTGGGCTTACCATTTGTCTGATGATTGGATAGAACTAGTGCCCTCTCAGATTTCTCCCTGATGGCTTTTATGTCCCCATACAAGGAAATCTAAAATTACTAGTTAATGGAGTGATTATAATGGTTTCCCACAAAGAAAGATAGACACAATGTAATCATCGTGAAATATGAAAGCTCAATATAATACGGAATACGGTACACGCAAAAGATCCGGAAACAATAATATTTAAATCTAGACCAGTAATCTGTACCTGTACTCCCGACAGGTTCTCGAAAACAAAAAGGCACAGCCGCATATACGCTTGATAGAGACAGCTATCCATTTTCTGAAAAAAAAAATAAGGTAACATAGAGTACTTAGAAACAAAATCTTTGTTCAATTGATATAACAACTAATAAAATTAGCGGTAGCAATACTAGATGCTAAATACTAGACAAACAATACTTATTCGATCACATACAAGAATCGTAATGCTGAAAGAACACTGACCACAAAAACCGTCTTGGGTACAACCCACGAGATGGCTCCGATCCCTAAGGATACTGTAGCGAAAGGGACCATCGAGAGAGACAAAAGGGAACAAGGAACCCATGCCTTCATCTGATCCACTGCATGTAGAGTTGACAACATACTCCTAAAATAGACAAATTCAAATATATTACTTGTCACACATCACTTACACCAAAAGCACAAAATCTCCAGATTTCACATACCGTAATCTAGCAAATAAACATCACAAAAGGAAGACGCTGTAGATAAATTCCCAACAGAAAAAAGCTTAACTTTCCGAAAAGAAAGAAAGAAACCCGAAAACATGACAGAAGAAAGAAAGAAAAATTGGTTCCAGAACCCCTCGTTACAATACTATAAGCTGAAAAATGAAATAATTTATTATTAGACAAATATGTACAAACCAGTACCCGAAATAAATCACTATAAAAAGAATCAGCACACTGTCTTTAACAGTGCTTCAGCCACAAAAAATGAAAATAAACCTTGATAACGAGAAACACAGTCGATATAAACGTATACTAACGAACCTTCGCACTCATAATAATGATATAATTCTGAGTTTATAAACACTATAAGATAAAAGTATTCAATAAAAAATATGATTTATATAAGGAATGTAAAGTGTATAATAAAGCTGTTCCAATAAGTTAGGGTAAAATGCAACAAATGTTAGGAAGCAGTAACTACGGTTATCCTCTAGGATACTACAACAAACAATCTTGAGTGACTAGACTAGATATTTATACCTCAACAAAGAAGTGCATTTGTAACTCAACGTGGATCAACAAATAACTACAAAGCTTACGAGGGAATCAGACAACGATCTCCTTCTGCGGCTTCCTAATCAGCGAATATCTTTTGAAGACAAAATACTGAATTATTCCAAGAATGAATGGTGTCAGATACAGTACGGCTTGCATTGCCTTGTGAAGATCACCCGTCACCAATTTGGTTGCGAGATATTCCTGAACGAGTACTAAGCTGACTAAAATAGATTCGTGTCTGAGCAGAAATAGCTTATAAGTTTCTACCTCACTGTCAATTCACAGCCGCAAATTGTAACAAAATGATCGAGGATCGTGTAGTGAGAGCAACCGACCTTGTGTCGGATGGTCATATAAATAAGTGAGGGTTTTTTTCTTACAAACAAACGGAAATCCAACCTGATACCCATAGATATTCAATATGTACACAACTATCACCGGCGCCACAGATTGCGCCGGTTTCGTGAAGAGAGCATTCAGAGAAAAGACGAACGAAGAGAGCGGGGAGCTGCAAACAGTACGGTACAATGGAGAATCTGTCAGGCTGTCTAGTAGATAAAAGGAATTAAGAACATCATTACGGTCACTAATTGCTTATGGCCAGGCAATCTGACAAGACAACCCGGCAACAATACAACTCTATCAATTAATCAATAAGCCAACAAACCCTCTACTGTGTCGTTTAGCGTCTTCATCGATAAAATCCGATATAATAATATTGAAAAGTGGTGATGCGGAATGGACATTGATGCTGAAAAAAATGATTTAAACGTTTTGAACTTCTGTTAAAATCAGTTAAAATGCACTCAAACAAAACCAAGCAACATCTTCCAAAAGTTGATAACTCACGCATCGATGAACATAAAGAACATCACGGCAAAGGGGCTTGAAGAGAAAATACAGAGAAGTATAGCCGACAGCACACTGAACATGTAACTTCGGAGAAGAAGACGTGAAGCACCGATTCTGACGACAAGTTTCTCGCACAAAATGATGAGGATCTGGAATAACAGAATTGAAATATTTCTCGCAAACAAAGAAATACACCAATCACTGTAATCGTCGAATCGTGCCAGGAAAGAAACACACAAGTAACGAATAACGATTCAACGCTATTCTTGCAAACCTTAGTATATAAAGGCCAGGGTAAACTTCGGTTTTTACTTGTCACTCCATTTGTTTGATTCTATGCCCTTATGCTAATTTGAATTTGACTCTCATTCGGCTCATATTTTCTTGTAAACCTAGAAAAAATGCAATCTTCAAATCCACCTAACTTTTTTTCTATATGTTTCCGACATTTTATTTCTTTGTAACTCGAAGCAGCATGGAATTCTGATTCGAATGGTGCATTTGAATCAAATATCAATCTGACAAGTAAAAACCGAAATAATTCCAAAGGCCAACATAGAAATTAAACTCATGTTAAAAGAACATGGATATTAGACATAAAGGTTGTTGACCTGCGGTCCGAGCGTGAGGAAAGCATAAAATACGGAAATCCTCAATGATCCTTTGGGCAGAATCTCTTGTGGAATGAGCGCTTCGGTGGTGATAGATGCAAAGTTCATGTGAGAGACACTCCTAAAAAAACAGAACGAGAATAATGAAGTCACGTTAGACGTTAGAACACGGATCTAGGTAGTTACACTCGTTTCCAGGTGTGAGTGCGCTTCCACTAACGTCGACGCAACAACATGCAAATGGGTAATGGGTGTGTATCACCTATTCTAACATAATAATTCCCACATTCCCACCTCATAATATGGATGAAGTTAGTGATTATAATGACGATAAAGTCTTTCTGGCGCAACATTTCAGAAGTCAGCTGGAGGGCGTGGTTCCAACTTGTCTCTGTCTCAACGCTCTTTTCAGTATCTATATTATCTCCAGAGTCGTCACCTTCTCCCATCAATGCTTCGGTGTCATCGGTTATCGAATGCCTGGAAAAGTGAACCATTAAATATCACACATCAAGGCGTCTCTACAGTACCTACACTAGGGTCTAGCCCGCCCATCTAAGTTCAGGCAGAACATGAGTTCTTGTTCAAGCTCAGGCAACTTTTCAACAAAGAGCCCACCTCAAGTGCAGAGTCCCCTCAAGAGAGCCGGCAAGTTGAAGACAGACGAATCCCAATAGAGCCATAATAATGGAAACAATACGGAACGCAGTCATATTCTGTAAAAAAAACACTCAAACGAAGAAAAACACTCCCGGCAATCAGATAAACACAGTGCATATGGCAAATTAGATACTTAGATGCGAGTTGTGGATGATATAACAGTAAATCCACAATGTTAGGAGACTGCTTATGTACTTCCTTGCCACAAAACGGAGCTTACCTCTAGACTATGGCTAGCCTTTTCCATCACAGCGATACCATTCACTGATAGAAGTATGGCAATTTGGGAGTATTTCATGGCAGCTACTCGAAGACGCGAATCCTTTGTTGAATCAGCAAAAAGAGCCGACCAAGCAACGCCAATGGCACTAAAATACTAAATGTATCATATACATGCTAAAATGCATAACACACGGAACCTTCAGTATGCTGTACAACTGAACGGACGAGAAACAGAACATAGGAACACAAAGAATAACAACCTGAAGAAAGCATCGTAGAGAAAGAGACCCGTTATCAAATGAATTCCCTCAATCCAGGAGCCGGTGACGTCCCATGGAAACCTATAACATGCAGTTACTCAAAAGAATACAGCTGAGGCAATCTGAGTTCTAATCAAACCATTACACATAATGAACTTCGCAAAGCCAAATCCGCATCACACGAACATCTTGCAAAGTGGAACAAGGACAGTAAACTCACCACAAGAAAACAAACGATATGCATATAAAAGGGCCAAAGAAGCGAATTATTTTCGTGCGCGAACGCATCCACCCGTGATGACTGTCCTAGAGAAGAATATATTAACAAAATGGTGTTTTCAGGTAGAAACTACAAAATAAACACGCAGTGCTACCATATATTCAGGTAAAAAGTTTACAGATTTTCAGTTAAATCCAAGTTTAGACAGAATAGCATGATACACCTAACAACTAGAAAGTAATCCGCAAATACCTGCAGGTAACCGAACAATGGATCGTTTATTGCATTCCAAATCATAAACAAGAGCTGTGCCAAATTGAACCACCACTGAGACACATGAAACACGTTGAGGAAGACTTTGACGTAGTAGAACATGAACACCACCTGCAAAGGTCGAATAACACTGTTACACCAAGCTTTCATTGCTTTCCATATTGAGATGAATAATAATGAAAGCCATATTGCTTTCATTATTCGCTGTAGCGAACATAACGAAAAAATACACATCACATGCAAATAACGTAATAGGATCCTCTATCTAACTACCGTAACCCATCAATAGCCGTTGCATAAGCAAAAGCAATGACTGGTTTGTTTCTGGCTAAGTGAATATTGCGTTGATAACCATACATATTGAAAACACCCGTGCATGTAACCCCAACTCCAAGGATTCCAAATAGAATAAACAATTTACTTACATGAAGTAGACTGAGTCCAAACTGGCCTGCACAAATAGCAGTCAGAGGACTGGAGACACGAAATCGCATCGTCTTGTATTTGATGATCGCTAGTTTCTGAAACTAAATTTATTAATTAAGACACATCGGTTGTCGACTTTATTTATAGCAGACACCTACACAAAAACATACAAACATGTAACTTACGAAAGGAGCTGAGCAGTGAGCAACCCGTTCTATTTTTCACTTCCAGCTTCCAGCAGTGTTTAGATGGATAACTTCATTGGGCCAAGAAGCGCTTCTGAATGAATAAGGTTTGACGATACAATGAAAAAAACGACGTGCGCATGATATAAAGAGGGAAAACAGATACAGTATCCAAGCAAATAATATGCTAATGTTGAGGTTGAGTTCAACAAAGACAGTATATTAGTTATAAAATTGATTTATTTACATCAAAAGCAAAGAATAAGCACAAATTCCCTAGAAATACAAACAAATGGATGCGAGACTAAATAAAGACTCACAGAGTCTACACTATCACAAAACCACAACGAATAGAGAAAGTGAAGGTGGTGTGGTGATAAGACTAGAACAAAAGAATCACAAAAGAATGAACTTATCGCGGGTGCATGATACCACGACCACCGTCAACTCGAAGGAGGTCTCCGGTAGTGAACGTACTCATGTCAGAAGCCAGGAAATAGATGGCCTTGGCAACTTCATCTGCCTCACCGGCCCTTCCGAGAGCGTGCGTCGTCTTGGAATGCTCCAGGAACTGAATTGTGATCCGTAATAGTAGTTTGGTAACATAATGTGAAGTAAACTTTTTCAAGCGTCTCACTGCGATCAACCCTTTGAGAGTGTGCCCGTATACTTTAAAACAGGTTCCAGCTCCATATACCGTCAATACAATACGCCTACGAAGGTATAAACCGTGGCCGTCCAATGCTTTTACCTACTATCACATGCCCGGACATCTGTTGTAACAGTATATAGCAATAGGGCATAGTTGTGCATAAAATGTAAAAAAAAACATACCGCCGAATAGGTAATATCATCCTGTCCTGCCCTCTTATGCAAATTAGTTACAGTCACTCCAGGGCTAAAACGAATACTAATTATGGTTATGGTAGTACCGACGCAATTGAATTGCCGATATGTGCCTGCTGACGTTAGACTTCTAAGGTCGTAAGCTAATGGATACAACAACAAAACATACCAAACAGCGTTGACCCTAACCCCGTTGGGTGCCATTTCTAAAGCCAAACACTTCGTGAACTGATCGACAGCTGATTTGGACATACAGTAGTAGGTGACGTTGGGAAACTAGAAATATAACATTAAGAACACAACAGATGACGGGATATCAGAACGAATCGCTTGAAGCTACTAGTTAATAATCCCCACTCACCGGACATGGCCCATTGATGCTGCTCACATTCACAATTGTTCCTTTCGTTTTAATAATGTGAGGAAGAGCCTCGCGAGTAAGACGCACCAAACTAAAGTGAAATGCATCAGCTAAAAAATAACATTCAATGCACAGACTCATGTAGGTTTTCCGACGCCGAATAAGATAGGGATTCAGCGCGGAAAGAAGCAACAGCAACACTCCTCGAAAACTAAAAAATAAACATCAAGGTTAGGGCTGACCTCCTCACATTGGTGTCAAACACCTTGTCATACACATCAATTCCCGAATCCAAGACGCTTCCTGCGGTTAAAATACCAGCGGAGTTAACCTGAACATGATATGTGATTAGAACGATATAGCTTTACTTTAACAGAAAACTGGATAGAATACTTATATTTCCCAAGTAATACAATACTAAACACCGACCGGCAATGTACTACCTACCATCATATTTGTCATCATATTTGTATTTGTGCTACCGTTGCTTTACTCGACAAAACTGTACGTTGCATATATTTTTCTCATGAATTGTATGTGTGCGTAATAAATTATTATTATTATTATTATTATTATTATTATTATTATATACTAATGTACAACGAGGATTATAAAATAAGAAAGAAACAAAGTACCAAGGAATCGATCTGACCAAAGGCCTTGATGGTATCGCCGACAATCAAAGACGGGGCGTTTTCCGAAGAGATGTCTGCAACGGTGTACCGCACCTAAAAACTTGAAAGAGTAAATAACAAGTATTCGCTTTAAAAACAAACACTAAAGACCAATCTTTGGCTTATGTCTTGCAGGTGAAACAAAAAACAACAATAAACAAGAGAAAAACATACATCCTTTTCGGTGAGACCTCTTTTCACACATTCCGACGCCACCTCTTTAAGAGCCAATTCGTTTCTGAAAAGGTGTAACTTAGTTACACAAACCAAACGGTCACAATCGATCGAGGGACTGCGTAAAATTTTCAACAAATAAAGAGCTTATAAGTTAAACCAAACTTCCAGTCAAGGAAAGCCGAAATGACTTTGAGGCAAACAACAGAGCAGCTGCACGCCCAATCCCCGAAGAAGCTCCTAAAATAGGAATCAAATCAAACAACCGGGCAAAAAACGCCTCATTTCTACCGTTAGGCACAAACAGGAAGCAAAAAAGGGAAATGTGGCATAGGAATGGGCCTTGGTAAGAAAATACCTGTGATAACAGCGACTGGCAATGACATATCCGTTCAAGTATTACAAAATACAGAGTAAACACCACCAAAATAAAAAAGAAATTACAAAAAAATGCAAAATGCAGAAAATAATGCAAAACACTTTACACGTCGGGTGCCTCTCATGATTACTGTATATCTCGCGTTTTTACAATTTATCTACACCTTTTCCCTCTATCAAAAATCGCACTCTCTCGCATGTGCATGTTTTCCGCAAAGTTGCATAAAAGTGGTGACGGTGCATGCGTTTCGTTACATTTTTTCCGTTTTTGAGTTCTGTGTGCGCAAGTTTATTTTAGTTGGGTATGTTTTGTTTATTCCAACGTCTGTTCTGTACTCTCGAACTTGTTTAGTATGAATAACGCAAACCTTATGCGTGAAGTGCGCCTGTGGGATAACAATTCGGAGCGGGAGCAAGTGGAAAATATGAGCGAATTGTTTGCGGTTCGTGTCTTTGTTTCACATTCCTGTCTGTTAGTGGTAGTTTTATGTCTGCACGAACTATTGTGTATTACTCTTACTATTATTCCTTCAATGTGCAGAATGCAACCGGACCTTACACGAAAAATAAATGTGTATTAGGAACACCTTTGTTTGTTGTTTTTGCTTTATACTTCTTATAGGTTTTGAACTCTTTGGAGTGCCTTGAGAAAATGTTCAGCAGGGATCATGTTACTGCTGATGAATACAAAACGGAGTGCTTCAAGCTTCTGGATCAGTATAAGGTTTGCGCTTGTGTATATTCCTTGATGAGTTGATGTTGATGCTCAAAAGGAGATTATATAAATACTTTATTGCATAAAAAAGGCAACTATAAAGCGAGATCTAGCATACGAAACCTGATTGCTGGACTACTCAAAAGAGCTTGTACTGGCTTTAAAATTTGGCATGTATTTCGTACTTTCGTTTCGTAAGCTGCCCATCTTTGCTCCGAGTAGTTCATATGCTCATTTTATGTTTCCAGGTAACGATGCGTCTTGTCCACGGTACCGATGTAGAGGCGTTCGCCTCAAAATATAGGCTACATTGTCCAGCTGCTTTGGAAAGAATTCGAGAAGGACGTCCTATTGTGGCAAGAGACGACAAAGGAAATCTACTTAAGAGTATTGCTGAAATAGTGGAGGTTTGTAACTTTCTTCTTTGGCGATAGGGCATAAATCCTGTACGTGTTACGTAAAAGGGCGTGAGCGCATTTGGTCGAGCGTACATGATATAGCAATGATGCTCTTCACTTCTCACAAATTTATATATTTTCAATAACCTCTGGAGGTGGTCTGATCGGGATTCAGTTCGTGCGTGATTCATCGCACCGCTTTATGCCCATAACTATGACGAGGTGCCCCATCCCTGACTATCAATACATGTTTTCGATTTCAGATGTTCATTACATTCTTCGATCAGCTGAAACTAAACGTACGTGCCGTGGATGAGCTGTTCCCCAATTTGAACGAATTATACAGTTCAATCAACACAATGAGCAGACTTCCAGACGACTGTGACGTGAAGGCAAGGGTCAAGAAATGGTACGTGTTTTACGGGTTTACCTACCATTCCACGGTTCCCACTCTCTTTTGGTTTTGCTTCTGATAAATAATGCCAAATTCCATGGATAATAATAAGTCATCTCAGGCACGAAAAACTCTCTCTAATGGAAGCTGCGGAGGAGATTAACGAGGATGAGGCCAGGCAGATGATCTTTGAGTTGGAGGGCGCCTACTCTTCATTCATTAAGTTCCTTCATAGTCAACAACATTAAGCGGTATTTCTTTGCCACACGGGTGATTGTGTAAGGTCACTTCCCCTTTTCACCGTTGATTTCTATCAAATTTACTCTAAATCAGTAAATCTCTAGTCTTGAATGCAGGCTCACTTTACCATAACCTTTTTTATTTAGTGTTGGATATATTTATTGATCCCACATCTGCTGATTGTTTCTGACTTTAGTAGTCTGTAACATTGTGCACATTTTTGTCTTATTAACCTTTTGCACTTGGGTTACCATTTCAGTTTTCTGCCTACGGCTGTGATTATTTTCTTTCTGATTGTTGCTTTTTTGTAGATACCCTGTACAGTAAATTTTACTTTCGTCTTTCACTTATGATGTACTTTGACTGTGGTTGCTTACCATCAGGATATCTACTTATCATTGTCATGTTCTGCTCCATGTTTTCACGAAAAGTGGTTCTCTATATTTATATTTTCTCATTATCTCTTTTTCAGATAGCTCCAGCAGTGGTAGATTAGTTGGACTGGTGATCGATATCCGATCGCGTTGGTAATTAAACATGGTACGTTTCTTTTTAATTTTATGGCTTCTTTATTGTTCATGCACTCCAGTTAATGGTTCGTGTATGACTCACTTCTCTTTTTACATCATTTCAGGCCATATTGGGCTTCCACATAGTGGTCTCACTGGTGGTCGTGTGCATCATTTCGAAGTGTGCGTCGCGAGTGTCCATCGTCAAAGCATATATCGTGAAGGGGTGCGTTCATTTTTGTTTTCTACTCAGTTCTTTTTTTCAGGGTAATTCGAGTTTGTGATTATGAAAACTATGTACATTTAGTGGCTGATTATGACCAACACAATACCGTATCACTGAAAATGTTGACAAACTGTTCTCTAGGTTATATCGATTTATCGCCCCGAGTAACGATGAACTGCGTGCCTTGATGCCGGCTCGACAGCAAGGGGGAAATGCCCGTTCGAGAAGAAAACGAATGTACGTTTGAGTCTGATTCAGAAGTATATGTTTGATTTTTTGGTCTAGTGAATTGTTGTGCCATATACAGCGGCGTTGTGCTTAGATTCATTTCATTTGTATCCACATATGTTTTAAGGGAAGAAGAGGATGCCGATGGTTTCAATATTCCGAAGCAACTACCAATTCAATTGAAGGTTGGTTGGTTTGGAGTTTGGACTTCTAGGTTCTACCTAACATAGTCTTAATTAGAGTTTATTTATGAATTGCTTAAATGATCGACTTTTCTAAGTGTTCATCAGTATGTGTTTTGGGTCTTGCATCAAAAATTGAATTGCTGACAGAATTTCACTAATTATCATTCAGGTGGCACCGGTTCAGGAAATCGAATTGCAAAACTTTGTTTTCTACACCAGTATTCACTGGATGTCATTGTTTACCCCATTGGCATGTTTGGTGTACGCACTCAGTGAGGTGAGCCTTTTGAAAGTACCTCTTTTGTATGGTTTGTCTAAGATTTCATCATTTCATGGCTTCATCATCAGGCTATAAGGCCCTGAGTTGAATTCAACCCAATTATTGTCCAATTTTGTTTATTAATTGCATTTCTTCTTGTTATGTCTTTTTGCTGGCTATGCAATTAAATTATATGAGGATTGTTTTCAGTGTTGGTTGTTTCTGTTCCCGGAAAGCACTGACATGAATGTGTCCGTCATATGGCTTCTCATCGCCATTGCTTTTGTTTTGCAGGCAGGTTTTATTTTCTTGCTGATTTCTAGTTGCTTGCTGTATTTTGCCTTTTTGTTTCTTTTGTGAACAAGCATAAAGTCTTCACTTTTAGATTCTCACGAAATTGACCGCATTTTTGTGGATGAATGTTGATGAAAGAGGTCTTTTACTCTCTTTCGGATGCATTTATTTCCTCGCCAGTGTCATTGTTGCAATGTGGGCAGATAGAATTCTCGACGTGAAACTTATGGACGGTGTGTATTCTCTATTTTCAATATTCAGTATTTTCGCAGCCAGATGCGAAAATCTGTTAGCTTGGCGTTTAGTTGAAATAGAGACCGAATATAAGTTTGTGCGCTATTGCGCTGTAGACTTTCCAGGTACCTGGTATTTGCGTACTTCCCTGATAATACTCGTCTATTTCAGCGTACGATCGCTTTTCGGAGAATGTTGCTGCCTTGATGGCTGAGACTGGAGCCACTGTCGAAGTGGACAACAAGCCGAAGAGTCCTCTTCTTCTCTACATATCACTCGCTGTAAACATTACTTATTACTTTAGTTTATGTAATTATCAAAGTTTCATAAGCGGATCAAAATCAGCTAATCAACTATCATGTGTGCCGAAAATGTAGCTATGTATTATATTGATTTTGTATGAGAATTATATCAAGTTTTACTTTTCAGGTGTTCTTCTCCTTTTTGTCCACAATGCTGGTCTTTCCCAACTTCCGTTATGCAACTATGTACACTCGGTCACTGAACATTGCTTCCCCGGCCAACAAGTGGGTTGCTTTCGCATCTTTGATTATTATTATTATTATTTGTTTCGGCTGCACTTGTATTTTTTGTGAAACTCATAGTTTCACTACCTGTGGCAGTGAAACTCTAATAGTTTTGTCTGTTTTTCCGTGTTTTTGTAAAATTGCAATGTGCGATTTTCGCACAGATAGTGAGGCTTAGTTTTTGCATAATTTCTAATCTAGTCTACTTCCCATATTTTATCCTATGGCATTCCGTTCAGGTTCTTGTTACACATCGCATTCCTGTTGCCCGGTCTTTGTCTCCTTTTATTTTGTCGCCCAATCAAGTATTATTTAATCGAAGGACCACGGAAGTTGTGAGTTCTTTTGTAGTAAGATACGCTATGTTTTTTCTTATCAGTGCTACAGTATCGTTCAATTGGTTCAGTACCAATGACAATGACTCTTTTGCTCGAATTGCAATACTTGGTGACATAAACTTGGGTTTAGGCTCACCGAACCGCAGTTGGACATTCTGCGAATATATATTGCCATCGTAAGCGTAATGCTAAGGTATGTTTGGAATAGGAATAGTTATCAAATTTCTTTTATGTGTATGTCACATTGTGCGTACTATATTGTTATTGTAATAATCTTTTTAATGGACAATTTTATGGTAATGTGAGTAAGGGGATGGATTGATTTGAGAATGTGGCTCCGGCGTGATCACCTTCAGTCCCACCTCGATCTGTCCTATGATAAGCTACAACTGTTGCAAAAGGAGTCAGGACACGTTAGGAATATCCAATTGCAATCACTGGTATTTCATTTGTTGACTATGTTTGTGTGTTTCAATTAAGCATTAAGCACTTGTAGCAATAGTAAAAGTATTAAAGAATTAAAGATCGCCCTCGTTGGCTTTGATTTTTCATATAGTTGTCGAAGCGGATTAATTGAATGAAGTTTCGAAGTTATAGGCTTTTTTTTGTTCAGATCTTCCGTTACTATTCGTACTTCTGTGCCGCCGTCGTGCAGTATTTTGCTCCAGTTTTACTGACCTTCTTTTTCGCGCTGCTCTTGAAGACAACAGGTATGTATTCATGTTACTCATAGTCGAATACCAGGACTTTATTTTATAAAATGTAACAACAATGAAAGTTTGACTCGCGGTGAAGCAGTTATTTGTGAAGCCAATGGATGAATCTAGGTGATCTGTCGTGGGTTGGAAGTGCTCCTATAACACGTGTAGAGGACCCGTCCGAGAGTTCGCTATCGGCTCAGGTATGTAGTATGTATCATTCACTGTGTATGATTGATTATTTATGTTGTATACTTCCCTTTTTTGTTGGATTTTGGATTGATACATCATTTTTTTGTAAGGTTCAGTTTCTTGTGTAATGTTCAGTGTGATGCGTTCCGTTCATAATGTAGTGGTCACTATTTCATTCGTACCTCTCCTTTCAGGGTGCATTCAGTCTGTTGTTTGATTCTACCGTATGCAAGGCAGTGTGGGGATTCGCCCTCGTTGTTGTCACAGCCATCAACTTCTCTCTTTCTCTGATTGGTGTCATCTACAACTCATACACGGGGGTTTGATCAGTATGTTCTTGGGAGTTTGGATGTAAGTCTGTTTTTTATTTCATTTCCAATTTTGGTTCCTTTCACGTTAGGTGTGTCGAAATAGTCGAAAGATCTTTTTCTATAGGATGTAGTATAGGATTTGTTGCAAATTGTTCTCCTTGTCTGCGAATTAACATTACATTGTTCCTTCCTTATACCAAAGGCTCATTGCGCTACTTAGTATACCGTATGTGATTCTTGTATCTTGTATTTCAGATCTTTACGCTTATTTGTTGCCATTTTTACCTTAAAATGACGCTAATCGTAAATCATGCCTTGTTAATTTTGCTCATAATTTTGATTGCTTTCAATGCTTTCTGTTTTTGAACTCTTATTGTTAGGCTAGGATTTTACTATTTTTCTAATAATTTGTTAATTCAGTATTCTTCCGTAATTGATTTGAGATTCTTAGTTTCATAATAATACACATTTTCTATGATGATCGTGCAATAAATTTTTTTAAACTCACGTTTTTCACCCTTTTCCTACAGTTTAGATTAGGGTTTGATCCCGTATTTTACCTTTATTTAGACCTCTGTTTGAATTTTTGATATTTTCTTCTTATTGGAGTCTCTTGATTTCTCCATTCGTCATTTCTGGATACTTATGATCTTGTGAACCTTAGGAAATTCTGTATGATTTCATTGTAGGTGACTATGACCGGTGAGTGTCTCATGTACGGCGTCGATGTTGACTCCAGATGTCTGTCTTCCGTCCAAGCAGAGGAAGAAAGGATCCAATTCGTTATTGGAAGTCAGAATATCAAACAGGACAACCAGGTATTGATTCGTTGATCGTGGTTTTACTCAGGTGACCGTATGCTTTATGATAGTTGGACTAGTGCCTTGAGCATGTTTATAAGTACGTTGGTGATATGCTGATTGTTTGAGGGATTTATATTTCATTCGTGTCGCAGAAAATATGGGTAGCACTTTATGTTGACGCTCTAGAAACGCGATGAAACCTTGCTTTCTTCGTGCACGCTTCTTATATTCGTCGACATTCCCGTCTTCTATCTTCTAGGTATGTCTTCTGAGTGTTGAGGGTGAGTGGCAGCGTGTGGGAGCCACCTCCTTCCCACACCCGATTGGTGAAGTCCGCGCCCTGGCCACCAGTCCATCTCAGAGTGACGTACTGGCTACAGCGTCTTCTGATTGTAAGTTTTTGCTTCGGTCCTATCCTGGTAATAAATCCCGTGAACATTTTTGTGTGGGTTTGTTCCAAGTTTCAATTGTTTGAAATATCTACCTACATTCATTCTCGTATTCTCCTCTCACAGGTGCGAGGTAGTAATAACACTGCCTTTTTTAATAATGTACTGTAGGCACGTGCCGAGACCTAGTCCTATGGCTCGGCACGGGCCTACTGTACATAGGTAAGCACAGCTACTAGAATCAGATAAAGTCGGAACGTTCTTCAGTTCGCCTACCCCATCCACTGCATCGATTGAATATGTACAGAATGAAAGATAACGATCCAGAACTGGAAGAACTCTCTTACTTGGAAACAGAACATCAGATTCATGGGTAGGCAAAAGAATTGTTCAATATCTTTGCGGAATTCATATGTACTACTGTCCTAGACCACCCTGGACACATCGGAAATCGGAAGTGGTTTGGCTTGTCCCATTAATGACTGATTGAAACAACTGCATCTGAAATCCCTTTTTGTTATAGGCTTCAATGGGAACCACAAACGAGTAGAATTGGGTACGTACACTCGAATACGCTTTACGTGTCGGATGTTCAACCTGGTACTATTGAGGTACGTTTCTTTTACCGGAGATAGCAACTTTTTGTTAGTTCTTCTTTCAAATGGCGCTCATGAAACAAATGACAACTTCTTGTACGACTGAGTTTATTTATGTAACATCTGAAACATTGGATGTAAGAACTAAGAGTATAACATCCTTGTTGTGCATATATCTTCCGAACCTTTGTTTCAGCAAGTTGCATCACAAAAGGCTGGTGGCCAAGTGCATTCCTTCACCTTTTCTCCACATAACAATGGAAATATTGCTGGAATTTGCATAGAAAAAGACGCGACTTATGTTGACTTGAGGAGCCCTGGGTAGGCATTCTGTGTAATCGAGTAACTTTGAAGAGTAGCTGATCAACTCACTTTTTCAACTCAGTGAGAATCTCTACTATTGTTCTATGCTTATACTCTGTTTTTGTTTACCTTCTTCTTTGATTCAGAATCGCTAACCGAATACCCGAGGCGCATTCGTTTCGATGTTTGACAATGGATTTCAACCCAAATATGCAATATGTGGCGGCCACAGGTTGGTGAATAGTTGTGTATGTTTGTTACTCTATTAATTTATTTTTGTGGTAGTCTACAATTAATATATGTATTATCATAGCTAGTCAAATATGTGGTGTTAGTGTTATAATTACTAACTCTAATTCTCTAATCTAATTTGGCGAGCAGTGGATGTCACACTGAGAAATTAGTCCATTCCTTTTGTTATAGGCGGAGATGATGGTGCTGTTCGTGTGTGGGATTGGCGGAACCCAACCGAACCTATCTATTCAATCCGACCGCACGCTCATTGGATATGGCAGGTTTGTCTTCTTATTATCGGAATTCCTTTTCAGAACGAGCTTTACGTTTACATTTGCAATTTTATGTTTAGCTACGATAACTGTGTAACTGAAACCTTATTGCACGTCAGTCAGTATGTTGTCCACCGAGCTTTTCTTGTATTATCTGGGCCAGTTAAAGATGCGATATCTTTTCACTTGTAGAGTTAATAGTCCCACAATCTGTCAGTTTAGATCCGTTTCCATCCGGTCCACGACCAACTCCTCCTCTCCTGTGGTGGGGATGGGTGTGTCGTGTTGAGTTGTATGCAGTCGATCTCATCGGAAGCACACTCTTCTGCGGATACGGAACAAGACGAGGAAGATAGGGAGACAGAAGGTGGGCAGTATCACTTAAAAAGATAAAGAGTACCGCCAGCAGTATCACTTTAACTGGAATATTTTAGTCACACACTGTAAATCGGAATGTTTTATGCATACGATACAATCAGTATGTTGCTCACGGGTGTTAGTCATAAATTGGATACGATTTCGACTATTTTGCGTGGAATTGTAGTTGGTATGTTTTGTGAAACGTACGCTGGAATGCACCCTCTCTTCTGCAGAAGTTTTTATTTTACATGTAGTGCAAGGTAGTGAGCCAGCAACGTTTTTCAAACCACGTGTCATACCGCTTTACTATCGTTTATTTGTAGAAGAGGAGGAAGACGAAGAGCGTACTGCTCCCCTTGATGACGGTGAGTTGGACCGTGTAGATGAGCACGAGGACTCTGTCCACTCGATTGCATGGGCGTCCTCTGATCCGTGGACATATGCATCCCTTAGTTATGATGGGAGAGTGGTGGTCAGTCGGATATCTAGAGAACACAAATATGCACTCATGCAATTGTGAAACTGTTTATCTCTAAGTTTCACTGAGATGAATAATTTATCAATTAGTTCTCTAATACTATTGTCCATGAATAACCGTTGTTTGTTAATGATATTTTAAGATAAGTTTCTTCAATTAGAGGTTGAAATATGCCAAAATGTGTTGCTATAGAGCTTGAAATACGTCACAGAGTAGGGTAGAAAGAATTATAACTTATTACTAATAATTTTACGTTTGCTTTACTCTGGAATGCACGTGGATCTAGTATATGTATATAGAATTATTTTTTACGACTATTAAGCATAAGTTTTACATGTGATACTCTTTTCAATAGCATAGTCATTGTTTTTTTTTAATATGGGGCTAGGCGCGCGATAGCGCGGCAAGGAGGGCCAAAAACCTACCTAAAACAACACGTTTTCCACGATAAAGTGATTGATATATGATTTCTGTGTTGTCGTCCTTTTCTTATTGATTATTAGGTACTGTAACATTCCATATTTTACATACGAACCTTTCTTTGTGATATATTTATATTTATTGTTAGCACACAATTAATAAATTTTGGGTGTTATAGTTTCGTTTTCAATTTCAAAGATGTTGTGTCGTTCAAAGTACTTCGTTTTTACCATTTTTGTGATGACGTATACAAAATCGTTACTGTAGGCGGATCGTATTACACTGTGTGTTTTCAGTGCAACTCTCGATGTCCGCCAATCCTCGTTGGTGGCCCTATAGGATTCCCATTGAAGAAGCATTTAAGAAGTCACTCGTACTGATTGCAGGTCAGAACATATGTACCTTTTCATATACAGATGAAGGGGTTGAGTTGAATGTCTGAATTACGTAATTAGAGGAAATGGGAACTGGTCATATTTGCGTGTAGAATGTTTCAGTTTTGGTAGAGGTAGTTTGGAAAGTCAATGAGTATGTATTAGCATGAGATTGCCTAGGAGTGAATGTATACCTTGTTGCATAATATAGAGTAAGTTTTGAGATAATCGCGAATAATCATTTAGGTGTCGCTATAGGAGCCGTGGTCGTCACAAAGATCTACAAGCCTCTTGAGGTGAGTGAACCTTCATAGTTCAAAGTTACTGTAACAGAATGACTTTTTTTTCTTGTATTTTTCTGTGGTGCACTTATTGGTAGGCGGATGTTCGTTCCACCGCTTATTTGGAAATATGTACGAACTCTTCACATAAACGATGAGACGCTTTAAATTATTTCATATACTACATTTAACAATAAGAACAGCAACGTTGTGACTAATAAATTACCTTTATCGTACTGATGAGACCCAACTACAGCAAAATCCTCATATACGATCAGGGTCGAAACGGGGTGTTAAAGATCATGTTAAAGAACATGATACACTTTATCTATCATTCAATACTCTCCTTTACACTTTTCCTATTATTACTGTAAATTTATTTATTTCGTTTCTTTTTTAATTATAGGAGTACGATCGTGAATTGGAGAGAGGGAAAATAGATCTTCTGAATAAATACAAGAAGATTCACGAAGAACGGTTACGGTTGGGAGGACAGTTGCCGAATAATCAATAGACTAGACGAATGACTTTTATGTGTACATTTTTTGTCTGTTCTGATTAATGTTTTGAATTGTAGTGTTAATTAGGTGCGTAGCTACAGTATCTGTGCGCGAATCACGCAATTATATGTTATCTGTTAACGAAGTTACATTCAGTTTATTATTGAATGCGGGTCTATTCTATAGTGTAATTGTAGCGACTATTTTTCTATTTGGTTGATAGATAGGTACAATACTATGTAGGCCGTAGTGCATAGGAAAGGCTTTAACACATAGATAGTTAACTGAATACTCTTAAGTTTTACTCTTATTTAGAAAAGAAAAACGTGTTTTTTTTACAATTGATATGCACGTTTACATCTTTAATAAAAACTGATATTTAATGGTTTTGGTGTATTTGTGTTGTGACATAGTTTACCTTCTATTCTATACAATCTTTGTCTGCAGTATTTTTCCGTGAACTATTTGAAGATATTTGGTGGGGTATGTCGGTTTCTAACCAAACAAAAGGCCGGATTGTGTGATATGACATACTGTAGTATGGTTACAATAGTGAAATGTTCAACTAACGAAGGTGTGTCACAATTCACAATGTTTGTTTATCAATATACGTATGTATAGTTCTTTTCTCTAGTAAGTGTATGTCGGCAGAGGACACTAATCTAGCGAAGAAATTACAATTGGAATTGAATGGACTGCGACGAAGTGCAAGACGGGTACGGTAGTTTATGGTTCTGAGTCTGTGTAAGACGCCAACGTGTACTGTATGTGTAAGACGCCGACGTGTACTGTATGTGTAAGACGCCGACGTGTACTGTATGCATATCGCATATAAGGATATGGACTATGGACCTTCCTTACTTCTGATTCTCACATAGGAATCGATGGTTCAGCATTTTAAGTTAGTGAGAAAAAGAGGTTCGATTTGAGAATTACGTACTTCTTCAGCCAGCACCAAATCACAACGATGATTTTGTCGACGTTGAGAGCTTCGAAGATTTTGAAGAGTTCGGATTGCCTGTAGAGAAATGGGAACCCAAACCGAAGAAGAAGAAGGTATGCGAACTGTGAACATTATTTCTTGAATCTAATTATTTTGTAATATCGTGTTTGTCATAGCGAATGTGTTGTTTTTACTGTCAATCAACACAACGAGCATACCAGAAATCTTTATTATGATTATTATATATGTTATGTACACGTAATGTATTATTGGTGTAAATACAAGATATGTACAGTAAATTATGTGACAAGTGACCACTAGGGAACGTGAGTGACTAGTGTAAATGACCTAATCTAATGAAATAAATAAACCTAACCTAATGAAACAGGGTCTTGAGCTTTTGGAAGACTGTTGTTGACACGGGTTTGGGTAGGAGGGTGATGGGATCAACATAGTCAAAACAGTCGGCAAAAGCAGTGGGGGAGGCAAAACTACGGTAGTGCGATGGGCCTGGGGATAAGTCGGAGGGCTTGGGGGCGGGGATATTTTTGGGTGAAGAGGGGACATAGTTTCTTCTTGTTTTGGTGGATGAACCTCCCTCTTCTGCTATTCCACTCACTTTCTTGTGTGAACGGATCATCTCTCTAAATGGGGAATATGGTTAGACTTTTGAGGCCGTATGCAAATCTTCCCATGAAAGTTGTGTAGTACGATAGTCTATTTTCACATTCTAGTACATCGGTTCTATTCCGCATTTGGATGAAGAAAATTGTATTTCAAAATAAACAACATACCGTTTGTACACGTTGATTCGACGGCTGTGGTGGAACGTGGTTCTTTTGGGTGTTTCCACCTTGGCAATTGAGAGAATACGAATCGATGGGGATGGTGGGATAGCAGTACGGGGACAGTAAGAAGCACGTCTGCCGCTTTTCTTCACACGACTAATGAGTTTTGATTTCTCAATAACCGTGGAAAGCCTGCTCTGACGATACTTCTTTTTATGGGAGGGAGGGTGTGGGTGATGGGGCATAGGGGTTATAGAAGGGAAAGTTGGGACGATGTGGTGTCGAAAACGGACCACATTGGGAGGAGTGGGAGGTAGCTGGGACATTGCTTCGATCTTGATTTGACAAGAGTGACATTGTTCAACCTT
The DNA here is from genome assembly GCA_036852015.1 of Pelodera strongyloides. Classification (NCBI taxonomy): domain Eukaryota; kingdom Metazoa; phylum Nematoda; class Chromadorea; order Rhabditida; family Rhabditidae; genus Pelodera; species Pelodera strongyloides. The sequence goes on from JAANDG010000199.1 coordinate 87,152, forward strand.
GGGCTTTGCTTAAGTACCCGCGATCGGGGTGCCACTTTTGTTTGCGTCTCTGGGTGCTCATTGCAGTGATTGTCTTTCGCGAGTTTGCGTCTCTTGGTTCTCATTGCACCTGCCATCTTTCGTGATAAGGGCGTGTTCTCGGGTGTCGGAGCGTGTCGCGCGGGCGCCCATGCCTGCGGGGTGTGTGACACGGTTTGGCAACTCGGAGCAGATGTGCACTTGTCTTTGAGGAGCTGTCAGATACCGCTGGTTGGGACCGTGGCACTTTGCCAAGCGGAACCCGCGAGGATGTTGGGGAAACAATCACCTGCCAACTTGGTGTTTTGTTATCAACGGGTTGGTTATCGATTGAAAGTGAAATGTAGAACTGAGAGCCCAAGAAACTCAACGCTTATGAGAATATGAAAAAAAGATAAGAAAGCTGGGCTTCGAAATTGTCTCTGTTTATTCACGAAATCTTACATTATGAGTATAATAAAGTTTGATTCACGGGCGTGGTGAAGCAATTATATACATTTGAACATTTTGAACATTGAAGACTTTATTCTGAAAAAGAACAAAAGCGAAATAATACAGCGTGAACAAATACATGAAAAACGTAAAGCGAAATGCTGGACAACACAAAAATACGGAAGGTTACATAAGAACTAAGAGTACTGAGAGTTGTTGATTTTACATTTGGTGTTTACGATTCATGTAAATGATTGAGTTAACTTGCTTCATAAATTGCTGTTTTTAAGGTTCCTGAAGCAAAAGCTAAGGATAGGAAAGAACCAGTCAGAAAGATGGAAACACGGAAGAAACTTCTCTTGGAATCTCCAGAAGACGGTGAATGCAGTCGAAAGAAGGAATCAGCGAAGATTAAGGTATTAATCAGACATCCAATAGGGGCTCATTAGTATCTAAGTACCTCTTCTACCGTCAGGGACCAACTTCATACTATTTTAGTTGTTTATCGCAAATCTGTAAATTGTACTTGCATTCATTGACCTTCTCATCATCATTTATATGGTGCACACTTATATTATATATAATGTGTCAATAAATTATTATTATTATTATTATTATTATTATTATTATTCAGTCCTGTGCTATTCCTCCTTCTGCTCCGGAATCGTCCCGACGTACGCCTGAGGTAGCACCAGATGTTATTGATTTGGTCACGCCGAAGAAAGACAAAAGATCTGTGAAGCGACTACTCGTCGAAGGTTCTCCAGATTTTGGTGCGTTGTTTTGTGATTGGTCAGAATTGTACGCGTATCGACCCTTTTCGTTGAACTAATGAGCTGTCTTGTTATGTTTTTGTCAAATAATTTTAATAGCTCTCTTCCTTTGGTTATGTAGTCTGAGTATATACTTAGGCTTCGGTATAGTGGAGGATGATGTTTTGATTACCAAATCTAAATCTTCTTCGAAGCGAGAAATTGAAAGGAAAATAACGAGCAGGAAGAGGATAATCGAATCATCTCCGGAACCCGATGATCTATGCGGTACTGTAGTTCTAGGAGGTGGGATTATGGTTTACTACAATGGGACAGTGCTGTGTGAAATTCAGTTTTTAGAATCTTTTAGAAATAATTAGTGCTCGTGAAACCTATTTACTCAAGGTGTCATATTATGCCGAGCATATATCATTTTTCTTCTTTCTCAGCGGAACCTGACACGCCTGTTTTGTCAACGAGAGATTCGAATACTGTGAAGGGGGAATTATTTGGTGTTGAAAGGCAGACGAAAGACTCCGAATTGAACGATGTCAATGGGGATCAGTCAGATGTTGAACAGAAGGAGAGTGAAGGAGAGGCAAGGAGGACGGAGGGAGGAGGAGAAATGGTGTCAACCCCGTGTGGAAGTGGTTAGTTTTCATTCTTCTCTGTTTAAACCTCGCCCTTTCTATCCTTAGGGTTTGATTTGAGTTCCTTGTTTGCGTAAGACATAACATGGAATCAAGCGTGTATCTCATGTGAAGGAGTAAGTGAAAATGGGCAACGTTTTTGCGTGAACTACTGCAATCTGCTCTGTCATGGGCTAATCATGTGTAGGCGGTGCAGTAGTTGAGTACTCTTTTTGAATGTAGTAATATCCTTCCACACTAGTGTAGGTTTTCTTATTGCTCATTTAGGGCTTCATGAACATTCACCCGAAAACTTGGATCCGCAATCTACACAAACAAGGAAGAAAGTGGATGTCGACGATGAAGATGTGAACGTAACTAGAGAGGTGATTGTTTGGCATATTATCTTTTGATGTTCAAAGAAACTCCACATACTCGCTATGACTTTACAAGATATCCAAACCGCTGCCTTTCCATTGGTAGAAGGGAAGAACAGTCATGTAGTTGTTGAGTACTGTAGTAATAGTTAATCTTTTAGGATCAAGTTCCAATCACTCCGTCAACTCCAACGGGTGTTTTACAGCGAATTCGTTCCTCTGCGATTAATGCAAAAGGTTGTTATTTTCACTAACGTATATATATAGGACGTTAGTTTTCCCGATGCTCTTCTCGTAGTCTTTCAATAGAATCGAAACCGTGGTTGTTTTCAGTGCCTATGAAACCCGTTCTTCCCCCCTTGATCAATTGTCCAAATACACCGTCGACACCTAACACACCCGGACTGTCAACGCCTAATGTAAGTGGAGCAGTTGATATTGAGATCGATGTATATTTAATTGATTTGAAACACCTTGCTTTGTGATAATTAAGTTTGTTGCAACCATGAGGTTTCTTGACTATGTGGTCTTTTTTAGTTTGATGTTTATTCCTGTGAATTCGTAGGCTGTTCGTCGTCGCAGTCTCGGTATGCCAAAAGTTGTGTTAGGAGTTGTGAAGTCCAAATTCGTGTCTCCTTGCTCGCAGATCGGATCGCCTGAGTCGTCTGGTTGGTAAAGTTATTCACCTCATTCACCTGTCTACGGTAGCCGATTTGGTTATTTTTCGCCAATACAGAATATGGGATTTGAAGTTTGAAGCCCATTATACTGTAGCTTCTGCATTTTTTTCAAGTCGAATTTGTCAACTTTGAACTTGTGTTTAGAAGCTGAAAAATGTCGTACTTCTGTGGGAATGTCCAAGAAACCGTTGTATTCAGGAAAACTTCTATCTTCGGAATTCAGGTTTGTTTGTCACAGTGTCACTGCCACTGCATTTTAATTGATATTTTTCGAGCCTTACGGGAAAGCGCCCATGTGCTTTGCCCTATGTATATGCAGTTCTACTGAGTACACATCACGTGTTTATCAATATAGTGAACTTTTTTGATGTTTGGTAATTTGTTTGGCAACCAGCCCAAACATCTTAATTTATAGTTTGGTTATTTGCAGGAGTCCTCTGGCTAAGGTGGATGAGACACAGACTAAAGGTCGGAAAAAGAAGAATAAAGCGGTGAGGTTAATGTGTTAATGTACAGTATTAATAAGGAGAACGACCATCTTTTCCACTCCACTCCCATGGCATAAACTCGTTGACGCTCTGACCGACGAAACCACCATCCGAATTAGCATATTGCACAAATTTATACGGTGGTCTTGAGCTCGCCGTCATACCACCGTCGGGATTAGAATATTAGGTATGGTTCAGAAACGTATCATAATGAGATCAAGTTAAAAAACTGATGGTGATTTTGAGCTTTCCCCGACGAGTTGTATGCCATGTCACTCCTAGGTTTACAAATTCCTTTTTGTATGTTTACAGGTTGAAAACGAGCGTACTGAATGTGACGATCCACTACGGATGAAATTTGTCGACAAGATTCAGGTCCGTGCGTTTCATGATTCAGTTGAACTGTTATTTCATATTTTTATCCATCCCAATTATTTCTCTAACAATGAGTTTCTTTGAAAAGAGTTTATGTCAGCAAGCGGTATGTATCTACATATTCCTTTCAGGACATATTTGCGAAAGGTGCTTCAGACCATGAGGCGATCATTCGCAGGCTTTTATCTAAACCATTCACTATTCCGATACCCGGATACACTTGTGGGTTTTCCTGAGTTTCTAAGTTTCAACGACGTTTCTGTCTGTATTTGTTTCCATGAGAACGTAGGACATTCATCAGCTCTTAGAATTGCATGAACATACGTAAACCTATCCTTTCAGTTTCTGGTATTGCTCTGGGAATGGGACGGTCCGGTCCCCGAATGCCTATGTTCGATCCTTATGGAGAGAATGCATTGGTACTGTACCATCCGCCCCACCTAACGGCACATGAACAGTTGAATATGAAGAAGGAGGAGAAGTTGGTAGGTCCTCTCTCTCTCCTTCTCTCTCTCTCTCTCTCTCTCTCCTTCTCTCTCTCTCTCTGCTCTCTCTCTCTCTCTGTCTTTTTCTCTCGCTTTCCAATAAGTCTCCAGAGAGGTTTTAATTAATTGACTTATTACTTTTCTAGGTGCATGTGGTGGTCGACCCTGTACTCGGTAACGTTCTACGCCCCCATCAAAGAGAAGGAGTCCAGTTTATGTGAGGATTTATCTTATGAATTCATTTGCATTTACGTATGTTAACGACATCCTATAGCCGTATCTCACACTTCATCTACTAATAGAACTAAGAACTACCTTGTTTGCCATCACCATCAGAACAATCATTAATTCGGTATAGTATATTCTTCTCTTCTTGTTTTAGGTATGATTGTGCCACTGGAAAGAATATCGACGGATATAATGGATGTATTATGGCTGATGAAATGGGTCTCGGAAAAACGTTGCAGGTACATACAGAAATGATGTTGATATTGTTCGTATTTTATGTCCTAAGCAAGTAAGTAATATGCTAAGTAGTGCACTGTATGTTGTCAACTATTCCTTACTATATCTAGTGCATCAGTCTCGTGTGGACCTTGTTGCGCCAGGGACCGGAGGCCAAACCCACTTTCTCGAAGGCGATCATTGTCTGTCCGAGCAGTCTTGTCAAGGTAAGCAAGAATAGATGCATGAAGATATATTTCGCGGAAAATTGTTATATGCTTGTTCATCACATTTCCTTCTTCTAACGAGATAAACCGGATTTTCGTGTAGTCGTAGCCCTATGAATGCAGCTTACCGTAACTTAGCCAAATCTAAGCGTGCAGCCCTGTTTATTATAGAGTAATTAATTAATTGCTTTCATGACCTCGCGTTGTAGAAATCGCGTTGTATAGGTAAATCACTAAATATATTAAATCACTGAGTGAATATTTCACAGAATTGGGATAAAGAGATCAAGAAATGGCTTGGAAATCGAGTAAATTCTCTCACAATGGACTCGGGAAGCAAGGAAGAGATTACAATGAAATTGCGTGAGTTTTCGAAATTCGGCTATGCTTGACTTCTTGAATAGGGATGGTTGTTCAATGAGAAAGAGTATATTTAATAGAATTATGGGTTGCTGACTTTGTCTCTCTGTGTTTAAATGTGTATCTATAAACCTGTTTTGTGTTTAGAAGGTTTTATGTCGGATTCGCGTATTCGTGCCGCCTCTCCGGTATTAATTATCTCCTATGAAACATTTCGGATTTATGCAAAGATTCTTCACTCGCAAGAGATTGGAATGGTGATTTGCGATGAGGTGAGTGTTACAACGCTTCATTGTCACACACACAAGAGGGTCCACCTGGGGTGCGCGGCGGTAGCGCCAAGGGTGCGCGAAGTGATATGGCGCACGTGTGGCGCACAGCCTGTGCCGCATGTGAGAACACCTGTGGCGGACCCTATTTTTTTGTGCGCGGCGATGGCTCGAGTAGGTAATTTTCCGATAGTTGATAATATCTTCCTTCGCACGTGACGGTAAAAGTTACGGTAGTGCTTTTCGCAATGACCCCGTGGGCCCATTGTTCGGTCGCCTTTTTAGTTTTGAATGTAGTTGTTTCGAACCCTTTCACATTTTGGTGCTAGATTAGCGGATGGTTTCTATATGAACCAGTTTATTCATCCACACTACCATGTATCTATTTTGTCAATAGAATTGGCCACTTGTGTATTCTTTTCTCCTTTTAGGGTCATCGGCTGAAGAACAGTGACAATCTCACTTATCAGGCTCTGAATGGACTGAAATGTGTGAGGAGAATTCTGATCTCGGGAACCCCGATTCAGAACGATCTACTCGAATACTTCAGGTGTCGAACAATTTCGGAATTCATAGAGTCCACATGGATCACGTGAGACTATATAGTAAGAGTTCTCAACAATAAATAGTCTTATTTTCTTTCAGTCTGGTCAACTTTGTCAATCCGGGTCTTCTGGGAACTGCGGCCGAGTTCAAACGCAAATTTGAAAACATGATTCTGAGAGGGCGAGATGCGTGTGCTTCCGATGCAGATCAGAAAAAGGGTACCTTTTTGCGAAGAGTTAATTTTGTAATTGACCGGATTGAGTTCTTGCAGTATACTGAGCAATAGGTCTATAAAAAGGGATTAATTGATATCTTCTATCACCCAAAAGATGGTGTAAACGAGATTGGGTTGCAGTTGGTTCTATATGGTTCCTGAAGCGTGTTCGTTTTGGAGTATTCATTGATTAGATGTATCTCCGTATATTTGATCAATAAACTCTATTTTCATGTATTTCAGGAGAAGAAAAGACATTGGAAATGACTGCCCTTGTCTCCAAATGTATCATTAGACGGACGAGTATTCTACTCACCAAATATTTGCCGGTCCGTTTTTTTTTTTTTTTTTGGTTTAGAGCTTTCCAGTGTTTCCCTGTAGCCTATAGCCTAATTTGTATAATAACAATTCTAATACAACTCTCCAATTCAGGTCAAATATGAGCACATCATCTGCTGTCGTCTTACGGAATTGCAGGAGAAACTCTACAAGAAATTAATTGAAACGGAGAAAGTGGTGAGAGTATACTGTAGTTACTGGTTTGTGTGTACTGTAGTTTTCGTTTTCGAACTCTTGTAATCATGACGACATCCAAACACAAATGAGAAAGCTTTGTTCCTTTTTCTAATAATTGAGTTTGTAACTATTTGAACCCGTTTGCAGCTGCGTGCATCGGACAAGTTCTCTGGACAGTCTTCTGTGGGCGGTGCGTCTGCACTCTCATTCATCACTCATCTCAAGAAATTGTGCAATCATCCGGCACTTGTACATGAGGAAGTATTGAAGCCGGATAATAGATTCAGAAGTCAGTTTTTGATTAATAGAAATATTGGAAAAGTGGTGAACTTTGTTGAAACGTCTATGATTTGTTTTTCCTTCATCAAATTATCTCCGTCTCTTCTTGTGAGAGTATATAAAGGTTTATTGAGGATATGCAATTAATGAGGATATGCAATTAATGAGGATATGCAATTAATGAGGATATGCAATTAAGAAATTTGGTATAGAAAGCAGAAGATGATGAGTAAGATTTGGTATAGAAAGCAGAAGATGATGAAAATGGCGGTTCTTTTAAAAAGTTACGTTATTAGGTTTGAATTCGCTGCGGTTGGATATCAGATTGTTCTTGTGCATCAAGAATATGCAGGCTGCTTGGTACAGTACACAGCCGCGAATGTAGTTGTTGAGAATGTATGGATCTTGGATCATGTTGCGTTTTTGAATTTATTTTTGTTTTATTTGTTTTTGACAGTTTCTGCTTTTTTTTATACGGACTCTATCCTCTATGCATTACTGACCTTTCGTGTCTCTCTAGCTGAGCACGTGAGAAATCATATGATAAAAAGATAGAGGAAGACTACAGTACACCTAGTTTTTTGTCGGATCAGAAAGTTTTCAGCGTCACATTAATCATAAATTATGCTCCTGACCTGAAATAATAGTGAATTTAGTGAGTGTGTGCTTTCGGCGTTCGCTTTGCAATACTTTCCTCAGAAGAACCTTGTAATGTTAGGGATGCTTTCTTCATATAAAAATCTACAAGATTTCTTTTCGATACTCCTATATTCACTTGATTTACGCTGAGAATGTGTCCTATGAGTTCCCTTATTGAATCCCTTTCTTTCTTAGAATTTATGATAAATTGACCTGCATTTATCTCCCTTGTTCGGTATTTTCTCACGCTTCTCCTCGGTGTGGGTTTGTATTTAAAGCGATTCGTTACCTTGTTTTATCACATCACATTCGTCTTCGTTTGATGGAAAAACCTCATTTAGTTTTATGTTATTTTCTTTCCCTTCTGATCCAATTTTATTGTCTATTTGTATCGTCTCCATTGCTTTCTATTAATTAACTAGTTCCACTTCAGCTGCAGATATGTCCTCTTCCACTACTTTCTTCCTTCTCTTCGCCGCTGTCATCATTGCCTTCGGTAAGTCGGAATCTTGAAATTTGCATACAAACTTTGCTTGCGTGCGCATAATTTGTGGACCGTTTACTGCCTTCTCGGATTGCATTAGAGGTTAAAGCGAAATACCGGCCGGTTTTTGAAACGCATCGAGTACCCCTGCTTTCTTAAGCATAAATTAGAATAAAAAATAGACCCCAATCAGACCCCACTTATCATAACTGCATAAGAATGCAGATATTGGAGATGCGTTTCAAAAACCGGGTGGTATTTCGCTTTAAAGAAGTGTGAGTGTAAATGAGAGCAGATCTAGAAAGAGAATGGAGCAATTAAATAATTATTTATTTTTAGCCACCGCTGCCACCATGGTAAAGTCTTGGAATTCGTAGTAACTTTGATATTTGGTGTTTGGTGGTGTGTTAATCTTGGTAACATATCATCTTTTTTTTTTGGGATTATTTCTGCTTCGGTTGTTTCTTCGTGCCTTTCACTTTAAAGTCCTTATTATATAATTTGTTTAGGTGGTTGAAGAGACCCTGGACCTGGGCCAACCCACACCTGCGCCCGCCCCCACGCCCGCCCCCACGCCTGCCCCCACCGAGGCACCGGAATCTTCTGCAACAACCGTCTTCGGAATGGTCCCCGTACTTCTTTCCGCCCTTGCTGCTTTGAGAGCATAGATATTGAACAGAATAAAGAAATAAATTTTTTTTGCCTTATTGCGTTTTGTATTGAATTGAAATAGTTTTCAACATACATCGAACAGCAGTGTAGAAGACCGAGTGAGCATATAATAGCCGCGTTTCAATGGTTATGGGGGTTTTCTTCACATGTGCATTCTTGTATGCAATGATAGCTGTTCCTCCACATCGTTGTGTTTTTATTTGGATGTTGATTTCAGTTTATTATACAGAGTGTTGAGTGCGCTGTGCGCTCTCTCAGTGATCTTTCCACTTCTATTGACTTATCGCTATTCCAGACTGTCTCGATATGTTCCCCGATTCGTTCAATTCTAAGTCATCTTTCGATCCATCTTGTTCTGGCAAAATGAAGGTTCGTTGCGTTGAAGGCCTGTACTAGTACAGCACTAGTCTTTCGCTTCGCCTAGCTATGTGGCTCAGCACAGCGCCTTCCGCTCGCGATCCTTTGTAAAAAAATGTTGATTTGAGGTGCTTGACTATCTGCTCGCTGTGACCCGCAAAACTACAAGTGACAAGTTCGTGCTGGTTTCCAACTACACCCAGACAATTGATCAGTTTGTTGAGGTATGGCTGTTCGCTTGTGGATCTGTTCCATTGTGTGGTTACTACGGTTTGGAAGTAGTGTAGCCTTATTTTGCTACGTCTTAATGACCGTTTTCAAAGGTTTCGGGCCTCGGCCTTTGCGCATATATGAACTGAAGAGATTACTATCATTTCTTAGTTGTGTCGCCTGCGTGGATATGGTTTTGTCCGTCTCGACGGCTCATTGTCAATCAAACAGAGGGCGAAAATTGTCGAGAAATTCAACGATCCGGAGGTGAGGTGTTGATAAAGATAGTAGCTTATTATATATAGAAAGGCGTGTTGTTTTTGGAGCAGAATTTCTCTCTATCTATTGCGTCCTTTATCTTTCTCCTCTACTATGTCTATATACTCGCCCACAATCATAGCACGTCATTGTATCATGTCAATGTTTTAGAGTAGTGAATTCATCTTCCTTCTCTCATCAAAGGCCGGTGGATGTGGTCTCAATCTCATTGGAGCGAACAGGTGGAGTTATCTATTCCGACTAAGAGTTGCCTGATCAAGGCCCCCCCCCCCCTTCCGATTATTCTATTCATTCTCCTTTGTAGACTTGTAATGTTCCCTTTGTAAACTTGTAATGTTCCCTTTGTAGACTTGTAATGTTCCCTTTGTAGACTTGTAATGTTCCCTTTGTAGACTTGTAATGTTCCTTTTGTAGACTTGTAATGTTCCCTTTGTAGACTTGTAATGTTCCCTTTGTAGACTTGTAATGTTCCTTTTGTAGACTTGTAATGTTCCCTTTGTAGACTTGTAATGTTCCCTTTGTAGACTTGTAATGTTCCCTTTGTAGACTTGTAATGTTCCTTTTGTAGACTTGTAATGTTCCCTTTGTAGACTTGTAATGTTCCCTTTGTAGACTTGTAATGTTCCCTTTGTAGACTTGTAATGTTCCCTTTGTAGACTTGTAATGTTCCTTTTGTAGACTTGTAATGTTCCCTTTGTAGACTTGTAATGTTCCCTTTGTAGACTTGTAATGTTCCCTTTGTAGACTTGTAATGTTCCCTTTGTAGACTTGTAATGTTCCTTTTGTAGACTTGTAATGTTCCCTTTGTAGACTTGTAATGTTCCCTTTGTAGACTTGTAATGTTCCCTTTGTAGACTTGTAATGTTCCCTTTGTAGACTTGTAATGTTCCCTTTGTAGACTTGTAATGTTCCCTTTGTAGACTTGTAATGTTCCCTTTGTAGACTTGTAATGTTCCCTTTGTAGACTTGTAATGTTCGACCCGGATTGGAACCCTGCCAATGATGACCAAGCAATGGCGAGAGTGTGGAGAGATGGACAGAAGAAGAACTGCTTCATTTATCGATTACTCGCGGTATCTATTTATTGATTGAGGAAATGCAGATACATCGTACAGTAGCCTTTATTTTCTCTGGTAACTAATTGCCTAACATTATGTATGTTCAGACTGGATCAATTGAAGAGAAAATGTTCCAACGACAAACACACAAAAAGGCGCTTTCAAGTTGTGTGGTGGATGCAGGACAAGATGTAGCCAGACATTTCAGGTCACTTTCTTGGTTAATTTCGCTCTTCAAGGGTTTGGCATCCAAACTGCAGCATTTGCTTCCCGTACTATACATACGGTAGCACTGAATTTGACAATGAGCTATGCTAAATCCCAAGTATTTCAGTTCGGATCAACTACGTGAACTGTTTACTCTACAGAACGCTTGTTCGTCGGACACTCATGAAAAGTAGGATTTTTGTTCTCAATTTTTTTTAAAATTCAGTGAAACCTGTCCTCTAAATGAGTTTCGTTTGGTAAAACAAAATAAAATAGAGTGTCTTCCTCCAAGCTGCACGCTTTTCACTTCTGCTGTGGAAATAATAGGCGGTTTTCCAAGTGAAAATTCTTGATGTTTCCGAGTTGTTATTTATTAGGCTTTGTGAATGCTCATGGATGTGTTGTTTTCTTTATCCACTATGTGTTCTCATCTTCAGTGTCTATATTTTCAGAGTGAAGTGCAAGCGTTGTATCAATGGTCTTGAATCTATCGATCCGCCTGTCGATGCAGATTGTTCTTCGGATTTACAACATTGGCACCACAGTGAGAAAGACTCCAAGAAGGTGAGCATGGCACAGTGCATTCGCTTGAGTAGTAGCTTACCGACCGGAGTTCGAGTCCGCCCCCCTCTTTTCGATGTAAATTGACTCTTTCAGCTGGCTGATACGGTACTTCGTGCAGTGTTTGAATGTGGATCGATTTCATTTGTTTTCCACCAGAAGTCACATGTTGCGGTCAAGAATAAGCCAAAGGTACTTTAGTGATTTGTTTTTGTGGTTTATGACTCATTCATAGCAACATCATCAACGTAAAAAAAACTTTCCATGTTGTGCTTACGGAAGTATTTAAAGTAGTTTGACACGTGGTTTGTGAAATGTATGTCGGGCAATTGCATTTCTGTGTGCCCCGGCTACGTCGGAAAGGCAAAGGCACTGAGCATGCAGTGAATTCTTTAAGGATTGCAATTTGCATTATACGTTTCACTTCAACGTGTCATACCGCTTTAAAGGTTGGCCCTGTGACTCGTCTTCATTCGAATTGACAGTTCAATGAATGATTTAGGATGAAGAGAAAGAAGACCCAGACTACGTTGAAAAGGACGATGGATTTGAAGAAGAAGATTGATGAATTATGTGAATTGGTTATTTTATGATTTTTAGTAGTGCATGTGGTAGTGTTTTTGTTATGTATCTGGCGCATCCAGGAAGATCAAAGGTTGGCCGTTGAATGGTTGAATCATGTAGTAAGGGGTTTGCACCCACCCTGTTGGGTGCGCGGGAAGCTGCCAATAGTTTTTCGTGATAATCTCCCCCCTAAACATTAGATCCCTTTGTTCTTCATTGCTTGCTGTTTGTTTTGTATATGATACTTATGTTTTAAATTGCATGATCTTGCCTATCTAGTTTATCCATTTATGTAAGGTTCTCGCACTTAGATCTCCGCTCTTCTATATCTCGGTTGGTTGATACTCAAACTACTTGCTCACTTACGGTATTAACTATCTGATATCCGGTGGATTTGTTTAGTGCTTTTGATTCTTGGCACGTTCTAGATGTTTCCAATAGTGTGAATTTGTAAATAAATGTTGGTTATGTGTGCAGAGGATGTGGCGAACACGGACGTGTACAGTAATGCATTAGCAACAGAACTTATGTTCAGACTATGGTTAGTTCGTAACGTAGGCAATGAAAATGGGCTTTGTTTGAGGCAAGTGCATAATACACACTACACACTACGGCAAACAAGACGCTAACTCTAATGAAACTAAGGGTGGTCGGCGAAACCCTGACGCGAAAATTTCGCGCGGCGAAAGGTGTTCGCGACCGACAGCTGTACGAAAATTGATGCAGTATCAGATAAAAATAGTGCGGGGCGACTTTGCCAGGTTTTCGCGGAAGGGTGCGCGGAGCGCTCGCGGAACCTGGGCGCGGTGGGACGTAGGAGCACTTGTTTTTTTTCTCGCCGCGCACCGTCAGAGTTTCGCGCTGAAATATGTGACAAGCAAGTAGTACGATTGTAGATTTGTGATTTGTAATAAGATATAATTGCCAATAGCATCTCATTTGTGTGTGTACATATACTTACGTTGATTGTTTTGCCTATTACAAATGTCAATCCATCAAAACTACCGTAGCTGTGTAGTTTAGTCCAGCTTTTCTTCCCACTGCATTCCATTTAGCTGTCTGCTATGTAAAGATCGCGGCTCGAGATAAGAACACTTTTGCTAAGAAAACACGGAGGACAAGCCCTTTTTATTTCGATACAAATGAACGAACGGATTTGAAAAGTTTTAGAAAGAAGTGTACTTAAAACCTAGCGATAATTAGCTAATACGGTAATAACCCCTTTATATTATGGGGTTTTGATGTTATCTGCCCTGGCTGCATTCCGCACCTATTTAGTGGGTGCTTGCAGTTGTCAAGTATTAACGCGTCTTATTGTTAGGCTTTTAATGTTACGGTTTAGGTTTAGGTAGCGCTTCATGATTTGACATATACAAGAGAATAGTTGCCGCAAGGTTTGTACGCTATGCCGTATACACCCGGCGGCAACAGTTTCTAGGCAACTACCTTAATACAAGTGAAATTATCTTTAAATCTAGTGCTTGTTTTTTTGTGTGAGCTATCTAGTGCTTGTTTTTTGTGTCAGTTTTTCCAAGTGTTTTCTCTTATGTTTCTTTTTTTATTTTGTTTCAACTTCTAGTTTACGGGTTCAAACATTACTTGCACTAAATACCAGTTTTTCTCGGCGAATGGGAAACGACAACTAAACAAAGATGCTATTTCTGCTTCTGGATCATGCTTATGTGTTTGACCTTTTCTAAGCTCAGCCCTTATCTTAATGTTATTCCACAAGGACGTAATCATATCTTCCTCTCTCTCTCTCTCTCTCTCTCTCTCTCTCTCTCTCTCTCTCTTTCTCTCTTCTCTCTCTGTCTCTCATCTGTCTCTCTCTCTCTCTGATCTCTCTCTCTCTCTCTCTCTCTCTCTTCTATCTCTCTCTATCTCTACTCTCTCTCTCTCTGTCTCTCCCTCCTCTCATCTGTCTCTCTCTGTCTCTCTCTCTCTCTCTCTCTCTCTCTCTCTTTCTCTCTACTTCTCTTCTGTCTCTCGTTCTCTAAAAAGCATTCCTTACACCGGTTCCCATCATCATATCCCATGCCTTGTTCTATCACCCAAAAATGGCTGTGCCAGCCCTGCATACCTCCTCTCTGCCTCTCTAACCTCTCCCTCGGTCTCTCTCTGTCTAGTCTCTCTCTAATTGCCTTCTAATTTCTTCTCCCTCGTCTGCTTCCACCTCAATCAGTACAGTTCTTCCTTACAAACAGTGCTACATCGATCAATCAATGATTCAATTATCCACAGAGTTTGCGCCAATGTAGTTATGTAATTAGCGGAGTAATAGCCCTAGCAATGTATCTTGAACAACTTTGTAGTTTTTTTTACTTTTCCGCAATATCTTTTCTAACATACTGTAGGCTACTGTAATAGTTTACTCGCTCAAAGGACTACGTGGACATTTCTCACTTGATAAGTATCTTTTAGCTTTGATTACGTGTATACTCTGAATGAATGGTATGATTTGTCTCTCTCTCTTTCTCTCTCTATGTCACTATCTACCAATCTCTCTCTCCCTCCCTCTCTCTCCCTCTCTCCCTTTATCTCTCTCTTTCTCTCTCTCTCTCTCTCTCTCTCACTCTCTCTACTCTCTCTCTCTATCTCTCTCTCTCTCTCCCTCTCTCTCTCTCTCTCTCTCTCTGTCAAGATCTAGCATTATCTCTCTCTTTGCACATTTGCAGCTGAACTTGTCGTTCTTCGTTGTGCATTCCCGATATGCCATCTTGCAATGATTACGATTAGAAATGGAGCCCACTTCTTTCTCACTTTCTCTTTCCGATTTCTCTTTCTTTCTTTCTCTCAATTTCCAATTATCACAACTGGATTTCAGTTCCGTGTGGGTATGAGCAAGAGTAATATTAGCACTTCCAACCCTTATTTGATAGTCTCTGGCACGACAAAGATTTCTGTCTCTGATTATATATCATCAATACTGTATTGTCCCTTTGTCATGGAATCATGAAATATCACTATACTTGGAAAAAATGGGTTCAGCTTTCCTAGATTCAAAGGAAAGCCAGGATGTGAATTCCTTTTATCTGACCATGAGTTAAGTTAATGTTAGTTTGAGGTCCCACTGCACCGACATCTAATGTTCTTATAAGCGGTTTTCACTCATTTTCATGTGGAATTTCATACATCAATCTGATTAATATTCGCGTCTGCCAAGTGTCACCCCTTGTCATTTCATAAATTATAATTTTTGTTCAGACAAGTGCTTTTCCATACTAGCTTGCTATCAATTTTACTGAAGAACATAACAAAACAAAACGACTTACCGTAATCAATCTTTTCCCAATTTACATCATTCGCTCAATTATTCCCACTGATTGTAATTAGTCGTGCCATTTGAATGGGTTTAGGAAAAAGAAAACCGAAACAAAAGTTGCCCGTGTGCAAGAGACTCCGAAATGATCTACGTCAGCGTGTAGATCATTTTTGCTCTTTTTTTGTTATCAATCGAAGGATGTTCCGAATTGGGGATTCCTTTATATGGCAAACTACTAAAAGGAAGGAAGAGAGAATGGGGATCTCCATGCTATCTCAGAGAGAGTTTATGGATACAGAGAGGAACAGAGATAGGGAGTTATAGAGGGAGAAGAAGAGAGACAGAGAACGGTAGAAAAATTAGGTACAGAGAGAAAGAGAGGGAGAGACTAGAGAAGAGTATGAATTATAGGCCTAATCCATATCATGAGCATGCTGCGGTCTCAGTTTTAACCCTAACCTTTAAACATCATCAAGGAGTCCTAGAGAGAGACAAATAAATATATACTAAACAGTTCGTTTGTGTTTTTATTTCTCAAATTTTCCCATTGGAGTGTGACCATGAAATCCCCGTCATTTTCCGATTTTTTGCTCTAAATTCGCGTAATTTCATTGCTTTCTTTACAGTGAAAAAAGGAAAGGAATTCGATCATTTCATTTTGTTTACGCACTCTTTTTATGATCGAAAATTTCAAATTTCTCTCATTTTTAACGATTTTTAGTCTTGAGCAATTTGGACTTGCAGTGATTAATTAGAGTGGAACGTCTGTGAGAATACCTATCTTTTACCCTTCAGTAGTGGGTGCGCATTCACTTGAGTACTTGTTTAGTGTTGAGGTTGTTTCATTTTACACGAGCGAACTTAGCCGGTGCGCCGCCTTATTGGGTCCAAAAATGTGGGCCTCTGGACCTCTATACATGGGCTCGCCCGTTTTCTGTAGACCGCGCACTGGCTGCAAAAGCTTAACGCTGTAAGGCTTCCATTAGATTTGTGTCGGAATGTAGACTTTGGGATATTTCTGGGACTTTTAATGACTCTCGCAAAGAATTTCAAAGATGAGGAATTCCTAAAGTTTGTGTGTAAGAACAACAGAAAGCTTTTGTAACAACTGTTTCTTCTTCTTATAGTTGATAAAGTTGTAACTGGATAAAGGATACAAGTCTAGATAGATAGAATAGAGTACAGGACAAAGTAATGGTTGTCTCTAGAAACAAAACTTGCAAAGAAGTTCGGCGCATTTTCTTGTACTTTTATGTTGCAGAATCCGGAAGGTCAAATAAACTTTCTTCTCAGAGGGAGGAATGTGAATAGTGCTTGACTCATTCATTAATCTAAAAGAATAAGGCGTTATCTTTTTCTAGCTCTACCCTTTGCCTCAATTGATAGTCTCTTTGCATACAATTTGGCTAATTATGATTCATAATCACTTCTCGTAATGACTATTCTAATGACCTTTTATGTCAGATATGAGTGCATTGATTCGTTGACAATTGCAGTGCAAAAAAGAGCTCATTAGACCTTGTTCGCATTGTAGATAGAGTGATTACTCAAAGAAAAGTTGTCTATAAAGGTAATGTAACGAGAAGTAGAAATGAAGCCTTTACTTTTGAACTTCTATACGAATGCAATTTGTGATGTGAAACTAAGTGTTTTTTTACCATTATAAGTTCATCGCAACATATTTTATTGTACTACATCGGCTATTCGCATCACGAAACACCACAATATATAAAGCATTGCTCTTTAATAAAAAAACCTCTATCATAAATTTGAAACTTTCATAAGTATACAATATTTAGCTCAAGCTAAATTTGAAACTTCCATAAGTATACCATATTTAGCTCAAGCTAACTGTCAAAGTGTGTACTGCTCATTGGTGTTTTATAGAGTAAGAAGTCCTTATAAGCGGGCAGTCCGTCCCCAAGTAATTGATCCCTTTTGGCATCGAAAGTGACAGAAAACGGTTAAAACCACTACAGCCGAAGGGGATTTCTTGCCGGGTTTGAGTTGCAAACGTTTCATATTTAAATACTCTCAGTACTTTTAGTACATCTCAGTCTCAGTATTACTTTTGAAGATTGACTGAATCACTCAGGCCTGGTCTTTTAAATTTCGTTTTTCTGCGAGTTCTAGGTGTAAAGAAATGCGGGTTTCACAGTAATATTTCTGAATTTCCAGACATTCTGTGCAAGTAAATTGAAAAAAAAAAACTTTTTTTTCTCGTGAGCCTCTCCCTTTAAAGGTAACGCAATCAGTCCAAAATAGTCTTCAATGTTATTATATTTAACAAGGTCATGGAAATAATGGGTTTACATGAATCATACAGTAAGCTAGATTTGTTCATTAAAATTAGAATTTTAGACTACCTTATGAAATTCCGAATTTTACAGTAGTATCTCGAACCTCTTTCTATTACTTAGTTTTCTGTGAATTTCAAATTCCCCGTATTCATCTTCAATCGCGATCGTAAATTATCACATCTCCCTTAATATTTCTCTTCTTATGATGATTTCCATCATTTTTTGTCTTATTCAAGGTCAGAGTAGAGCTTTTCCTTTGATGGAAAATCGCGCGACTGAACCTTTTAACTTGTTAACACTATCAGGTTTCGGCCAGTAATTACTCGATAACACATTTCATTTTTTACCGTGTGTTACTTATTAAAAGCTATTTATTTTTACAGTCTCATTCTGATAATTCACAACGCAACACGTTCCGTATAAAATAAATAAAAATACTTTTTTTTTAAAACAATTTTCTGTTTTTAATGTTTTGGGTGCATATGTCTATGTCATGTTGCGTATAAAATGTGCTAACCAAGGTCACAGCTTTTCGTCACTTTTTCTCGTATAATAACCAAAAAATCCGCCTTTTTTGCCATTGTCAGCCTCGCTTTTTGACCTTTTGAATGCATTTTTTTGCATTTATTTTGATCTAATGTCTATAACATTTTGAGTAATATGCATGAATACTACATGTAATTTCTTAGTAATACTCTACTGTTAACCTGGAAAGAATCCTTGATTTTGATACAAAACCTACATCTTTATGCCGATTTTCATGTGTTAATTTTATGAGGCCTTTATGTACCGTAACCCTAGTTTTCCGAATTTCAGATTAATTCTCACTGTGAATATTACGGTAATTAAATCAATTCCGATCTGTCCCATTTTGAATGAGTAAGGAATAGTGAAGTGTAAGTTTGGCTTCGTGAGAATTTCGAATTACATAATTATTGGTTCTCATAATACTCATGGAGCTTATATTTTGTTGGTGAAACACGCTGCTTTGAAAATGACGAAACACAGAAATACACATGCGAAAAATTATATATATTATTTTTATTATTGGTTATTCGTGTAATTCAGATAGATCATTATTATTGTTTGGTTTCATCTCCTGAGTATATATCTGAACACAATTTCTTTACTTAGGAAGTTCAAAAATTAGTTCGGCAATCATTTTTGTTTGTGTGGGAATGGGAATGGGAGCGTAATTTGCGAGTGCTCATTAGGGAACATATTCTTAGGCAATTAATGTTTTATTTCAGGTTGAAAATGCTCCAGGTCCTGTTAATTTCGCTCTGTTTTTGCAATGTTCTATCAAATAAACGCGATGAATTGTTTGCCAATCCTCCTACGGAATACGAGTTAGTGAAATTTTTATAGTTTCGCAACGGTTAATCAAGAACGCGGATTGTAGTATTATTTTACCTTATTAGTGATGAAAGTAAGCACGGTAATTTCTGTGTCTACCTGAGTCTCTTAATTCTGTTTATAGGAAGTTCCTTGTAATTCGTGTGCTTCCAAATACTACAGAACAGTTGGAATCGCTGCACAAACTCTATGTGGAACAGCATATACACGAGGTGCGACAGAATAAATGTATTATTATTATTAAAGGGTCAGGCCCATTTCAGGCAACCCCTGTTTTTGATGACTTCATCTGATTCCCCGTCTCACATATGGTAAGATGCAATTTTTCCAATTTTCAGGCTCAAAATTTACTCAGTTACCAACAATTTCCCATGGCCAGTAATACCCAACAATCTATCGCAGTTGTCACGCCCATTCGCACTGATGCGCCAACAACGCAATTGCCACGTCCAATAGAGCATAGTGGCCAATCAGCGCGAAGGGGCGTGACAACTGCGATAGATCGTTGGGTATGGCTATGGTAAATTGCTGAATACTGCGTGAATACTGCACCTGAAAATTGGAAACAATTTCATCCTCCATATTTGACACGGAGGATCATATAGAGTCATCGGTTACCTGAAATAGGCCAGACCCTTTGAGAGGCAAAAATCGGGTCGCTTGAGGCTGGAAGCTTACAATTAGAAAAAGTGCACCAGGACCAAACGATTAGTGCATAGATGTTCGTTTTATTGTGCTTGATCTAAACTTGTTGGATCTAATCTGCCCAGTGGCTTAACCATCATAAAGAAATCGAAACTTCACGAAATCTTATGTATTGATTATTAAAACACAGATCGATTTCTGGAAACGTGCCTCTGGATTCGGTCAATTTGCTGATATAATGGTGAAGGAGAGCAGAAAAGATGACCTAATCAATACACTAAAAGATGCTGGATTACAACCAAATGTTACGATACCCGATGTGCAAAAGTGAGTACTGTAGCATTTCATTTGTGTCCATTTCAAATTCGAATAATCAAATCTCTCAAAAAATAAATATCGCAATGCAGCACACCTGTAGACATGTAGGCACAATTCAGCGCTCATTGCTCTGCTCTTTTTGCGAGCCAAACATTAGCGGCGCACCTAACTAATATTTTTACTTGGGCACTATTTCCAGATTAATAATCGAGCGTGAATCTCCAAAGAAGTCTTCATGGATGTCGAGAGTGATTGATTCTTCTCTTTTCGGAAATTTCTTCAAAAGATTTAAAGATGATTCAGCTGATAGAGCCACGGTGAACACTTTGCATAACTCTCATGTTTGTACATTTATTTTTTTGGATATCTCCTCATGCGGTTTCCAAGTATGCCTAAAAATCTACCGTATTTTGGAACCACACGAGAATATTTTCTACTTTTTCATATTAATAATTCACGTTTAGTTCCAAAATAGGTAGATTTGACAGAAAAACGCACGTTTTTTGACATACTTCGAAACCCGATTACATCCTGGCGTGGGCTATGCATAAATATCGTTTTCAAGAAAGTTTGCAAGCAAAGAATGTTGTTCGATCATCCGATTGTATCTATAAACTTGCTTTCAGTACGGTTGGGGCGAGTACCATGATTATTCTGAAATCACTCGTTATCTGGATGAAGTCGCACAGAAACATTCTGATATTGCATCCACTTATTCCATCGGATTCACAGTCGAAGGAAGGCCTATCAAGGGAATTAAGGTTTGGAATCTTTGAATAAATTAATCATTACTCTAAATTCCGGACTTACGTGTTGTTTACACGCAGGTCCACTTTGAGTGTAAGTTTCAGAAGCCCACGGGGGAACAGTTATGAACATAATACATTGCTGACTGGGGTGATGCAGACATATTTCTACATGAATCGTATCATCGAACCACTTTATCACATTTCATAATGCGTAACTACTTTGCGCAACGTTATTTCTGCGACGTCCAGGAGGAGGCTCACGACTCGGAGAATGCAGTGCTCAAATAATTTCCTTTTATCGAAGGATCAGGATTGATCTTCCAAAAAACAAGCATTACAAGCGGTTCAGCGCTTTAGTTCGGAGGAATTAATTAATCTAAAGAACTCGAAGTCAAATAAAATAACCTATCGTATACAAGGTAGATTTCAAAGCTAAACATGCAAATTTACAAGTCATTTTGCAACATGCAAATCCTCGTCCTTAGTTTCTACCTACTGTATGCTTATTATCCTTAGTTTATAAGTAATCTTCAGATTGGCCGTGCTCAGTCTTTTACTAAAAGAGCAGTGTGGGTAGATGGTGGAATACATGCAAGGGAATGGGCAGCCGTACACACTGCACTCTGGTTTGTACATCAGGTTAGGAAACATATTATTTAAAAACAAATTTATTTAGTAATTTTAAAGTCTAACTTGCGCGATTTGAGCTGCAAAAGCAAGGAAAAAACGAGTCGAACAATAAGTAGTCCTGACTTTTATTTATATTATTATTTATACTACATTAGTTGAGATCAAAATGTTTACTTGTTGATATACAAAGCAAGCAGCTTTACATCGGTTATTGACACTAAATTTTCAGCTCGTCGCAAATCGCGATGACGACCCTCAAATTTCGGATTTTGTAAATAATTTGGATATTTATATCATACCAGTGATCAATCCGGATGGATATGAGTACTCGAGAAACGACATTACTCCAATGGTAAGTATGCCTATTTTTTTTCTTTTATCACACTGTTAAGACTAATGGTACAAATAAAATCTGAACCCTAAGTTTTTTATAATTAGTTCTCATCCCCATACGAGAGAAAGATGTGATTGTGGGTCACGAATAAAGGAAATGATATCTTTTTTTTATGTCCCTACCCTTTGCTTTCCGTGAAAATGTTTTTTAGTTACAAAATTCATCTTGCAGCATCGTCTCTGGCGTAAGAATCGTGGTGGAATTGTGTGTAAAATGGACAGATGGTTCAGAGAAAGATGCTGTGGAGGGGTCGATCTCAACAGAAACTTTGATTTTCATTGGGCAGGTACGCTGGATTAAATGCCAGATAATTGCATTCATTTAGAAGCTTGAATTTTCATACTATAGAACAGTGCGACCAAAAAAAACGGATAATCATTAAACTTGCAGAAACCGGGTCTTCAGAGGAAAGATGTTCCGAAGTTTATCAAGGAAATAGTGCCTTCAGCGAGCCCGAATCAAGGTTATTTATTTTATTTTATTTTATTAGTCAATTTTTGTTCATTACACATTTGCTAGACTTGTTGCCAGAATAATTATCGTATTATATTGTTGCAAATTTAAATCCTAATCATACATTTAATTTAGAGCGATTCGCGATAAAGTCTTTTCGCCTGAGTTGAATGGCCGTTTGGATGCCTTCATAACACTTCACACATATGCCCAGATGTGGATTCATCCGTATAGTGATGCCAGAAGGAGTTATCCAGCTGATGTACAAGAACTGGTAAGAATTTCATTAAGGGTACTCTTACCAATAAGGGCGTAATCACTTAGTTTTAGTGTATTGTGCCTAACTAATTTTGGCTGAAAACACTATTCATGCATATATTGTAATAATTCTCTGTGGACATGTCCCAATAAGGTTGGCAAAACACGGACTTCTTTTAGAAACACAGGACCTTCTTTTAGTTGAAGTCCGAGGTTCATATGTATGTTATGGGGTTTGCAAGTATGCAACAATTCCTTGCAAGTATGTACACGAGGTACCGTACTTTGGAACTAAGAATGAATATATAACATGAGAAATTATAAAATCGTTCCAAGACTCATTTTTCCAAGACAATTTTTTCGGCATACTTGCAAACCCCATAAATCATCGTTGGTTTCCTCCTACTTATATGTGCGTTCACAGCGATTTTCTTATCCAACTACTTGTTATTTCAGAGAGAAGTGGGCCGTCGGGGTGTTGCCGCTCTTCAGAAGGCATTCGGTACACAGTACAGATTTGGAACCGGAGCTGATATACTTTGTACGATCATCTCATAATTACCTGTCTAATTTAAGCCGACAACGTATATTTAGCGGTTACTACCAATTAACGAATAGTTTTGATTATCATTATAGAATGGAACTAATGAATTCCCCTATGCGTCCTCTCTACCTCTCTCTATCTCTTTCTCTCTCTCTTTGTCTCTCTCTCTCTCCTCTCCCTCTCATTCTCTCTATTTACCCTCTTCCCTTTCAGATCCTTCTTCTGGTGGTTCGGATGACTGGGCAAAAGGAGTGGGCAAGATCAAATATGTCTATCTTTTGGAATTGAGACCAGCTGATGAAGGTACTCTTTTAATCAATCAATCAGTAATCTGCTACGCACAAAAAGTTCAAGTAGCAGTGTCCTTGGTGACATTCGCTTCCTAGTATTATTAAAAGAGTTTTTTTTTTATAAAGCTTTTTATAATTCATGATACGCGATTACTCAAAGATAGTACCTAAGTTAGCTTGTAGCGAGAGGCCACGATACATAGGTAGGAACTCTTTGGAAGAATTCATCTGTTGTTAGCCTCCCATTAATTAATCGCATCTATGTTTTCTTTGGGGCTGAGCACATCAACATTATCTTCTTTCCAGTTTGGGATGGATTCCTGCTGGACACTCGCCAACTGATTCCCACTGGGAAAGAAACTTGGGAGGGAATTAAAGTGGTCATACAGGCGGTCAGGGACAATACGAGGAAAGAGCAGGGGCAGGGTAAGAAGGAGACATGTTTTGATGAAACTTTTGTTGGTGTGTTTCTAACAAAAGCAATACGTATCTACGACATCAGAAGCGCTGTCATCAATAAATCATCAGCTGGGTTGCCTTTAAAATCGAAATGGGAATGCAGGATTATTATATCGATTAGGAGTGGTGGAAGATTTCATGATCAGAATTTACAGCTCCGGTTCAAAATGTTGCTCCTCCGACTACGACGGCTCCCACAACGACGAGAATTCCTTGGTGGATAACGTCGACGACGCCCTCGACCACGAGATGGACGACCACGTATGCTTGGATTTACTTTGCGCATTCGTCGCATACATTATGCATACTTTACCTGTTTTCTGTGTTATATTAGACCCTCAGACCCTTAGAAATCATCTCCTAGTTTATTCATTTATGCCTTAGCACTCCAGTGTTGGGCTCATGTTTGTGAGTTCGATAGGTACATCAGTATCCTTGCCTATGTCATACATAATTTTGTTCTATCCGTGGGTGTCTGTGTTCAACTGAAGTAATCTTACAATGTGTTATGTAATGGAAAAGGGTTTGTATGTTTTGTATGTTAGCTGGTAATTGGTATGATTCGGTTACTCTGTTATGCTTTCGATATGTCCAGTGCTGTATTCCACGTTTTCAGTTCGTAATAATTGCTTCGGGAATGGTGTAACTGTCCTTTCAGACCTGAAATTACCACTACGACACCGCCTCCTACAACATTCTCCGTCCAGCCCTTCGCCGTTACAGTACCCAGAGCTCCACCCCTTTTCGTGTCGAGATTCATAATTCCAAATCAGGACCGAAATCGGCAACCAGTTCAAGTTGGGGATGGATTTACCTCACGAAGGCCCAAACTGAATCGAAGGCCTACTTCAACTCAGGCCCCGGAAGGTGGAAGTATAGAAGGTTCGGCCGAGATATCCAGGTCTTCAGTCATCAGGGCTAGGCCTTTCAACCAAGAGGCCTTAGAAGAAGGTCTGGTGACGTCACGAAGGCCTGCTTTCATACGCAGGCCTTTTGCCCATCGGATACCCTCAGTCGAACAAGCGACCAGTGTGAGAAGACCTTCGGAATCAGAACAAACCGTGAATGCGGCCATCAACTTGGCAAGATTCCAAGGAATTGAACAGCGAAGGGAACCCTCACCCAATTGGGTCAATCCAAATAATGTACTACGGTAGGATTATGCAAATTATTTGGTTCTATGCTTAATTATCTAATTGCTTCCGCTTTTGTGTTCAGTGCTTGGGATGCAGGTTATCTTGGAATGCTTAGTTGTTCATAACTCTCGTAATGAACTTGGGCTTGCGGTGCATTAGAGATAATAGGATAGGGGCAGGGTGTTGCTTCAGCTACTTCTGTTAATAATTCACCGTTGTTATCGGTTAAATAACTAAGGACTAAGGACTGTTTGATAAAGTAACCTTGTTCAAAAAATACTCTACCACTCTACGCTTTCTTTTGGGTCACAAGTCACCTAAGTATGAAAGGTGGATTCGTAGCTAATATTTATTGCAAAAACTTATTGAAAAACAGTTCTTCCCCTGTATCTAATAAATAACAAGCAAAAGAAAAGTAAATTCTCATCAGTCCGTATAGTGAATGAAATTGACAAATTGTATATTTGTTTACTGTAATTGGTGGTCCAAAATGGGCAATTACCGTAGACTGAACTCAGTTTGTAGGTCCTTGTCTCTATAATTAATCCCAATATGAGGTGGTGATTATTCTCTTTTTGGTACAAAGTTTTCCTTTTAGAATGACACCATCCAGAATCACACAACAAAGACGAACTCAACACAGAATAAGTGGGTGGATGATTGTTATGATAATTAGAGAGTACGATAGAATTATCAAGCAATTACAGTACACTACCGATTAATATGGCTATACTGGGAGCATAATTATTAGCGGTTTTTTGTACACCATTTTATATGGTAATTACAAAACAACAAATGTTAAAGTTCAGGGTAGTCCACGTGTAAATCTTATTTATATATGTTGACAAGTTTACAGAGTGCCTTCAAGGCTAAAAAGCATTAATATAATAATATTTGGCGGCAAATTCGTAATTCGAATAATTCTGGGAAATAAAACCCAATTTTCAGGAACGAATTGTGTGGACCGTTCTCCTTGGTGTCAAGCCTGGATTCAAGGAAATCCGAGTGTTTGTCAGGTAATCAATAATCAATAAATCAATCAATAAATTGGTCAATTTAGCGTACTGAAGTCCAAAAATACTAATAAAGTGTAAATAAGTGGTGGAAATATATATAAATATTCGGTAAAAATAAACAACAACGCTACAATAAAAATCGAATCGACGTAATTATTCATGCTATTTGCCCGAGTAAATTAATGAATTTGCAGATTTCGTCAATTTACATGTCAAAGGATTGTGCTCGGTCTTGCGGTTTTTGTCGAACTAGAAGCAGTCGACTTGTATACAATTAGTGGATAATTAGGGAAACGTTAGTAGGCATTTACTAGATGACTGGGGCATCAAACAGGCACATCTATTTTGAATATCAATTAATATCTACATAATACATAAAAACTGCTGAAACTCTGATTGTGGGCTGCGCGAATCTGACGCGAAACTGTCGCGAAGAGGCCAAGTTGACCGAAATGGGACGTGCCAGACCAGGTAAAACGTCGCGCGGCGGAAGCCCTGTCTTCGCCAAACGCAAAGATGCTCAGTGGACTGGCGAGAACCAGGCGACAGCCTGGCGAAGGTGCGCGGTTACAGATATCTGAATTTTTTTGTCGCAGCGTTCCATCAAGGTTTCACGTTGATTATAAAAAAAAACAATAACAAAACATAATTCCATGTGTGATCAATAGATTCTGCTCAACTTAACAATACAGTGAGGTTATGAACAACAGGCTAGCATTTTATCCCACGGTACTTGTGCCATAAATAGAACATATCTTTTTTACCCCGGTGAGTAAGAATTGCTTTAGAAATAGTGTTAGGGAATTTATGGATATTTTATTCTATATGTTAGATCTGTGTTTTTAGCGCATCCAATATAGCCTTCTACTGAATAATAGAATATTACTATCGTTATTGTCGTACATCTGGACAAAAACTAAAAGCAAAATTGCGTTGTTCCACATCGCAAGGAGTTATGTATTAGGCTACCTATGTCAATCAGCACAATTGCACATTGCAAACGTGCATACGGAGCCTGAAATGAAACTCTTTGTTGTTAGAGCAGTATGGCACGTGGTTTGTGAAGCGAATTCTGGATTATCATGTAATATATGCAAATTGTGTGCCATCATTGTATCCATCGCACGCTTCACAAGCCACGTATCGTGCAGCTTTAAAATAATAAAATATACAGAACACAGTCCTGTCAATGCATTCTTTTTGTCTTTTTTTTATCTTCCATCCCAGCGGTGGTTTTTATTGATCATTGTGGTAAGTTTCAATTAAAGAAACAGGCCCATTGTTTCATGAACCTTTAGCTAATTTTTATGATTTCAAATTCATTACATTCCATTATAAAGTAGGTTTTATTATTTTCTTCTCTCTTCTCTTTTCTTCTTCTTTGCTGTTTTTTATAGCATTTTCACTTTATAAATATTACTGACGGGTTTCTATTTCAGTGGTTTGATCATATGTAAGTGTAGGACTGATTGATGAACTGTTTTCAATTATTCAATAAATGTTTTTTTTTCTTTTTTATGTGTTGTTGTGTTGTGTTAAATATCTAACACTGCAATGTAGTGATAGGTCGGTACCTACTTCGAGTATATCTATGAAACATACAAACAAACGGCATACATGCATACTAATATAATACAGGCTCTCTGGCAATTCCACCGGAATTTAGCCTATGCTCTGAATTTGGTTAAAAATAGTGTGGGCATTTTTTGTAGTCAAAACAGTAAATTATTAATGTTACAAGAACTTCGAACATAATTAAAAAAAAAAGTAAATTATATTTTTTATCATTTTATCACTAAAAACCCATGTCAATTTACACAAAACGGAAATGGAATACATAAGGAGGACTCAAATTACCTAGTCAGAGTTGGTATTTTAACTGAACTTGTCCATCTCGGAATTGTCTCGGTCTCCGAATTTCCATGCTATTTCTTTACTAGACGACTATTCCGAGATGGAAAAGTTCAGTTAAAATACCTAGTCAGAAAAGAGATGAGCTAGGAGTAGATGAAACTATCATCCTTCTGTTTCTGAATGATCCTCCTCGAGCAATCATTCTCTTCAAATCATCCTTTCCTCCTCCTCGGTCATCCCCGTCCGGGCTTCCTCCCTCCCATTCATCCACAGGCTCTCTCCCGTTGTGTGCCCAGCCCTCGCCGCTAGCGACGTCGCGTCGTCGCTCTCTCTTCCCCTCTCCCTCGTCTTTCCCTCTTTCTTGCTCCTCTTTCTTCCCTCTATCTTCCGCTTCATCTCCCTTCCTGCTCTCTCTCATCCCCCTCCACTCCCTCTCAGTCCTCCTCCCTCCTTCCCCCTCCCGCCCTCTCTCTCCCTCCCTCTCTCTCTCTGTCCCCACAATTATTGGAAATCCATCGTTGCAAGCGAGGGTCTAGCGAGAGGGCCTCCTTCGTAGCGTGCGCCCCAGCGCCTGCCTGCCAGCATGGCTACCACGCTAGAAAAGGTTAGTTTTTTATCCCCTACCGTGCTTATACAACACGAAAAACAAGGATCTGGGTCAATGTTGACAACTTCCCAGGGAGGCTGTCCCCAGAAAAAAGGGAGGATCCTCCCTTCCTACCTCAAATCATCCTCATCCTCTATTCTAATCATCCTCATTTCAGCTGGACGCATTATGTTGTCGTTTACTTGACGCGGCACAACTTCGCACACATAAGTACTTCAGAGTTGCGGTACCGCACGCTTTAACGGGACAAAGTCTGGTACGATTCATTTTTCCATAATTGTCAATAGTGATCCTTGCACTATTATATGTGATTTCCACCAACCATTTTTAATCTTTGAACGAACTTAATTACACAACTTTACTTTTTATAATTCACTGAGTATTTCCTTCCTCAGTGTTATAACTTCCTGTACAAAGAGCTACACCTTCCGCTACGGAAATTAGCCAATTTTGAGAGAATTGCTTTACAATTATAAATGTTCTATTACCAGCACAAAATGCCACTCTTTTTTGTGAAAAAGTATCATTTATCGAAAGTATTTGTCGGATCAATTTTATGGTGTCCTATTTAGGGTTTTTTCTTACTGTAACTGCTAAGCAACCTAAAAAATGTCCAAAATTCAACTGCATTTGAAGCATAGTTTTTCACTTGGTCCTTATTGATTTATTGATTTTTTTCCCTTCCTTTCATATTATTTTTCTTTAGTTTATTGACAATGAGATGCACTACCGTTCACTTTGTTTGTTGGTATAGGATCACCGTGATCTGATTCTCTTCTTTTATTATTCCTTTTTGTATTTATCCTCTTAGAAATATTTATTGTAATACTCTAATTTATGCGGAAATTTTTTGAAAAGCGTTATGTGAAACCAATACGGAATCACATTTTTGCGGGAAACTAATTTTTATTGGAAGTCTTTTGTATGGAAAAATTCTCCACTAACACGTAGAACGCTATACATCATTAGGCAATAAAGGTGTTCGAGGTCTAGATTAAATGAAGCTTCTGAAAACTTTTAAAAAAATGCTGTGAATGGGCAAGGTTTGAGTTTGACATAATCGAAAATTTTCCTAATTCGATTGCTCAAAATAGTTCAGTTCCACATGTGGATTAGATGCAGTTCCTGTGGTGTTTCGCGGACTAGAGTATAAAATAGACGATAATTATTACTTCAAGCTGTGAAATTATTATTTTTAAATGGTCCCGGTCTTATGCTATATGATACCAAACATCTGTGTCTAAAAATAAGGCATGCATTTTAATTAAACCCCGCTTTTTTGTGTTGCTCTATAACAGAGACTGAAGACAGTGTAATTGTGTAATATCCCATAGTAAAGTAATACGGGTTCGATTCCCATGGCGGTCACACCAAACCAACACTCAAAATTTGCAACTGCCCATGAAACTCTTACAAAAAATGGTTCCTCCTCCACTTTGCTCTCCTAGCGTCCTGGAGCCTCGGAACAATCTTTTTTAAAGCCGCATGACAGCCGGGTTTGTAACGTATGCCGAAAGCTGTATTCCGATGTAGTATTTTTAGTCTGATTAGATTAATTTGCATACAGCATATGGGA
The DNA here is from genome assembly GCA_036852015.1 of Pelodera strongyloides. Taxonomy (NCBI): domain Eukaryota; kingdom Metazoa; phylum Nematoda; class Chromadorea; order Rhabditida; family Rhabditidae; genus Pelodera; species Pelodera strongyloides. The sequence continues at coordinate 117,121 of JAANDG010000199.1, forward strand.
ATGCAGCTGTCCAGGCATACGATTCAAGAAGTGGCCGTTATTTTGCTTTAAAGCGGTATAATTGTACAATAACATTACTCTCTGATTGCGAGGACTGTGATCTTAATAAATAAGGCAATTTATAAGCAAATAGAATAAATATTTTTAGGTTGCTCTTGTTGGTGAAAAAGGTAACGCAGAAGACGAGACCGAGGCCACCCATATAGCCACTCTCCTCCTACAGTATGGATATTTATTCCCTGTGATCGAACACGCGACTACGGTACTTTTTAGCTACTTTTTTTTAAGTCGCACATTTTTCACTGTTTACAAATACCTTCAATTTATCAGACTCTTAATCGTAATTTAAAATAATTAAGTTAGAAAGTATGTTTCTTCTGGTATCTATGTCGTTATTGGCTAATAAGCCAGGGAGTGTATTTATACATTACAATTAGCTTACAATATATCGTATCACAATTTATACTCGTATTCCCTAAAGGCCCTATGTCGTATGCAATATGCGCATCAGTTTGTATTAGTTAATTTCCATAAACTCCCCATACGGTAGATACATTTTAAATTTTCCATGAAATTCTTGAACAGGGGTGTCGGTTTTCGCACTCACTCACGAAAAAAATCCACGTGCTGAAATTTTCGCCACGAACAATTTTTGCCTGAGCCTGATAACAGCCGGTTTTTGAAACGGATTTTGGACAACTCATTTCCATGCATCAAATGAGCATGATTAGGATAAAAAATCCCCCCCCCTCCACTTAGCATAAATAAATGCATAGGAATGCCGTTGTCCAACATACATTTCAAAAACCGGCTGTTACACCGCTTTAATATTGTAACTGGTCATTCCTTCAGGTTCGCGATGACGGAACCCTCTATCGGTTACAACGACCGTACTTCTGGCCGTCCCACGCTACAGTAACGGATAACGTTGAATACGGTAGGCTTATCTCAATTATATTTTGTTGATAAGGGTTTATTACTTGGCGCACACTTCATTGTATATACGGTATTTTGTTGTTGTTTATTATTGCTATACTGAGTTGTCACTATCAGAACATCTTCACTATTTTGTTTGTGTTGGCCTACCCCTATTCGCTTCCATTCTATGCTCTTCCGACACATATACAGAAATTTGCATATAGAACCTGGAAATGCGGTGGTCCATTTAATGTTTAATAAACCACGTGTCCTACCGCTTTAAATTTTCCGCATTTTTGTATGTTAATTCAATTGCTAGCGGTTAGAGATGAAGGGAATGGAGAGATCGAGAGTGAGAGGTAGAGAGATGTGCGTTTCTGAAGGAGAGATTCGGAGAGTGCAGAGATGGAGAGATCGTTTTCTGCTTCCGCGACTTCTGTCTTCAGCGCACGTCACTACCTCATTCATTACTACTTCGTCTTTCTCTCCGCACTTTTTTCTCTTTTTCTCAGTGCTTTCTCTTCTGGTCGCGATCTCTGATCCAACCACTTTTCTCTTCGTCGTCTGGGATCTCCTCCTCCCTCACTCTCTGCCTTCAGCTTCCAGCTCCATGCAAATCGATACCCGGGGAGCATCTCTGTTTGTTCCCTCCATCCCTCTCGTCCCTTCACATTCCAATACTCATTCACCCAACACTCTCTTTCTTTGCTCTCTCATACTACTCTATGCTTGCTCTGCTGCCTTCTCTCTCTCTCTCTCTCTCTCTCTCTTTCTCTCCCTCCCTCTATCTCTCTCTCTATTTGTGATTGTCGGATCTCTTCCTCGTTTTCTTGCCTTCTCTTCGTTTCCTTTTCTCTCCTAAAAACGCACACTAAAGCTTGGTCGATGCTCTCTGCAATGCTTTTTGTCGCCAACTCATGTCTTCACTCTCGTTCTCTCTCTCTCTCTTCCTCCCTCCCTCCCCTCTCTCTCCCTCTCTATCCATCCCTCTCTGTCTATCCTTGTCAGTCGAGTAGGACGTAGACTGAAATAAAGTAAGAGCTAACAATAAGAAAGAGGATGAAATACATAATACAAAAACTGAAATACGTCTGAATACGTGTAAGAGAGTGTGTCAATTGAGGGAAATATATTTGTTGTTTGCTCCAATTTCACTTACCATGAGATGAGCAATGAGCCTATGTCGTGAGCAAACGACGACTGCTGAAGAAGCCCCTCCTCCAGTTCATCAATAGTTTGACCTCACATTAGACATGGATTCTATCCACCAAGGCCCCCGTTGCGGTCCCAGTATGCGGGACAAAGGGAGTCCTGGGTCCTAGTGAGGCCTTCTCTACAACCCCCATCTCCTCTCTCTCCCTCTCTCTCTCTCTCTCTCTCTCTCTCTCTTTCATCCTAGTAATTGTGGCCGAGCAGCCCGTCAGGATGTTTCCTTCCACTATTTCCATTCAAAAAGAGAAACAAAAATGGAAGCGTTTCCCCTAAAAACTCGAACAAAACTCTCCCTAATTTGATCAAGACTCCGCTTTGAAGTGTGAAAAATTCAGACAAAACACTCTATTCTGTAGTCTAGTTGAAAATCTCTGTATGAAATGGCAAGAAAGAGGGTTCAGCCATTAGAACGTTTTGCTGGATTTCTCATGCAGATTCCTTCTCTTTCTACAGCGAAAGCATAACTAGGAGACTAGCAGTGTTCAGAAGTTCAGAGAGGGGTAGCCGTCCCAAAAACTATTGATTCTGATACGGTTAAAATGGGAAGACTTTTATTTCTATCGAATTTGGTTGTTCACGTCTAGATGTTAAAACCAAAACAATGAAGTTGATCCTCATGGTGAATACTGAACACATAGAATCCTACAGTGTACGGTTAACACGGTATCAGTTACTGATTGCTTAGTTTACAAAAACGGTTCGAAACCCACAATATGTCAATTTTATTGCAGCTATCTACTTGAATAAACGGCTCCTCCGAAACGAACAACGGCATGGCCTTGAGGAAGACGAAGTGCGTTTATATTATATTTTTTTATTTTCATGTTTATATTTGCTAACAAATTAATAACAACCTAATCGAGTGCGTACTTTGAACGGAATAGCAGAATTAATAATGATGTAAAGTGAGCCTACACAATTTTTGTACGTGAAACGGTGCGACTAGTTACAGTTATGGTGAAAAAGTAGTACATAAAAATTAATAATAATTCTAATTCTAATGCAGTATATATTTTGGGTGGAGGAGTACAACAAAATGGCCGAACTACTCGCTCATATGTGGGGTTTTATCACTGCCCAAGCCGAATTACAACTCAAACAACAAAAAGAGAAGAAAAAGGCAGACAAGGTGAGTAATTTTATTAATTTTTAATTATTCATTTTTAATTATTCATTTTTAATTATCTGTTGTTAACTTTTACTTTTTTCATTAATTTGTGATTCTTGATATTAACTCATTTATTAAAACATTTATTTTGTTTATCGCAATTTATTCATGATGACTTTATTTTTTATTATAAGCGATTGTAAGTGGATCGTACTAAGTGGATTAACCATGTGCTGGATTATGAAAATTGGCTTCTCTCAAGTAAATAAATAAATAATTTTTAATTTGTGCAAATATTGAGGGAGTGTTAGGTAATATTATCTTTGGCGTACTTTCTTTTTTTTATGAAATTAAAAAGCAAAATTGATGCGTTTATTATTCCCTTCTTCTTTGTTTGCAGAATAGTTGTAGAGTATTTATGTTACGCTTTCGCGCGAATTCGCCGCGAAAGTACCATCCAAGTTCACTTTTCCATTTTCGAGCAGTTTTACATTAGGTGTATGCAAAACACGCCGCAGGTGTATGTAAATTGCTTACTGTATGTAAAATTCGACTACTTTTCCACCATAGAACTTGGATGGCACTTTCGCATGCGAAAGTGCGCGAAACCGTAACATAAATACTCTATTAATTTTCTTTGGCATGGGATAATGTAGAATGGAGCCCATATCTTATCAGTGAACGCACTATATTGTATAAAAAACAAGTGCAAAACAATGGTTTTCGACTATTCGAAAGAGCGCGCAGTACTGTAAAATAACACAAATTAGAGAACATGATCTAACAACATTTCCACCATTTCCTACGTGTAAATATGTTCTGTAAGTAATATGTAATGTGTAGTGTAATATTAATATGTAATGTAGTTATACTTAACTTAATTGTAATTACTGTAATGAAATGAATTACATATATAATGTATATGTAACATGGAATATCTTGTGAATCTATAGAGAACACTTTCTTTCTTTTCTTCACATCATTTCCTTTACTCCTAAGTCTTTATCTTCTCTCTTTCAGGTCGTTTATGACAGTGAGGAAAGAGCCTTCTGGAGACTACGACGGCCGTGGGCATCCAATTGCTTGGAACAACACATGCAAAAGGTAGATATTGAGACATCATTAATTATCAGATAATTAGTAATAAGTTTAGTAAGTGACGTTCGCAATTGTCTTTCTAGATATATAGTTTGTGATGTTAGCTAACAGCAAGGGTAACTGTTAGGTTGTTTTGTTAGAGAACACCGTCGTTGATGCTCACGCAATTACCTTTAATTATCTTAATTACAACAATTTTCCATGTTTCAGGTCGAGAGACGGTTGAGAAAAGCCACAGCTGCCGGTTATAGAAACCTAGTCGATCGGTTGAAATTTTCATTGAAGACGAAACCCTGGTTGAAGGCAATTAAAGCGTCCGACACGTGGGTTAACTGTTGAATTTTTTGAAGATTTAACTTTCAAGTTAGCGGATACCGTAGACAACGGAAAAGCTGAAAAGGCGTTCGCCAGCACGGCGTGGCCATAACGCGCGGAAGGTCGCGCTGCCGGTTGGCACAATTGAGGCGCACATGTGGCCCACATACCGCGCTCACTGTTTCGTTCACTGTTCTTTCAGTGAGTAGTTTAAATAATGTCTAATCATATTCCTCTTTTAGTATGACAAGTTGGGTGGACCAGTTGCATGACTACGACCCGTTCCTTACAACTCCCCAACCCTCCAATCCCTGGATAACCGACGACACCAATTTATGGACATTAAACACTGACACGTTAGTTATCTTTCAATTTTATTGGCGAATATGAAACGGTCGGAAAGGGTAGTGAAACGACTTTCCCTGCTGCAATTTCACAACATTACGAGTTACGTCCCTTGATAATAAATAATAATATAACATTAATAATATTTTATACTGTAATAAAGTCTTTATTACTATAACAAAGTTTTATTACTGTAACCGAGAACAGTAAACCCACTTTTTTCTGTTTGTATTTGTACAAGAGCTGATTGACTTTTGCGTCCCATAATAGCCCGTATTCTGGGGCGCACGGAAATTTTCCGTCGCGGAACATGTTCCGTTCCGCGAAAAGAGTGGTATTCTCGGACAAACGGAGCGTGTAGTTTGTAGTTTGCAAATTTCCGTTCGGCAAAACGGAAATTTTTTCCATACAAAAATTTCCCCGAGGTTTGTGGGTGGGAAATCACGACGGAAATTTTCCGTTGATTTATTTTACTTTATTTCTTTGTAATTTTTTGTTATTTGTTTTTCTTCAACCTTTTTTATTTTTTAAGAATAATTTTCGTTAAATTTACAGTTCGTTAGTGAAAAATTAAGCATACAAATGCTAGAAATTTGTTATAAACAAGGAACAAATGTGTTAACTTACATAGTAACCAATAAATTAGTATAATATAAACTCAAAATATGAAAGAAAATTAATGGTAAAGTCAGAGTTTTAAACTACATGGAACATGTTCCGTTCGATTCGTATTCTGGCGCCCATCTAGGGCGGAACCCTTTCCGCAGCGGAAGATTTCCGTACGGATTTTTTCCCGGAACATGTTCCCATTTTTGAAGTTCCGTGCAGCCCGAGAATACGGGCTAATAAATCATTTTATTTTAAGATTAACTTTCGCTAACATATAAGGTTATGAAATGTCCCTGTTTTCAGAGTCGAAGTTCCCACAGAAAGAAGGGTGAAACGATGGGGTCTTTCAGTGCAAGAATTGGTCAAAGATCCGATCGGACGGCAGGTATGAGTTACCAACTTATCAAAGTTGTTTCTTACTTCAGAACATTGAAGGAATGTTTTTCCCCGCTCCAAATTTCCCACTTACTGTAACTACAGAACATCTACTGTATTGAAAAAAGTGATCTAATACGTTCTTTCGAACCTTCACGTAATTAATGATTAAATTGGTCTAAGTATTCCAAACTAATACTTATGTTAATTCAGGTATTGGAAACATTCCTCGAGAGCGAATTTTCCTCTGAAAATATCCGTTTCTGGATAGCGATTCAAGATCTGAAATTCTGTCCGAATCATGAAGCAGAAGCACGCGCTGAGAGGATCTATGAGGAATTTCTTCAACCTGGAGCACCTTGCCAAGTACGCAGACTCTTATTCTATTATTTTTTTTAGAATTTTTTTAGGTGTTTTATGATATACTAGAAATATACGTCACGGTGTTAAACATGTAGAAACAATCGCTCACCCGAGTTGACATAATGTGCACAAAAATCTTACAAAGGCGAGGATGCGTGGACCAAATTTGAATTCGGCTGATAATAATTGTTTCCAGGTAAATGTGGACTCCCGAACACTGGAAAAGACGATGGAGCTGCTCAATTCTGGCAATCCCCGAAGACACGCCTTCACCTATGCTGAGGACCATGTGTTCACTTTGATGAGCAAGGATAGCTATCCAAGATTCGTCAAATCCGCCATATACAAGGTATATTTCCCCATTGGAGTACTGTAGATGAAAGTCTTACTTTTCGCTACGATCAAATACATTTGTCGCTAGCAAATATTTTGTGCATGTGTTTGCAGGGCGTCTTATCGGCCGCCCAACAACAAGGCTCCCGTCGTCTAGGCTGGAGGAATTTCGTATTCAACATGGGAGCTGCCAAGAAACCATTAGGTATTTGTTACCATTATTCAACAACCAATTCCTAATATCACTTCCCTACCCCCAGAGCACCTAGGTAATTGGCACATAGTTGCGAATCATAGACAAAAATTCTAAGCGCGTCATATTGCTGATGCAACTATACTGTAGAGCTAACAGGCACAACCCCTCCCCCGCACCTCCCCAATTAACACAACTTCTTTTCCCGCCCGACCTGCAGACCTGGGAATCTTCAGGCAGCAAGCAACCCAAGATGAATCGGGATGAAGTCTCCCACTCCTCACTCCCAAAACAACTCTCATCTGATTCACTGCCAGTACGACAACAACATCAACAACAAAATCACAGGCAAATACTTTTTCCTTCACTTATAACAGATATGATAAGACGAAAATTTATTCAATACAAACAACTTATATGTACATAAGAGATCAAAGATCATGAATAAATATGCTGATTTCAGGCTAGAGCCTACTGTGGCCGAGCACCAGTAAACTGTTGTGGATTGGACGGAGCACATCTGAAGACTAGTCGAATGACTGCGATCTCGAGTACTGCCCCGTCAGTCATGCGGGCCACCTCGGTGGGAAGGAGAGTCCTCCCATTGACTACGATCGCCCTCTGTCCACAACACTCCAGCCACCATCCTCCATCCGCTCTCCTCTCCAACACGGCCTGTTTGCGGGAGATCTTCAGGGCAGGTCCCTCTAGGGCCAGATTAACATCCGCCGTGAACTGCGGGGTCGACCTCCCAATGGAAACCCGGTCTGATCGGATGTTGAAGCGGGTCACTCTGCCCCGCAGACACGCGATGTTAGTGCGGTCGAATATCTCCTGGCAGATTCCACTCACGGGTAAGGGTGCCACCTTGAGCCAGTGTCTCGAGGCGGCATCCCTCACGGACGTCTGGGCACTCACCCGGCTAGCCACCTCTTCTATGGCGGCATCGTGTGCCATCGTACAACTTCTTTCCGCCCGGTGCAGCCCCAGAGTCCGTTCTTTTTCTCTTCCTTCTAGCACTCCGAATCTGAAACAATTAACATAACTCATTTGCATAATAACAGAAACATAGTCCCATAATCCTAATCAGCCTTTGCGCGGTAACCTTGTGATATAAAAGAAATCAAATAGTCTATCACAAAACGCTTCTACAGGCCCATCAATGTAAGTAACAAATTGCACTAAAGTAACGAGATTAACTGTACACCTTCATACCGTTCATCTTCCCTTTTGCCCTTGGTTTTACGTGTTTATTCCGCAGTTTATAAACTCACTTTGCTCTCTCAACAGCACTATTTCACTCAGCGCTAACCATCTGCCAATTAATGTAAATTGCAGAGAGCCCACAGTAATTGCAAATTGCAAACGCTATATGATATATGATTCAATTATATATTGTTATATTTGATACTGCGAAAGTTTCGTCAGTTTCAGCCAAAATGTTAGTCAAATGTTTGAATGACATTGTAATGTTTCATCCCACTGATATTGCTCAATAAATATTGCGTAAATAATATTTTATTATGCGAAATAATGGATATTATTGAAGTATAATATTTATTATATATAGTTAATTCAACATTCATGATTGCTTATTTGTCCTCAAAGGGACGTGAGCCCTTTGAGGACAAATAAGCAATCATGAATGGTGAATTAACGAATATAATGATATTGTATCCATCTATACACACAAGAAAGGAAGAAAAGCTAGGTAAAGTACAAAAAGAAGAATATAACTCACTGAATCATCATCAAAAGTCGGTCGAGGAGAGACTGGGCCGTTCTTGCCGGGTGGAACAGCTCCTTCTGTTCGCGAAGCAATGATTCAAGGTCCTGAACCAGCATTGTAGAACAAAAGATAAAGCAAGGCATAATGCCAATTTAAATCCGCTATTTATTTTTTTCCACCAACCTTAGATCTCTAAGCTCATTGGTACAACTATTAGATAATATCGTTTCATACCAATATACATAGAAAATCAGAATACAGAAGATATTGTGCATTACAATTCCTACGGTTCAAACTTAGGCTAGACAAATTCCAATTATACAACTAAACCAATTATACAAAAAAAGCAAGTATTCACCTGTAGGGATGGCATCCAGGCCTCATTGCCCTTCACCTTCATCTTCTCGTATCCTTCCAATAAAGCATCCTCCTCGGCAACCGTTAGCAGAGTTTGCGACTAAAAAACTCAAAATGAATAAAGTGTGCCATTTAAAGACACCTCCAAAAAAATATCATCGACGCTAGCTGATATTGCAAACCAAAATGAGTCAACATTAAGCCCTTGCCCTGTGAGTCGGTTCTAACTGAGTTATCCTAGAGGTGCCGACACCTTAGAATCATAAAAGTATATCGGTACCATCATCGTTTTGTTTATTAACCTTGTGGATTTACAATCTATATAATGTTGGTGCAAATTATATCCAAGTATCTATTTCATCTACTTTTGATTTTTCTTTTTCATCGTCTTTCACAGCGTTGCGCTCTTTTAATGAGTCTAATAAATATTCGCTCTTTTAATGAGTATAATAAATATTTCTTGTTTCAAATCCTAGATATCACAAATGGAAATGCGCAGCTACTCCAAGTGGTGTTCAGTAGTTACTATTGTGCCATTGTGCGCATAAATGTATTTTATTAATTTTCACCATCTTCATTCCGTTTTCGGCGAAATGAGAAAACGACAGTGTCACTAAATGAAACTAAATGAAATCCGCACCTGTATATGCAGTATTTCTTCCGGTCGCATTTCGGACATTCGTTTCTTCGCTTGTTTACTTAAATTCTCATCGTACATCAGAGAAAACCACCGTTCTTCCATCTCTGCCAATGAATAGGGGCGACTGAATCGAACACCGGTAAAAACAGCTCCAAGGTCGCACGCCTGAAGGAAGTGAATACAAACATAAATAATACACACTCTTTTGTTGGGTAATATTCGTGAGAAACAGAAACGTGCACTTTCGACCTAGGACAAGACTAAAAAAGGAGAATGAGTAATTTAATAAATTTAAGCAAAAGAATTTGTTTTACATAGTCTTTATATATTGTGATCCAAAAATACAATTCGAGATACAATCTTTCCTAACCTACACTAATGTATAATACATGGCATTGTTATTGTAGCATAACTATACCAAATCACACGATAAACGATTAAAATACGCAGTATTTACGTTTACATGAATTGTGAGCGTGACAAGGATGAAAAGGTGAGGTGAAAAAGAGAAATGATTGAAGGGAAAACCAACATGTGTTCCAGCAGTTAATAGAGCCACATCGTCGGCTGCTGTCCACTTCTTTAAGACTTCGAGAGTGGCGAGATCAATTGTCTAAATATGAGTCGACATAAAATTATAAAGTTTGATCAGGACTTACCGGCTTACCGCAAAAAAAAACACGGAAACTGAAAATAAATTTGATCAATTTATCGCTAATTTGGGAAAAGTATATAATTGAGGTTCAGCCCCGAAAACGCTCGAAAGGAATTTAAAGCATCTCAATTCCCTAACGCCTCAACTGCAAACTTCTAACTGATTAACTTAGCAGTCTGTTAGCAAATATAACTAGACAAAGGCAAACCTCGCTTGCGGCGGCCAACTCCTTCGTACGCATGTCCTTACTCGCAATCCTCGCATCTCTTCTCTTCCTTTCCAGTGCTGCTGCTTCCTCTTGGGCTCGCATAGCAGCTTCTTCCAGTTTATCGGCCTTGCTTATCTGGAAGCAAGCTACATTCTGATTTTGAAATTTTGAACTCACAAGACGCTTCCGATCTTAACATCAAAACTCAAAACTTACAACTTGAAAGCTAAAGCTACATAAATTAAGGAAACCAAGGCGCGTCCATGACAACTGACATTAGAAGCGTATACCATCGAGGAGAGAGGAAATAAAGTAGGTGTTACTTACGCTTATCCCAAGTCGCTAAATTGCGCGTATGAGTGAAAATGGGTGCATGGGTATTATAAAATATCACTACTTTATTCACACATACAATCAATCAGATACAACATCAATCAAGTACACGGAACAAGTGCGGAAGGTTTCTAGCGTCGTGCTTCTTCAATCCGCGGGGGAATGCGTGGAGGGGAGATTTTTTCTTCAGATAATGTCGATCCTTGATCTTTCCAATGAGGTTTTGTGGAGTTATACAGAGTGTTTGACGACGAGACGAAAGGACAAATCCCTCGGAGTCTTCAGGCTAGGCAATGGGGGATTCGCCTCGATGGTATTGAGTGAGTGTTGTGGCTGGATTCGAACTCGGGTCGGCTGACTGCGAAGCGTGGACGTTTCCAATGGGCCACCGAGGCCCCCCCCCCCCATAGCGAATCATAGCGAAAATAAAGTGATACTCATTACTCATAAGAATAGGAAGTTAGGAAGCATCAATAAATATCAAAAGGAATCAAATGAACACAATGAAATGGTCAGAATGCTGATAAACAAAACTAGAAGCTTACCCGTTTGCGAAGGCCGACTCCACTTTTCGAAGGGCTAGTCATTTCTTTTTCCTTTACATCAACCGTTGGAGCTTGTTGGGAATGCTAGAAAATTGATAAGAATGAAAAGGGTCGAAACGTCAAATTCCTGTTTTAAGCCCCAATAATACATATACATAATTCATGTATACACGGAAGAATATACAGAGAAGATATTTTTTTGGACTCTGCCAATTTTGACAGCCTACTACAGAATCGAAACAGCGCGTGCTCGATACACGAATTGCTCTTTTAAACTATCAAAACATACCATGACGAGAGGGAAAGATGCAGACGGAACCTCCTGTGGAATCGGCGGAGAATATAACATTCTCTCAGTACTTAATCGCCTCTAAAACAAACAAAATTGGTGTATGACAATTATGCATTCATCAACGAAGTTGCTCGAAATTCTTGCCACATTTTCCCCGTATTTGTTTACATATTTATTTTGGCTGTATACATCGCTTTTGCATTCAATATATACAAAACACATGCTTCATACTTCAAAAAATAGTAGTACTAGTACGTGTGATCAATGTTTGTTGCAAAAATTCAGCATAAATACACAGTTATAAGTGAAACATTACTCAAGCAAGCAGTACATTCCTTACAGCTTACAACCGGACTCCAGTTCTCAATGACTATTTTGAGAATAGGTAGCATATACTCTCAATAAAACAATACATACGCTCAGGTGGCTTATGTTATGTATGCACTGTTTTCCTGGACTGGCCGTAGTACACATCGACAATGTTAAAAATAACGCAAAATGATACCAAAGAAAAGACATAATTAATATTTACTAACCTTATTATCGACAATACTTTCCACTATTTCGTCATCAAATTTTGGACGTTTTATTTCACGAGTTGACCTTCGAATTCTTCTTTCCGGAGAATCTTCGCCGTCCCTGAAAAAATTCAAGATAAAACGAAGACTGACGGAGTCTGCCGCATAGGAACCAGGGTTAGAAGTTCGACTTATGCGTAGCTGGGTGGGTGCAGCACTGGCTAGTTAGGAGAATTTCCAACAACAAGAAAACACTTAAAATAAACATAATAAACAACATATTAATAAGTTTAAAAAAAGGAAATACGGTATAGGTTGATATGTAAGACGCAGGGGTACAGGTTGGTGCGTGGAAACACGCACGAACCACCTCCGGATTGGTTTTGACCACCTCCGGAAACAATTCGAAATTAATATATTTGACCGAAACATGGTGTTTTATTAAAATGATCTATCACTAAGCTAAAGAAACCACCTCCATTTACGCACGGAATTCATACCCAAGTTTTTCTACGTTGGTTGAACCTTTAAAATTATTAACTCACTGCTTGGAATTGTTGTCAACTGATGTGGAAGAACTTGGACGATTAACACTGGCTTCCAAATCAAGCGTTTGCTCATTCATCTAAACAAGGATAAGGAAATATAAATATAAAAGAGGCACTGTTCCAGACGAAGAGAACAAATAAAACAACTGGGCAGAAAAGGGAGGTTTTCTGACTGACGAATCATTATCCGCATATGAAATAAACATATACGTTTATGCTAACTTTGAAGATTTTATAAAATTTAATGAGTACAAGTTTAATAGAGGTGTGCACCAAGTGGTGAAAACTAAAGGGAAATATATTCACTTTTGAATATAACTTATGTTCCCCAATCAGGGAACAACAATAATTTTCTCCAAAAGTTTACGAACTCAAAAATACGAACTCAAATATACGAAGGACAAAATCACTGTTGTTTCCTCAACGGGAAGGATATATTCTATTAGCGTAGCTTAACTTCAAAAAATACTGGCAAGTCAGCAACGGATAAATTTGGTTTATGCAAAGCAAAATAGAAGAAGGAAAAATTGAAAATTTTTGGTACATTTACTGAATGGGAAGCATACTTCCTAACAGAGTACGTATTACCTTTAGAACACAGGGCGAATGTATAGGTCTAACAGCTGATTCAATAGTTTTATGGCTTTGAAAACGGACAAGCAAAAATTACGAAAAATACTCCCAAACATCAAAAAACACAAAACGAGCTTATGATTCGCAGGGAAAAAATCTGCCAATTTTTGTAATTTGCTACAAATAGTGTAGCAAAAGCCGGTTATTAAGTACAGTATACCCACTTTTGAGCCATTTTTCCAGCTTACCCAGTCTTGCATGATATAAGAATGCTACATTTCTGCAGATTTGAGCAGTTCACTTGAATTCTACTTCGGTTTTCACGGCGACCGCCCGAGGGATCATGCTGTCAAAGAGGATTGTCAGCGCTATCAGTAACACCGTTAAGGTACGTTATTTCGTTGCTTAAATTGTTATTACAAGGCTGGAAACGCTAAATTGTAATACTTGTAGGTAAAACATTAAAAGCTGTAAACATATCTTGAGATCCAAAAGAATCGTTTGTAACTCTCATAAAAGTTTATTCGAATGTTCTGGTATTACGTTTGTCCTCGGTTGCATGTATTCATTCAATTGATGCATGTGACACTTTTATTGTAAGGACTTGTTCTTGTTTCAATTTGTTGCTACCTATATATATGAATACTTTATTCAGTGTACACCGAAGTAAAGCACCTAACTGTGAATGTTGACTTCTCAGTTGTTGACGATTTTAATTGTTGATACCAGTTTCCCTGTGATTCACATTATGCATATTACATTCGAAACGCACGGTAAAATTACGCGCCTATAAATGGATCTATTCTAGCATCCGGAATTTCGGTATGTTTACTTCAGTCGCATAATGATCTTTCTATTTTAGGTGTCCCAGAATGGCTTTGCCACTTCTGCTCGCTCCATGGCCGCTTCGGGATCCGAAGTGTCCAAGATCATTGAGGATCGTATCCTCGGACAGGAAGCCACTATCAACCTTGAGGAGACCGGAAAGGTTCTGTCGATTGGAGACGGTATTGCTCGTGTGTATGGTCTGAAGAACATCCAGGCTGAAGAAATGGTGGAGTTCGACTCTGGAATGAAGGTACATGTTGTTTGTTTGTTGTTTTTAACTTGTATACACAATTGTACAGAATTTACCACCATGAACCTATTAAATCCGGCTGGAACGGGGACTTGAATTGTTACTTATCATTTTGATGACATCGATTTGTCGTTTCTGTGTTTACGATCCTGATGTTTCTATCTATGTTAATGATACGGTTGTTTTCAGGGAATGGCTCTCAACTTGGAAGCTGACAATGTTGGAGTTGTCGTTTTCGGTAACGATAAGGTCATCCGTGAGGGAGACATTGTAAAGAGAACTGGAGCTATCGTGGACGTTCCTGTTGGAGAGGCTCTCCTTGGACGTGTCGTTGACGCTCTGGGAAACCCCATTGACGGAAAAGGACCCGTGAAGACCTCAGGACGCTCTCGTGTCGAGGTTAAGGCACCTGGAATCATTCCCCGTCTTGGTGTGCGAGAGCCTATGCTCACAGGAGTTAAGGCCGTCGACTCTCTTGTGCCGATTGGACGTGGACAGCGTGAGCTGATCATTGGAGATCGTCAGACCGGGTTTGTTTTTGTTTTACTATTTGTAGGTTAGAATTGTTGTTTATTGCTACTGCATTCTGCAAGACCTGGTCCAGGTGGATCAGAAGCTGTCATTGTTTAATGAACCTAAGTTGTCATATGCTCAGCTGTACACATTGTAAATCTCCCCCCGAGATGGTCTGAGTAAACACTGGATCGTCAGATCTTGCGTGACTTCGCACTGTTTTGACCTATGTATTTATGATCTTATTTTAGAAAGACCGCCATTGCCATCGACACCATCATCAACCAGAAGAGATTCAACGATGCCGCTGATGAGAAGAAGAAGCTTTACTGTATCTATGTCGCTATTGGACAGAAGAGATCCACCGTTGCCCAGATTCTCAAGCGTCTGACCGATGCTGGAGCCATGCAGTACACCATCATTGTGTCTGCCACTGCCTCTGATGCCGCCCCTCTTCAGTTCTTGGCTCCTTACTCTGGATGTGCTATGGGAGAATTCTTCCGTGACAATGGAAAGCATGCTCTCATCATCTATGACGATCTGTCCAAACAGGCCGTTGCTTACCGTCAGATGTCTCTGCTTCTGCGTCGTCCTCCTGGTCGTGAAGCCTACCCCGGAGACGTTTTCTACCTTCACTCGCGTCTTCTCGAACGTGCCGCGAAGATGAACGAATCTCTTGGAGGTGGATCTCTGACTGCCCTGCCCGTCATTGAGACCCAGGCCGGAGATGTGTCAGCTTACATTCCCACCAACGTGATTTCCATCACTGACGGACAGATCTTCCTCGAGACTGAGCTCTTCTACAAGGGAGTCCGACCCGCCATCAACGTCGGTCTGTCTGTATCTCGTGTCGGTTCCGCCGCTCAGACCAAAGCCATGAAGCAAGTCGCCGGATCCATGAAACTTGAGCTTGCCCAGTACCGTGAGGTCGCTGCCTTCGCCCAATTCGGATCTGATCTCGATGCTTCGACCCAACAACTGCTGAACAGAGGAGTGCGTCTTACTGAGCTTCTCAAGCAAGGACAGTATGTGCCCATGGCTATTGAAGAACAGGCAAGTACATTTTATTTACCGGAGCACATTACCCATTTTATAAAACGTTCGCACTGAATATGAAAAGTATTCAAATAACTGTATTTCCAAATCACGTATGTTGGGAGTTAAGTCTGTGAAGATCCATTTTGTAGTATATTCTCACTTATTTTCATAATGTTTTCCAAAACTACGCATATTCAAGGCTAAACAAAAACATTCATTTTTTTTTCAGGTTGCCGTTATTTACGCCGGTGTGAAGGGACATCTTGACAAGCTCGACCCATCCAAGATCACCAAGTTCGAGAGGGAATACTTGGCACACATTCAATCATCGGAAAAAGAATTGTTGAAGACTATCCGCGAAGAAGGACAGATTTCTCCAGCCTCCGACGCTAAGCTTAAGGAACTTGTTACATCGTTCCTCGCCTCTTTCAAGGCTTAGGCCAAAATTTTGAAAATATATGTGTATAATTTTATGTAGTGTTTTAAGTCGCGATCGTTATAATCTAATAGAAAGATGTCTAATAAATTGTTCTTTGATCCTTTTTGCATCATGTGTTGGTTGTTCGGGTCCTTTGGGCGGGTCGCACTAGACGGTTGTGGGGCGTGGTTTCTCAATCGATGGCATCTCCTCCCGACTATGCGGCGGCTCCGGCTCTCCGTTCTACTCAAACTCAGATGGCCAATGGCCTTACTGTGGATCTTGTTTCCGCAGCACAACGGGAAGCTAATTTTCTACGGATGATAGATAGGAAAGCACCTTTATTGTATGAACAGGACGTGGTTAATCAGGCTATCAGACGATATGAACAATACTGGCTACCAATGCAGGCAAGTACGAGGTGTAGAGATTGAGGTTTTCTGAGATTTGCTCATTGGTTTGTGGCTGTCTTATGTTCTCTCTGATACGTTATCGGGATGAATTTATCTGGTGTGGAAAATTTATGTCGGTCTCAAGGTTTATTCAGTCAAAATTAATGGAGGTAATGATTTTCGCTTTTCACCACAATCGAATTTGTTATAATTATACTTGATTTGAATAAGAACCGACTGTGGAAACTGGCGGTTTCATTAAAAATTGGATTCTTTTTTTCGCATTAATCAATTTTTTTATCGAGCGCACATCCGCGGTATTATAAGCCACAATGTTTTAGAGCGGTAGAACAGCCGATTTTTGAAGGTTATTTCGATTAACTGCAGTCCTGTGAGTTACATGAAACTATAAAACGAACCTCAATTAGCCTTCCATGAGAAAAGCTACTTTAATTAGCATAAATATATAGTAATGCAACCGTATAAAATAACATACATACGTTTCAAAAAACTGGCTGTTATACCGCTTAAAATAAAGAAGCTTTCTCAAAAAAAAACACGAAATTCGACCGCAAGGTAATTGTTTTCATTGATGCGAGGACGCTGTTCTCTGACAAGGTGCTAATATTGCTACAGTATATCGGCTGTATGGGACTGTAGGTTTTCCAGGCAAAAATACAATTTTTTTCTTTTTTCATTAATTTGAATGGTTATTAATAGTTATATTTTAGAAATAACATTGCTGAAAAAGTATATTTTATATGCACTTCATTCAAATTCAGTGGTTTAATTAAAATTGTTAAATTATTATTAATGAAAATTATTCACTGCAAAGGGACTCATAAGGCTTTATTCTTATAAAAAGTTTTTATTCAATTTTCCTACCCAACCCATGAAATTAATTGTATCCGAAAAGAAAGTAAATTACTGTTTAACTTAATTTTGTATTATTGTTTTACAACTATTTCGAGCGTTATTGTTATTCACTTACTTATGCCTGAGTCTGGCTATGTCATGCCAATTCCGTAGTGTATAGTAGGGGAAGCGAATATGTTTTGCTGAATCATAAAATCAAAAAAATATCATGTTGGCCTTTAGTGTGCCTTTCTTAGCTTAATTAGCTGTGATCAGGAAAGGTCAAACAAATTGCCTGTTGCCTACTACATTTTATAAGGAGAGAAGAAGGCTTCAGATGTGCAGGCAAATTGCCCGATCCCGCTACATAATCATGGCAATTAACTCGAACATTTTCCTTCATTTTTCAGGCCGCGAGAGGGGATATTAATGTGATTCCCCCGTTGGATGTACATTGGGTATGGCATACTCATATGCTCAGTCCGATACATTATCAGGAGGTACGTGGACGAATAAATAACAAGAATATTAATATTAATAAAAGACAAATTAATCTAAATACGGCTGAAGTGAAGATAAGTATATGTTCACTTTTTATGCTTTCTCACGACGACGATGAAAACTAATCTAACTTTTGGCTGCAAGTAACGTTAGGACAACAACGTGATTGATTGAAGTTAAATGTATTGCTTCGTACTTCGTTCTCGTTTCTGCCCTTTGATAATTTCCCGTAATGCAAATGAATGGAATGTGAATATGATTTCCTCCCTCAATCCTCGTTTGCATTCCTGAGGAAAGAAAGTGAAAAGCGGTACGAAATGGACAGACGCGCCTGTTCCTCTCTCTCTCTCTTCTTCTCTCTCTCTCTCTCTCTCTCTCTCTTTCTCGCTCACTCTCTTTCTTTCTCTCTTATAAAGTAGTCCGTTCGACCCTTCATCCTGAACCCCCTTCCCTAAGAAAAACACTGATTAGGAGATAGTATTTACGGAGTTCAAGTCATTAAGGCCGTTAAAAGGGGTCATGCAACGTTGAATAGAACGGGAAAAAATTAATCAGAAGTAAGACCTTATCTTGAAATAAGACACATGGAATTTCGCTTGATGGTATGTAGTGGATATCTACGGTAGTCCAGTCTCAGGCCACCCAGACGGCCATCGGTAGCCTTAAACCTCGCGCTTCAACACCTCTGATTCCTCTACGAGACTACCGTTTACGTGGTGTCGACCCCGTTCTTCGAACAAGAGAAGGGACGGGTTCATCGCCCTATTCTTGTCAGTATTCATTGTTGTTTTTACTTTCTAACACTTGAGGTTTGTCTGAGATCGAGAAAAAATTAACGATTTCTTCTTAAATTCCATGTTCACTATTTTCATATTTTTGCAAGCTCTTGTTCTTGTTCCTGGCTCAAGTAACGACCCCCGTCCCCCGCAGCGCTTGGTATGTACGTACGAATGGTAAAGGAGTCTCTCTCTCTCTCTCTCTCTCTCTCTCTCTCTCTCTCTCTCTCTCTCTCTCTCTCTCTATTCATATAGTGCCCTCCGAGTGGCCCTCTCCCCCTTTAGAAGAGCTTCTTCTGCCTTCCCCAACTAAGACCCATTTTTGGACTTATTCCACTTCTTTTCAGAACAAAAAAATTCCTCCAATACACATTCATTCTCTCCCAACCCGAAAAAAAGAGAGAATTCTAAAGATCACACAAGGGGATGGCCGATGATGAATACGGAAAAAAAGAGAGAGAGAAAGAGAAAGGGAGCAAAGGGAGAGTTAGAGAGCGAAAGGGAGGGAGAAGGAAGAGACATAAAGGTAGAGTTAGAGAGAGAAAGAATGCGGGGTTGAGATCATGAATTTATAAATGGTAAATGCGCAATAGTGACATCGATATGTTGTTTTATTTTAACCATTAACCGTGTGACGATCACACAAATGTAAACACAGTATTTGAGAAGAATTTAGAAAATTGAATCTAATTGTTTGAGAATGAAATAAAATAGTTCCCTCACACCGAATAACGAATCAGCGTGAAATCAGGTTAAAGCGGTGGTATAACAAAACTGGCATTCCCATTCCATGCATCATATTCATACAAATGACATAATTAGAATAAAAAACCGAACTCGATTCGAGTTCACTTAAATTAGCATAAGTACATAGGAATGCAGTTGTCAATCAGTGCGTGTCGAAAAGGGCTAACTCACTCACTAACTCTCTAAACTCATGTGCTGATCCTATAATGCAGATATTCAACTTGCGGAACGTATTCTAATTTGTTTCTCTTTGCACTTCTGGCTCATTTTGGGTTTCCATTTTTGGATTCTGAATGCATGATTCAGCGTCTTACAATTAGACCCATGGCTACGTGTCCATGTGACCTTTTTCACACAGAGCCCAAATTCGACACCTTTATATCTCTTCTCTCTCTCTCTCTCTCTCTCTCTCTCTCTCTCTCTCTCTCTCTTCTCTGTCTCTCTCTCTCTCTCTCTCTCTCTCTGTCTCTGTCTCTGTCTCTGTCTCTGTCTCTGTCTGTCTCTCTCTCTCTCTCTCTCTCTTCTCTCTCTCTCTCTTCTCTGTCTCTCTCTCTCTCTGCGTCTCTTGTCTGTCACTCTTCCTCACACTCACCCCCATTCACGTGTCCATTAAATTGATGTTCCAACTCTTCACTACCCCCTCTCTATTCTGACACTAAGTTTCCATACGGGGTGAAGCCCAAGTCCCTGAAGAGAAAAGAGAGAGGGAGAGAAAAGTGAGAGAGAGAGAGTGTGTGGAGAGAGAGAGAGAGTGAAAAAGAGAGACATTAACGAGAGGAATGTATATTTATTATTTATTTTTATTTTCAAAAAAAACAGAAACAAGTCCTCTAGGATTTCGGCTGGCGTATGTGGGGGGGAGGGGTTCTATCTAATGTTCCTTTCCTCTTCGTAGTGTGTATCTGATTGATCTCATCTGAATCCGCTAGCTTTGTGTTTTTGCGTGATTGAGGATTCGACGATTGGCCGGGCGAACTGGAGTGGAAAGTGGGAATTCAATTTTCACCTTTTTGAGAGAAGGAGAGAGAGGAGCGAGGGAAAGAGAGAGGGAGAGAGAGAGGAGAGGAGCGAGGGAAAGAGAGAGAGAGAGAGAGAGAGACAGATAGAAGGGGAGGCAGTATTGGCGAAAAGTAATACACTTGCGCTGGATGAAGTCCTATCGTAAAGCCGATAGAGTAAGATAAAGAGAATGAGAATGAGAGACAAAGAGAGGGGGAGAGAAAGAGAGAGAGAGAGAAAGAGGGAGGTGAAAAGTTAATAGGGATTTAAAGAGATGGCTGATAAAGGAAGAGAGGAAATAGTGAGGAGGAACTCCCATCAAGTGAAGGGAATTTTCTCAGACAGGGAGGAAAGGAGGGGGAAGGAACGCTCTCAAGAAAACTGACGGACAAATAGACATAATTATCATTCTTCTCACAATCGGCGAATATGAAAATAGCGTTCAAGCCATGAACCAGTGTATTAGTACGATATCTGTCTTGAACAATTTTACGGAGACAATTCACTATGTTGATAATTGATATGGCTTCATTGATTTCAGGATTGTGAACGAATATGTGGAAAAGTGATCGATCATAAACTACTCTCATCAGATGAAATACAAAAAAGGTGCGTTTACTGGGGAAACTTGGCGTTTCACTTTTTCGTACCGCTTGCATACCGTTAAAAGGTTAAATTACCCCTTGCTCGAAACGTTTCACGTTGTTGTTCATTTGGGGAGTTTTAGCCTGTATTTCTGTATTTGACACTTGACACTGTGACTGGGCGCCCTGCTTAGTTGGCGTAGTTGCAAAGTTTATTAGCAAAGGACAATTACTTCAAGCAGTATTCTTGAAGTTGTTTCCGTTGGTTGAGTGAAGTAAGAATTGATTTGCAGATACGAAGCGTCGGTGCGTGCGTGGGATGAGTTCTGCTCCCCCGAGCCCTATGATTTCCTGGCCTCTCAACCTTCCTCTGCTAATTATCTATCAAAGTGTAATTATGACATTGCACAAGCAGTACACAGACAGAGGAATTTCAATTATCAAGTGAGGAGTTTTTATTTCAATTATCGGCACGCAAAAACTTAACATTACAGAAGAATTGCTCGATTATTCCAAAAAAAAAAAAAAAAAAAAAAAAAAAAAACTGTTTCCAAATAAATTATGATGCATTATGTCGTACCAGCTGATATAGTAGTAGCTCTCTCCGGACATTTTTTTTGTGTGTTTTTTTTTAAATTTAAACTCGAACATTTCATGTAAAAAAGTGTTTATTATCTGCATTTATAAGCTATTTGTTTGTATTCCTATTCTGAAGATTTGGTAAACTGTCTTGAACTAATAAAGTACAGTACGTATGCCTTGAGTCCTTTGAAGTACTGTATTCTGCAGGTCTCCCTTCCTCACTATACTTCCACCAAGTTCCTCACCGATGCAGTCCGTCGTTATGTGCAATTTCTGCAATTAAAACAGACTTATCACGATCAGTTCCTCACTCCGTGTTATGATTTTGATCTCATTTGGCATACACATCAGGTAAGACTTTGTTAGGTTTTTAAACATACATTTTAGTTTTTTTATATTGCTTCGTTTTGCTATCCATGGTTACTCGTTGCAGATAGGCTATAGTAAGTAAACTTAAACTATAGTTTTTATTAACTTTATAAGTTAGATATTAATATGCGAAAATCACACTTTTAGGTCCATCCTCTGAATTATCTGCGTGATTGTACTGCAATATTTGGCTCGCTTCTGAAACACGACGATGGGGTTGGGTTATATGTTATTTCGCTCATTGTGTGCTATTATTCTTGATGTTTCAACATTTATAGACTATAGATCTGGAGTATTCTAACTATTAATTTTTCTTAGGTTCTATCGAGTCCATAATGTATAATACAGTAAACGCACTATGAAAACCACACTTACACGGCTTTCGAGAAGACATTTAAAATATCCTTTTTTTTAGGTAAACGATCGTACAAAAGGAAGTAAGTTATTAAAAGGAGAAGCATTAACAAAGAAATTGTGGAGTACGCACTTCGAAGAGCCTTTTTGGAGAAGGGGATGCATGTACAGGTGAGCGATGGAGTTTGAATTCTTGACAATTAAGATAATTAAGATAATTCAGTTCCAAACTCCCAAACTCGTCACAAAACACCCAAACGAAGGGGAAACAGGATAAGCGGAATTTAGGGACCAGAGGCCACTCAGTTCAATTCCCCGTTTTTTTCTCTGCGTGTCTCACATTAGAATGCTAATTTCTGTCGCCAGGGAATATTTCCCAGATTGAATCGGAGTGATGAATATGTTCTGTGGATTATGAGAACTGGGAATGGGGTTTGATGATGTGTCCCCAAAAATTCGTGACCAGCGTGATGTCCGTTGAGAAAGAAAAAGGGAGACAAATATCAAGATTCTCTGTAGACTTTCAGCAATGGATACATTGTGTAAGACGTCCATTTCTGATTATTGGTTATTTGTGCAATTGTGTCGATTTCAGAGGTCATAATGCTCCTTCATTTCTGGGATTTGAGAGTCAAGACCTGTCCAATATAGCCTATGGAGATCTGCATGTCCCATCAATTGCACTCAAAGATATTCCAATTCAAAGGGAACAATTACGATTGAAATTATCATATGGAAGCAAGAAAGTGACCACTTTCAATGCGGATCTCTCACAGAAACAGGTACTATTATTCGTCTGTGATGCAAGGCCACACAACGGGACACAATTTGCATATAATACATGGAAACTCAGTTTCGCACACGTTTTGGAACCACGTGCCATGCTGCTTTAACCCTCTCTCTTCAGGTGACAAAATGTGGTTTCTCCCTTGTGTGGCAGCCTACCGATAGTTGTTCATCTGCTTCGATTGTCAAGTTTCCATTCGAACGGAAGTGTTCCAAGGATCTTCTCATCGAATTAGAGGTTATCATTATTATTCTTAGCAATCATTCTACTCGTTCAATAAAACCAACAAATATTATTTTCTATGGACCTGAACAGTGTTTGAGATACATTTGAGATACCAGTATTTTGCAGGTATTTGACAAAATGTTCCTGCAAAAGAAGGATCTTGTCAGGTTGACAGGACGAGTTGGACTAGATCAGGTGATCGAATTTACTTATTTACTTTCTATATTTCTATAGTTTTTTTTTTTTTACCTTTTTTGGACAGAAATCAAAGCATTCTGAAGCTTCAAGCTTACGTTAGCGTTTGGTTTGTTTTGCTTTATATTTTGCTAGCTAGCTTGGCTATTAGCTTACTACTTACATTCATTAATGATAATTATACATATATTATTTTGCTAATTCTTTCCAGCTTCTGCCCCCATCCAACTCGAAGTCTGCCCACTGTGTGGCTGATGTTCATCTGAATGCACAAGATAATGATCCAGATTTGAATGCCAGGGTTACGGTAACGACGAGGTAATTACAGTAATTATAGAGTATGACTTTTATCCTGTGCTAAAGGTTCAATATCTTCTTCCATAGCAAGTTATTATATGTCCCTGTAACATCTGTTTCCCCTGTCTTATAGCAACCACATTTATCAGTGTTGCTCTCAACCGCGAACTTCAACTTCTCGCTGGCGATTTCGCTGAGACAACTCTCCAACAGGACTCCCAGCTGTGGTTTCTCTGTCAATGTGGAGCATTGAATCGACAGGCACTGCAACCTGGAGTCACTGTGCATCTCGCCACACACACGTTAGTCCTTTTTTATATCTTCAAAAGTTTGAAATTAGCGCTTTTTTTGTGAAAAATAAGAATTTGGATACAGTACTCAGGACATAAGTCCCGTGCGTAGATGGAGAAGGGCGGTTTGCCTGGTTATTGGTTATTGACAAGGTTTCATTCAAGAAAATAAATTAACTATAGCATCCAGAAATGGTCTAGAGGCAGTTTACGTACCAAATTATGTCCTCACAATTGTATAACTATAATGTGACATTTCAGTGTAGTCGACTCTCGTGATGGTACCAAGTATACTGTACAAATCGTGCACTCTTCCACTCTGCTTCTCTCCATGATTGTGGTGTACGGTAGAGAGCAGAGACTCCTGGCATTGGCTCATCTGATCGGAGCAGACTCATTGCCTTCAAAGGATCAATTAGATGCCAATTTGGTGAGATATTAGTAGAAGGAACATGGATAGATATAGTTGGAACCATAATTAATAGACTAGCAAAGGACTTGCGATAGCTAATATTAGGATAAGAAAAGAAGTGTGTACTAATCCTTGTGTCTGTTATACAATAACTATTTTGGACCGCGTAGTGACATAGTCTCATGGGAGCTTCGGTACCGATTGAAGTTAAATAAGTAAAGCGTTTTTCTGGTGGAAAGAACCTGAGCCTTTAAAAAAATGGTTTTTTCTGTACCCCTCCCTGATTTGTTTCAATGTCACCCTGTATTCTAGCAGTTCCTGCCCCATTTGTCTTCGGCTGAAGAAAGGGCGTTTGTTATTCTGAATCGAGATGGAGATTACGCTATTGTAAAGGGAAGATGGAGTGGATTCGCCAGGAAACAGGTAATTCGCATGAGCAAATTGCTATAAAGTTTATTTTCCACATGCCTCTTATGACTCTTATGACGTCATCAATATTTTTCAATTGTCCTATTAATTGACAGAGTCGCAATTATCATATAACTAATTACCGTAGTATTTAGTCAGCGTCAAAGAGTCAAAAGGGAAAGGCTGGCAGTCCGGGACGTCTTCTGGTAGACGCGTTCAATCTTCTCAAGAATACTGTACAGAAATTGGAAGTGCCAACGGCGGAAGGAAGCACCCTATTCGTTATTGGAGGTAGACATTATTTAAGAAACTTAAAAAAAACTGAAACCGATCACAAAATTTCATTGTTTCTCTGGTCGAGTGTTTATTTCGTATTTGCAAATGCCCGACTGCGTATGGGTCAAAAAGACGCACCGTACTTACATAATATGGTCCATGTTTTATCGTTCAATTATCTTCCTATTCGATTATCTTTTTAGTTACTTTTTATTTTTGTGGTCGGATTCCCAGCTGTTCTTGACTAATCCCATCTCCTTCAGATGCTCAGGCCCGTCTTCCCGGGAAACGGATCGAGGTCCGGTCGACCAACACGGCCGAACACATCGCCTCTGTCTTCTGTGTGTCAACCCTCTTCGTTTTGTGCAATCCGGATAAGGTAAGAAGAATATAGAATCCAAATCTTTATTAAAGCGCCGGTTTTTGAAACGCATCGAGTACACCAACATTCTTACATATGCAAATGAGCATAATTTAGCATAAAAAATAGACCCCAATTAAACCCCACTTCGCATAAATACATAAGAATGCAGTTGTCCATGATGCGTTTCAAAAACCGGCCGGTATTTCGCTTTAACAAACACCAATAGAGCGTGCGAGTAGAAAACAAATCAAGTAACCTTAATTGACGAATACACACCCGGTCATCAACGTACGTCAGACACGATACAAGAACGGACGGTTTTTGAAACTGTTTTTTGTTTAGATCCGTTCCCGATCCGACAACAGTGCCGTCGGTCACCAGGCCCATAAATGGCCGTTGACTCTGGCCTGTGGTTACGGTAGACAACTCCCATCAAATAGAATTCTCGCATCTGCAGACTCTGACGGATTTGAGGTATTTTGTTTTCGCTTGGAAAAAAATGGATAGAAAAGTGGAGAATAAGCTTTTCAACATTTGTTTGATTAATGTCCAACAATAAGCCGACAATGAGAAGCAGTGGTAGTTTCCAGCAAATCGTTTTTATTGATGTCCACCAGCTTCTCCTATGGAGATCAGTCACGACCTTCGATATCAATCCATTGTGAATTAACATATCAATCCCAATTCAGATGGCTCCTCTCGTTGCCGCTCTGTGTAGTGGAGGAGGATGTGACGCATCTGCTTGCGGTGCGTGTGGGGCATGCGGTATGTTAAAATTATTCATTGTTTTGTAACTTTATTAGGAAATTAGCTTATCGCGTCTCCAAATGAGCAAATACGTCAGTTGCTGTAGAAAAGGGGCTACGCTTTTCGATGGTGCCTGCTATGTTCTATTGCAAATGTAAAAAAAAAAACTCATTTCTGAGACTCACAATAAAGAAACAAGCCGTGTCGTTGTGCGGGCAGATTAACACATGTTTCTTCAATATTTAATCAATTTGTTCTCTCCTTAGGTGCTTGCGGCGCATGTGGAGGCTGTGGTGGTTGCGGGGGCTGCGGGGGATGTGGAGGGTGTGGTTAAAGCGGTATGGTGCGTGGTTTGGAGGCGTACGCCTGTAAACATAGAACTGCTTCCCATGCATTATGTGCGCCGTCAGAGCACAGCATAGACATGTGTATCCATACTTCATATGTATCCATGGGAGTGCAAGTGCACTACCCAGCATGCGTTCAACAAACCACGTGACATACCTCTTTAAACAATGAATAATTCATCGATCGATTCTGAATACATCGCTTGATTGCTCTCAGATGACCGATTGATTTTCGTTAATTACATTCTATTTGTGTTTCTCTGTATTTTATATTTATCCCAGTTTTTTTTTGGGGATTGTTTTGCATCATATAACTAATTTATGTTTTAATAAGTTGGTTATTACTTGTATACCGTTTCTTAGTCATTTTTTATCGTCAAATTTTTACATTTATTGTAAGAAAACGTTTTTACTGTGTTTAGTTATTACCTCATATATTAGAAGATGCGTGAAGAAAATAATCTAAACTCAATAAGAATACAATGAATTCGTGAGCAATAGTTTAGAGAGCCTGGGCGACCTTTTGGTGACCAAGTTTTCTCGAAAGCCGTCGTCAAATGGTCGTCAAATGGTCAATGGCTGGTCGCCAAATGCTTTCCGGTGTTTTTGTGGTTCCACCCGTGTCCCTGTGTGCCAATATTGCCCATATTTGTCACAAGCCAAGTTAAACTTGTCATCTCACCCATTTTCTTGTCATTATTCTCTAGTCACATTATTATATCGGTAATTGAAATCATAATTATTTGTTCTTCTGTCTTTCAGCAATTATCGAACACAATTAGAATTATGCTTAGTTTTATTATAATATAATTATTTCCAGTGTACAACTACGAGTCGTATTGTCAAAAAAACATTCTTCTTTATATTCTATTGGTGGTTATTATGGCAGGTGATGAATACATAGATTGTATTTGATTAGTAGGATTTCCAAATGGTAAAGCCTTTCTTTTGGTAATAGTTCATTCATTCACACTCTCGCAGGAACAAGCATCCCCATTCTATGTATAACTAGGTTCTAGCTCCCCGTTTCAAGTTTTAGCCCAATTGTATTTTTTATTGTTATTCTAGGACATAGCACTTTCATCTCACATTAAATTGAAAACGATTAATCTGCCTCCAAAACCGGCCACTTCTGCATTTAAAAATATTAAAATTGCCAGGATCTTCTTTTTTTATACATGTTTTCTTGCTTTGATTCTTTCATACAGTATTTAATAATAACTAGAAGTTCTCCTCAAAATGACAATTTTTATGAGATATTTGTAAATTAGCAAGTTTACGTAGCAATTTTGTACCAATTTTATGGTGACAAAGATAATAAAATATGTTATTTACTGTTGGTTGTGAATGGTTGTCCATACTTTGAAGTGGTATAACAGTCGGTTGTTGAAAAGGATGTTTGACAGCTGCATGCCCATGTGGCGTATTCAATTTAAAGGGACAGGCCCATCAAAGTAAACCTATATTTACGATACGTTCATAATGACTAACAAGCAGTTTTATTGCAATATATGCAAAAAAAAACTAAATTTCACAGTTATTGGCCCTGGAAAACTTTTTCCGATGCGCTCAACGTATATGTATACCGTAAACCCGCAAATATCCTTGTTGTCTATGCAAATTTATCGTGAAATTATAATGCGATTAATATATAGCTTTGAAATCTGCAGCTTTATGGTATACATATACGTTGAGCGCATCGGAAAAAAGCTTTCCAGTGTGAATAAAGGTGAAATTTAGTTTGTATATATTGTAAAAAAAATACTTGATAGTCATTATGAACGTATCGTAAAAGGTTTATTTTGATGGTCCTGTCCCTTTAATATAATCAGACTCAAAATCGCGCAGTATCGCGCATCTTGTGCATCCATGATATGGGATTACAGAGGTTTCAAAAAACGGCTGTTATACCGCTTTTACAATTTATTTATTTTTCTGCCGAAAAGGGCAATTTTTATTTTATCCGTCTTTTCACATTAACACTCCCATTATTCCCTAACATATTGCCCCATTATTAGAAACGGAGGAAATCTCCAAGGAAAGAGAAAAAAAGCAGAATATCGTGAATTTTGGAGCTATAAAAAACGAACGGAATGTTAAAGCAGTATTGTACCTACTTTGAGAAGTAGTAAATTTGGTGCCGGAAGCTTCGGACGGGCACCAAAAAATTTGCGTAGGAAGTCCAGGATATGCGTATTATATGCAAATTTCCCTAAAGTAGGTACAATACTGCGTTAATATTGTCTTTACAAGGTATATGCGACCATTACTGCGCAAACCGCAAAATTTTTAATAAAACTATCACTTCTTTTTGCAGCTTGCCCTACTGAATGTTATTGGGACGAGTACCAGCTCCGATGTATCCTGAAATTCGACGGATTTTCATTATCACACATATCGTATACCCCCGTGTTACGACTTCCGTACCAATGGCAGTTCACCGGGGAGCGTTGTCCGGGAGCGTAGTCAATGGCTCCGAAACTACTACAACAAAACCCCGAGCGAGACTACTAAAAAAGAAGGCGTTTTATATGCATACATACATGACTTACAATAGCCTAGTCATAATTATTGTAGCGTAGATCGCCCTTCTTGCAAAGTAAGTACCTTAATTTGCATATTCCCATGCCCTATTACATTGTGAACTCTCTTTCTCTGTCTGTTTCCCTCTGATCGATGCATGACTTCTCTGCTGCTGTAGGCGCCTTCCTCGTTCCCCATGCTCTCTCCCTCCTGCCCCATCTTCTCTCCACTCTCCTCCCTCTCTATTTATTGATTGGTTGTGGTTCGAAGAAGTCTCTGCCTCCGAATCCTTCTCCAAAGAAAAAGATCATTCAAATTGGAAAGCCGGCTCCGGATACCGATAAATCGAAGGAACATTCGTCCGAGAAGAATGATGCACACAAAACTGCCAAGGAAATTGTGGTGAGGTCTTAGTTTGAAGAAGATATACACCTTTAAACATAGGCAATATAGTTTGATGCAGGCACCTTTATTGTGCCGAATTCTAGGATGAAAAGGACGAAAAGAAGAGTGAAAAAGGAGGGGATGACAAGAAAACAGCCAAGGAAATACAGGTAGACGAAGTGTACTCATACCATGAGCATGAGGCAGTTCTAGGGGCGGGTTCTTGAAACGTATGCGGGGTGACTGCAGTTCCATGCATGTAATATGTATATGCAAAAGTTCTTTCCATCTGTGCCGTTTCTGGTGCTGGATGAAACACGATTTGCATATATTACAAAGTAATTCAGTAGTCATCTACGTTTTAAACCACGTTCCATACCGCTTTAAAATACTTGTGTTTCAGCCGGGAGATATGCCAGTCCAAAAAGCGGGAGGAAGTTCCCAGAAAGGAGATAAACAATTCCTATCAAATCCTATCATCACACCGGTAGGCAATTGGAAAATTTAGGAAGGAGAGGGAGAGAGGGAGGGAGAGAGAGAGAAAGGAGAGAGGTAGTTTAACGTCAAATTTAAGGTAACGGATGATTTCCCAACACTCCCTGAAGAAGCCGAGGGAGAAAAGAAAACAGAAGAGAAAAAGGATGAAAAGAAAGAGGAAAAGAAGGAAGAGAAGAAGGAGGTACATACGGTTTCTTGATTAAAAAGATAATTATGGAAAATGATTAATTATTTGGAAACAAATAGATATAAAAACATTTGCAGGAAAAGAAGTAGAATATTGACTCAAGGACGCTATTTTGTTGAAGATCGATGAACCGGAGCCGGAGCCTATAAACTCTCTCCCCATCAGTCGAATAGATATCTTCACTAAATGCGTCGTTGCTTTATTTTTATTCATTAACATTTTGCCAAATATTAAATGCACGAGGTTAAGTTATTTAATGCCTTTTCACCGTACGCTCATTAAATAAATACTATTCCCCCCACTTATTGTGCAGTGTATTGTATTGTGAATGAAAAATGGTGAAGGAAAGAAAAGGGTGTTACTAAGCAAAACAAACAAATCAAATACAATTCATGGCAAGATGAAAGTTTAGTGGTACAAATCCTCAGTGATACGTTCTGTTACTCACAAAGCGAAATGACGGCCGGTGAAACGTATATGAAAGCACAACATCACCGATTACCGTGCACTACATGAAAATGAGCACGAGTAGAAAAAAAATCGACCCCCTATTCGAGCACACTCTGTGCCATACAGTAATGCAGAAACTGAGGAAAAAAATCCGCCGCAATTTCGCTTTATGCAACGAACAACGATAAATCCTCACCGAATGTGTAATGCAGCATATACGGGAGTAAACGGGAGTTCGTATGAGTTCATGCTTTCTGTACTCTTCAGAATACGCCGCGGAAACTTATCAGATGAGAGGGGGAGCAGGTCGTGGTTAAAGCGAAATGCTAGCCCCTTTGGAAAATTTGCATATGCTAAGCAAATCCTATGCTAATTTTGTACGATCGTCCACGGCAATCGTACAAAATTAGCATAGGATACATAGGATTTGCTTATCATATGCAACTTTTCCAAAGGAGCTGGCATTTCGCTTTAACAATGCTTATTTAAGTCGAATTAAACATGCAAACGAAATGGCAGCGAAACATTATGTATGTGTTTAGTTTAACGTGTGTAATGTAGCGTATGTAACAGTGTAGAACAGAACAAAAATGAACAATTTTATTGTGTAAACAAAATCTGATCCTCTCAAGCAGTAGACGATTGGTTTAATCGGAGCCATTGTTTGATTGGCGCTTCAGTGCAGCTTGCCTGAAAGACAAAATATGCTGATTTATTTTTGATTTCTACATTTTACCGTACATCGCTATGTAGTCCCAATACACATGTACATTACCTGTTCATCCTTTGGCGGTTCCGAGAATGAGACGCTCTTCCTTTTCTTCTGAATCTTCAGTTGCTCAGTGATCGTTGCTTGCAGACGATCACGAAGACATCGGACAGAGACAGACGGATTACCACGCACGCTCACTCTGAACGCGAAATCATAGTTTGTATTTTAGTTTGAGTGCACTGTACCTTGAAGCGTAGTTTATAGTTTGCCTCCAATAAGATTATCACTTACTGTTGTGTTTCAGGACAGGTAAAATCGGTGAAGAGTCCAGAGTGGGTAGAGTCCTCATCGACGAAGGCAGACACGTCGGGGAAGAAGCTTGTAGTATCCTGAAAGGTAGAACACTGTATTATAGTGGCCGACATATAAGGCACTGCGAAAGAGTGAACAATAAATTACAGTAACCCACATTCATCTCCGCAAGTGTGGTGGCGGAGTTCTGTCGGCTAAAGATTGAAGTGTTCCTCATGGACGACTTCCTCGGAGTGCTGTGTCGTGGTTGATGTGCTCCAGACGTCGAGGGCACGGGCTCTTCTGGGTGAAAGTCCGGTTCGATACAAGTCTGCACTGATTGGTTCATTGTCTTCACAATAAACGTGGCGTCCGTCTTTGTTTCCTCACTCTTTTTCGCTCCTTCAGAATTCACTTCTTCTTCCAATTCACGCACACGACGAAGGATATACGTGCGGGCAGAGGAAACTGAATATGGGTATTGATTAGAAATTCACAAACCACAGAACACCACAACAACAAACACTGCAGCAACATCAAAAGGTAGTAACAGAAGATAAATTATCGATTGACACTCACCATTTTCCTTGACAATAACTCGCATCATTGCTTTTTGAATGAGTGAATTCCATGTAGACGATTCTTCGGTACGCGGGAAGAGGAACACATCTCCGAAGGAGAATTTCAGTTTGATGCACATGTGCGCCTGAAGGAAATAACATATAACCTCTCAAGTACTGTAGTTGTAGCCAACATTTTGGTTTGTATTCTGTAGTTTATTGAGTGTATCAGTGGGTAGAGTGGTAGAGTCTCACTTGTCCTGTCCGTTTGTCCACTCTGCTCTTGCTCTTCACGGAGGAGGCTGACGGAACGTGAAGGATGTAACCTTAAAATGTTTGTTTCAGAATATACAGTGACCGGGCATGGACAAAATGCAGTAGTACCGTAGCAGTACAGTAAAACATATTCTACAGTAACCAGCCATAAACTACAGTAGCCTTGTACTCACCGGTGATATCTGTGATGTAGAGTACAAGGAATCCCCTAGTAGTCAGGGTGACCTCCAGGTCCCGCCGGGAAGTTATGGTGTCAAATAGGAAACCCCTTGATTTGATCTGCAGTGGAACACGACCTTTCACTGCAAAGTTCTTCACTCTCCACTTGGTCTTGCTCGGGAGGGGAAGAGGCTGAAATTGAATGATAATTAGTGATTACGGTAGTTATATGCCGTAGCTTACGTTACCCTCGAGTTAACTAAAGTAACCTGACCAACCTTATTCAAATTCTTGCTCCTGCTGTAGAGGGTCAGTTTCTTCATCTGAAGGGTCATTTTGTAGTCAGTAGTGTTAGTAGAAGAGAGTCAGTAGTTGTGAGTCGAAGGCTATGAAAACTGGTCTCCTTCTCTGATCTCTCGCCTTATCAATGCTATTTCTCGTATTCTAATTGGGGAAGACCTTGTTTTGAAACCACAATGAAGATCAATTCAGACAAGGTACTGGAGCTTTTGGACAGGATACGTTTCTGAACGAATATAAAGTGGAAAGGAGTTATTGTCATGGTTGCGTGTTCTATATTACTGCATGAACTATTGTAAGGAAAAAGGGGATACGTTTCACGAGGCATCCATATTTCCCTCTTGGTGTGAATATCCCCACCAATTATCATACAAAATATTTTCCTAGGAGCTTTTTTTTTTGAAGTGCCAAATGCCGGGGCGTCAATTGCGTCCCGGTGCTTCTGTAGTGCGCATGGATGAAAATAAAATATTTACAGGCCATTTGTCCCACACAAAAACACAAACCCACAGTATACCGCGCAGTTATTCGCTACTTTGGGTTCAATGATGATGACATGCCTAGAGAAATTCTGCTCCTTATCTTTTATCATTTCACTCGCTCTTTCACTATCGCTCTCATTCTCTCTTTCTCTCTCTTTCTAATTTATTCCGGGTGCAAATCCTCCCCACACAATAAGTCAATCGGTGTGGGATGGGGCTACAACGCCATAAGTATATATGCAAATGTGAAAGCGCATCATAAGCCTCGGATGATTTGATTGCGCTCTTTTCTGAAGGGAAATTTGAACACAGAAATAGAAAGAAGAGAGGGAAAGGGAGAGAGAGAGAGAGAGAAGAAAGGAGGAGTTACAACTCATTCACTCATTCTCATTCAGGGAAGACTTAATCCCTTCCTTGGCCGACCCAACTTGAGGAGAAGTTGTGGGTTGAGGTGTCTTGTTTTTTAGTAGGCGTCCGTATGTCCAATCGAAAAAAAAAAGTTGCAGAGCTTTTTATAGTATATTTTTTACAGGTCAAAACAATATGTTTCAACCAAAATTTATATAATTACATGAATTTCTCGGTGTGTTTAGTCTATCAGTATCAATGCGTATCATATGATAACTTAAAGTTTGACAACTTCTAAGGTAAGTACTATCTACGTCTTGCTACCTATCATATTTCGTTTCCACCTTCAATTCTTCATTCTGTCTAGCTACACGTCTCTCTTTCTCTCTCTCTCTCTCTCTCACTCTCTCTCTCACTCTATCTCTCTCTCTTTCTCTCTCTCCCTCTTTTTCTCTACCTCTTTCTCTCTCTTTCTCTCTCTTGAGAGGAACTCTCTCTCCCTCTCCCCTCTCTAGAGACTAGGAGAGGAGAGCGAGAGAGGCGAGGATCTTCATCTCTCTCCCTCTTCTCTTCCCCTCTCCTCCCCTCTCTATTCGTCCTGTCTCTCTAGCTCTCTTCTCGCTCTCTCTCTCCCTCTTTACTTTCTACCTGTTCTCTCTCTTTCTCTCTCTCCCTTCTCTCTCGTCTTCTCTCTCTCCCTCTTTCTCTCTCTCTCTCTCCCTCTTTCTCTCTCTATCTCTGTCATCACAATAGATCCCTCTTTTCCTCTTCTCCAGTCTATTCGTGAGGTAATTTTAGACGAAAGAATCCCTTATTTTGAACTCTCGAACTCATTCTCTGTAGAGGAAATCATTTCCATCACAGAAACTTAACCAACAATACATTTAACTTCCAAACTTGTTTTGTGAGTACGTCCCGTAGACTGGGAGAATTTGATACCATTTGTTGTGGGACTTCTTATTAGAATTGCAAAAGAAGTTAGCTTTATAGTTCAATCGTTATGCATGCCCTCCTTTTTCTGAAAGAAGTGTAAGTCTATAATAATGTATGCTTTACAGTAGGATGGAATAGTTTACGATTTAGTGTGTACGGTGTAGATTCATTCGACGCTTATGTTAACTTTGGCGTTTGTCCTTTATTTGGTGCTTTTATTTTAGTCAGAATTGCATTTTCACGTTTCGTAGTTATTCATTGTGGTATTGCCTTGACAAAACTTGTGCGACATTTTATGTTCTTAATAAATGTTATCTTATGTTATGTTATGTTTATTGTTCTTCCAAATCTTTAATATTTGTTGTCTAGGGACTTTTCACTGAACGCGGCCACTTCATAAATATGTGTCAACGCTTCCAGTCGCCAAGTAATAAAATGTGTTTTCCTTGCAGATGTCTACTATTTCCTTGGATCCTTCCCTCTGTCCCATATGATGATCATCCTCTTTTCATCCTCTCAAATCATCTTCCACTTCCTATTCCTCCTCTTCGTCATTCCTTTTATTTCCTCCCATTGTCCCTGTATTTTATTCAATCAAACTGGGACATTCCACTCTCCCGATTATCCAAAAGTTCTACAACCGACCACATGCCTTATCTATCATTTTAAGGTAGGATGTTAAAGTATGTTAAACATTGCTATGGTACATCTTTATTTTTTATGAAACGTTTGCGTATACTGTAGAAGTGAATTGACATGTATTATATGCAAATTTCTGCGCCCATCTGAACAGGATCGGCACCGCAGATTTGAATATAATACTTGGATACAGATGTCAAGCGTACGTTTCAAAAATATACCATATCTCTTTAAAACCAAAGTTACAAACATATATAAAACCAAAGCCATAGCCAATTTAAAATTTCCAGTCTATACCTTTATTAGCGTTGCAGGCACCTCCACGGCACATTGTACGCCTAACATTTGAATCCTTCATTCTCCCGCCATCTGCTGGAGGACGGTAAGTGGGTACAAAGTACAAACTATAAGTTATACAATTAACTAGTCAACTGATGAGCTCATTTTCCTTGAGCAGGTCACTTATTAGTCACTGCACCTCGACTATTTATCTATGTTGCCTGTTATGTTATAACATTGTTTCATCTATGTGTTTATAACTTTTTATTTATTTTTGGCCAATTTTTCATCGGGCGTTTTTTCTTGGTTCGGAAATGCTTCTTAAAAATCCAAAACAATAAGACTCTTGAAGTTCAGATTGCACGCAATGGGCTCTACTTGCCTACTGGTATTAAGCTTTCCTTTTTGGTAATGGCGTTGAAAATTAGATCAATTATTCCACAATGTGACAAACTGTGGAGAACTTTTAACTTATTTTATGGAACACCTACCACTGGGAAGTAATCAGAGTCTTCCGGACATTCACAATTTCACCGCGAGAAATTTTGGCGAGAGACCTCTATTCTTATTCTATTTTTTTTTCTCCTAGGGTAATAGCATAACACCCTAATGGATAGGGGTGTGAATTAGGGCATTAGGGAGAAGAGGGCTCTATCTCTCTTCACTCTCTCTCACTCTCTCTCTATCTCTCTCTCTCTATCTCTCTCTCTCGGTCTCTTTCTCTGCCTTCCTATTTCTCTCATCTATCAGTTCTTTTCTTCATTCATTGCTGTGCTTTCACGAAGGAAAATTATTTAAGGTAATTTTCCTTTTTCTTAGAGAAACGAGGGAACCCATAGCAATGCAAGTTGTTGCATATTCTAGATTAAACGAAAGAAGTGGATTCTGAAGTGACAATTCAGACGGACAAGTGTAATGGGTAAAGTGGTATAACAGTCGGCGTTTGGAACGAATTTTGGATCATATGCAAATAAGTATGATTAGAATACAAAATCGTGCTCACTTGTTGTAAATAGATCCGAGTGCAGTATCATAGTTCTCAAAAGGCGGCCGGATCTGCTGGAATCGGATGTCATTATTGTTGCTTTTGACCCATTCCATTATAGAACAATACGTTTCTAAACAAACTTTTAAATAGAGTTTTGAGAACATGCCTGTTAAAGAGCATGCTTGCTTGCTTATTGTCAGACAAATTAAAGAATTAAAAATTAAATTAAAAATTAAATAAAATTAAATAAAAATAATAGAAATAAGAATTAAAACAAATCTTAGATTTCTACAGGATTAAGTTTTTTCTGAAAACGCTTGTTTATAGAGATGGGGGTTTATAATGCACATTTTACAAAAAAGTCGCGTACGATAGACCATATGCATACCATAACACACAAAAAAAATAGACATAATTTTCATTGTTAACCCAACAATTGCATATAATCATATGCTTTTCTTTTAGGCACTTGGAATAAGAACAGTGTTTTATTTAAAAAGGTTTAAAAATTATGCATCAAGATCAGTGTGCACAGATTCCCGTGTGTAATTATCATAATTCCGCTGTACCGTTCACGTTTCTGGGAGAGGTGACATGAAGCACCGCGGAAAACAATGTTATTCTGCAGTGCTGCGAGCAAATCCACGGTATCGGGGTATCACAAATCACAACCCTTAGGCTGTTCAGAAATGGGCATAATGGTCACTTTCCGCCTTCCGCTTCCGGTCGTTCCAGACACTCAAATACCACAAGCTTTCAATAACTGTAAAATGATTCTGACGGAAGGAGATATGCTCTCGTTCATATACTAAATTCCCTTTATACATTTAGATGTGAATCCCGAGTTTCTCTTTATGAAAGGGTTGAAGATGGACTGGTCGATCCATTTACGGACACACCGGATGCAGTATTCTGCAGCAGACAGATTACTATTGGTAATAAATAAATAAATAATTATACACAGAATTAAGATACATCAATACATGATCCAATGCGGGACATTTGTGTACATTTTTTGTTTTACGCTTCAAGAGCGTGCACCTTTAAAGGGAGAGGCCCACGAGAAAAAAGTTTTCCTCAATTTGCTTGCACAGAATGTCCGGAATTTCAGAAATATTACTGTGAAAACCACATTTATTTGCACCTATAACTCACAGAGTTATTCCCCGGCAAACAGTTAGTCAGAACCGTAGTCAGAAAGGTTAAAATACGTTTTACGGTTTATATGTATCCAATAGCATTCTTTCTTTACATAATAATTGTTAAACGAATGCAGAACATTGCTACCATCATAAGAAAGCGTTTCCAATTAGTTTAATACCCTAAACGAGCAAAATTGATTCTGACTACGGTACTTGGCCGAACAGTTTGCCGAGGAATAACTCTGCGAGTTCTAGGCGTAAAGAAGTGCGGTTTTCACAGTAATATTTCTGAAATTCCGGACATTCTGTGCAAGTAAATTAAGAAAGACTTTTTTCTCGTGGGCCTCTCCCTTTAATTCAAGGGAGTTCAAATTCAAAGTTTTTGCTTATGACATGTTCCGCAGAGGTCCTGAGCACAGGCGACGAGTTCCAGAGGACAAATTACACGACGTCTTCGGTGTAGATACATAATTGATGCGAAATACATAAAACCATGTTGGAATGAAGTAGAGCGAATTATGAATCTGTTGAAACAAATTGTATGTCGATAAGTCTAACTAATGATTGCACTCTTTTTCTTTTCCCTCTCCAGGATCTCCACTCTATTCAATAACCTCTCATTTTCTCATGGTTCTCCACACTGAACAACCCTCTAAAGGCTTCATCGGAAAGGTGGATTTTATACCTAGAGGTAATTGTTTATACGTAACGTAATATATGTTCGCATTTCTGTATTTACTATTCCGCCGGCTTATAACATATTATTGTAGCATGCGGAAACTGGGACGGCTGCGAAATATTAGCGAGCCAATCCGTAGCGGCAGACTCTATTGCTGAAAACAGGGCCAGGGTTGAGCACAATTCAAGTAACCAACAAGCGAGCGCATATTCCGGCACAACTGTATCTATAATATAGTGTAGCCTCCTGGAGAAATTCCCGGAAAGTCTAAAATATGAGACGGCACCCTAGCAAAGATTAAATAACAAAAGCTTGCGTTCCACAATTCAAATATAATAGAACTTCATTATTATAAGTTTATTTCCAATCCAGAGAATATGACAATGGATGCGGGTCAAACGGCAGAATGTGCATTTCGAGTCGACAAATTAAAGGGGAGGATATTATCACCAAGGTGAGGTATTTTGGGGAGGCAATTCTACAATAATCCTAAATGCAAACCTTTTTTTTGTGTTGGGTTACCGGGGTACGGCTGGTTTTCTATAATGAAGTACAAAATTGTGGCTAAAAATTTGTCAACAGTACGGTAGCAGTACCTTCTCTTCATCATTTTATATTATGCACACTTATATACTTTATATAATGTGTCAACAAATTATTATTATTATTATTATTTCTTACTGTTTCTAATGTCATTCATTTAGGTATCCGTATCATCCTTCACCAAACTCGAATTGCAGTTATTTGTTCCCATTTCATGAGGGATTTTCCCTCACTCTGCAATCAACTTATCTCAATATGGCATCACAATCAGTCATTCAAGTTTATGAAATACATCATGGACAGGTACCGTAGGTTGTCTTACTGTACACTGTAGCTCTGCATCTGCATTAGGCTGTTATGCAAATTAGGGATTAGGATACTGTAGCTTCGTTATGATGATCATATACAATAATTGGGTTACTGTAGTATAGGGAAAGCACACTGGTCATTATCGCTTACAGTTTATTGTTTAGAAGACAATTATCGATCGGTTCACCCGGCAATCTGACTCTCTGCTTCTCTCCACTCAACATACACTATTACTGCTCTTTTTCTCTGGAACCGAGAATGTTAGAGTGAGTTTAAAGCGAAATGCTAGCCCATTTGGAAAATTTGCATATGATAAGCAAATCCTATGCATCCTATGCTAATTTTGTACGATCTTCCACGGCAATCGTACACAATTTGCATAGGATACATAGGATTTGCTTATCATATGCAAATTTTCCAAAGAGGCTAGCATTTCGCTTTAATGTGTTAAGCTATTCAGCTTAAAATACAATTGTACCCGCTGGAACTGGCCCTTTTCACTCCCCTGACATGTCTGCGATGTTGCGTTCGACGCCCCGCAGCAGCCAGCCTAGTTCTGCTCTTTAGATAAAAGGATATGGATGATATTTTCAGAATAGCGGTTTCGAAATCACCTATACATACGAGAAAAGTGCCAAGGAGAGGATTATACCGCCAGGTCAGCAATATATTAAATGGAATATAGCTAACCAATATCTCTCTCCCTCTCTCTCTCTCTCTCTCTCTCTTCCTTTCTCTCTGGCTTCTCTATCATTCTCTTCTTATCTCGTGCTCTCTCTCTCTCTCTCTCTCTCTCTCTCTTTCTAACGCGAAGCTTTCATGGTGCGCGGCGAAAAAAGGGGGTTTTGCTGCGCTATTCGCCCAGTTTTCGCCAGGTTATCGCGAAAAAGTAGTCAAGTCGCACAGACCTGGAGAGTGTCCGGCGAAGACTGGGCGAACACTCCTTCTTCGCCGCGCGTCAACCGTCAGTGTTTCGTTCTCTTTATCTGTCTCTCTCAGTCTTTCCTAAATTATCCTCCTTCAAACATCTTGTGTCTCTTTCTCTCAGATGTGACTTCACTTGGATGTCGATGTTCTTCCTATCTCCTCTCCCCCTCTCCTCTCTCTATCTCTCTCCCCTCGCTATCTCTCTTTTTTTCACAAAGTCCTCTATCCTACTAGACCCCGCCCTCAATCATTTCCTTCAATGGTTTCTACAAAATTATTCCTCACAAGGAAAATATTTCTAATTTTATTCACACTCGTCGAAAGTAAGTTTATTTCATCATTTGTGCTCGATGTTGAATCATAAGGAGTGTGTGCCTACGGTGGACCGCCTTCATTCTACATAGTATATAATATCCAAATCTACTGTAAGTGTTATTCTTGATACCATAGAGTTCTCAACTGTTGCCACATATTCAGTGCGCGCGGTTTTGAATCGTATGCTGGACTAGTGCGCTCACATTTTTTGTATTTTATGTGCACTTGAAACTAAATTTACATGTAAAACATGGGATTAAGTAATGCAGAATACGCTTTACAATCATTAGCATAAATATTATGTAAAACAATCGATATATGCTTTTCTACGATTTCTCTCCATAAGAAGCAACGTAATATTGGGGATGCCCTATTCTGGGGTTCCTAATTTTCTTGTCGGAACTCCAGATAACCTGAAGGTCCTGAAGGATGGTTAGGAGGGCCCAATCCAATTTACGAACTTGTCTCTCTGCCTCTCTCACTTCCTCTGCGCATATATCTCTCTCGTTCTCGTTTCCTCTCTCTCTCTCTCTCTCTCTCTCTCTTCCTTCTCTGCTCTGACTTTATACAATTTACACTTCACCTCCTTCCTAAAGCACCAATTTTTTTGGAAACAAATATTTTAGTTTACCAAAAATAAGCTAAAGATAAAAGATAAACTTCCTGACCCTAGCTTGAATTGAAGACATCGAACAATTTGCCAAGTGGTAATCTTGCTAGGATCCTGCGGAGCCATAAGCTTTGATACCTGCAAACTTGAACAAGGAGCAGTCTCTTGCAGTTGAATCATACAATTGAATAGAAGGACAAGAATATCCAACCATCATAAATTTGCAGATTTCCTCGCTGATTGCAGTCTCCAGATCCTGTCTTCCAAAGGCCAGAATGGGACGATTTCCTCGAATACTCTTCCTTCACAGAAATCATCGCTTCCTTCCAAATGTCTCATCATATTTCAGGTGAACATTCAAATAGAATACAAGACTACGGTGTCCTATTTGCCTTACTGTGGATAGAGGTTAAAACTACCTGCATATATAGAAGTGATATAATATTTTTAAAATAATACTTATACTAATATTTCTCCAGGGAGAACAAAACGAAAAAGTATCAGTCTGGTTCACTTATTTCAATCTTTACGCTCCGGATAAAGTGAATACGACCAAAAGGTTAGTTTGATTTTCACATTTATTATTTTCATATGCCTAAAGAAAGCTTACCAAAATTTGTTATTTTCAAGTGCCTGAAGCATAAACCAAAACCAAAGTATGAATATAGAATATGATATCCTAATAATAAACAAAAATAACTAAAATTTAGATGCAATGATCTTGATCAATTATCAGCCGCAGTGCGTGTGGGCTCCAGGTTCTCCCGTATAGATTCGTGGTGCGGGAGTGATATGCCCCCAAAACTGATGAGCGGGACCAATACCCTACAAATTGAGTACACTACCAAGGTATTGTGTTATTGTTTATCTTTCTTATAGTATTAAATTTTAGAATTTGGAAAAAAGTCGGCTAGTTTCTGGAGAGTGTAAAACATCATGGACTATGGAGCAAATTGTTCTAAAAAGACGGGGTTCGCCCATCTTGGATTTAAATTTTTAAATTTGTTTTACGCTTCAAGAGCGTGCACCTTCACTCAAGGGTGAAAGTACAGGTTCAATGTTTGCCTATGACATGTTCCGCAGAGGTCCTGAGCAGTAGGCGACGAGTTCCAGATGACAAACTGCTCGACGTCTTCTGATTGATTTTCCAATAAAATGATTTGGCACAAGGATGAAGTGTATTTATAATCTACAACGTTTCATTTCCAGTCGTCTCGTGCGGTCCGAGATTCTGCTCCAGAAGAAATTGGTTTCACTCTTAATTATAAATTCCACACCGATTGGGATATGGAGAAAATGGATGCAATTTATGATGCTTCTAAAGGTGGGGTTTCGATATTTCTAACATTGCGGTATCGTTTCTGTGGAGGGGCACATAGAGACACATAGACGGGCATCTTCACTCAGCCATTTCTCGCCAATAAAGTGTCAGGCTCGGGGAGGGGGTTCTTCCGCCAACAGTCTAGGATTTCAGAAAATAACCATGAAACCGCATTCCATAACATAAAAAAACTCGTTATTCGCTGAGATCTTATTATATAAAAGAGTAACTGTAGAGTGCTGTAGCACTCAAGCTGCGCTAGAACTCCGCTTTGGACATAAAAGAGTGCCGCAGCTCAATTTAGAATATCCTCATGCAAAATAACGTCTTTATTCGAAAGATTTTCATCTACGTCACATACGCTTCAGGCGGCGATATCCGTCTGGTATATTATAAACTGGAATAAATAAATCGTTGAAAAAAAAAGTAGAAAACGTTCAGGTTGTCGTTTCATCTTCAATTCGTCACGTCGGGAGAGTGGAAAGTTGTGGTCAGTCAACTATCCCGGACTGTATCCGAGGAATCTACATTGTGAATACATCTTCCACGGAAAAGAGGATCAGACTGTTTATATTCACTTTGAATACTTCGATGTCGAAGGATTTCATCAGTTCGTTTCTTTATATATTGTCTTTTGATATAACGGTGCAAAGGTAGCAAGCTTACACTTGTAGAAAGGCCAAACGCTCTCGCTAAACTTTTCTATTTCAAAGTCCGCATTCCAGCGACTTCTGATTGTAAGTATCTTGTTATATAAAGGAGA
Source organism: Pelodera strongyloides (assembly GCA_036852015.1). Lineage (NCBI taxonomy): Eukaryota > Metazoa > Nematoda > Chromadorea > Rhabditida > Rhabditidae > Pelodera > Pelodera strongyloides. The sequence continues at coordinate 160,560 of JAANDG010000199.1, forward strand.
AGTGTTTACTTTTTTTGTTTGTGTGAACGAAACGGAATTGTTTCAGGCGTTTGGTGTCCTTTTTAGCAACTTTTTAAAGTAATCGCAATCGAATTTTATTACATCTTGGCAGATACGTTTCAGACGTTTCGTATAAGTAAGCAGTATGATCATTTTAGTGGATCGCCTGAGTAGTCGCTTCAGGTGGCGATAGCCGTCTGGTATAAATATAAATACAGTTTTAATTTCTACCTACGTTCCATGCTAAAAAGTAACTACTGCATATATGCTGCTTGTTTCAGATGTGATGAACAATCGCAGAGTGATTTTGTTCTCTTCAGTAATTATCAGAGTCCGGATAGGAATAACAGAAGGGTGTGCGGGAAAACTCCGCCCAGAATTGCTACCATTTCTGAATCGAATTACTACAGGTACAGTACCAGTAGTCAAGTAGAACACACATGATCCTATCAAAATACAAACAATGTTTTCGAACTTTTTCATCACTTTCTCAAAAATGATGCACGTGTTTCTAGAAAAATATAATTCAGAATGGTTTTCTCTACAAATGAAATCTTCGATGCCACAGGATTTTTTGCACATTATCAATTCATTGGGCCACGTGAGTCACTTATTGTTATTGCTTGCACCTTAAAGCGAAATACCGGCCGGTTTTTGAAACACATCGAGTAGACCAGCATTCTTATGCAGCTTATGCAAATGAACATAAATTATAATAAAAAATCGGTCTAAATTCGAGCAAATTAGCATAAATACGTAAGAATTCAGTTATCGACGATGCGTTTCAAAAACCGGCCGGTATTTCGCCTTAAAATATTGTTGAACTTTACTTCTGAGAGTGGATCTATTTTGTATGAGAAAAAAAGTGCCTTTACGTAGTTCAATTCAACTTAAAATTGTATAATATAATAAATATTCCAAGTATGAAAATAAGCAAATGAAGGCGACCTTTCTAGTATTGATCAAGGGGAAAATTTTTTCTAAAATAAAAAAAATTACATTTTCAGAAAAGGCTCAAATTGCCCGTGTGAAATTCACTCCGAATTCGGCAACAGACAAAGTGAACAATTTTCTAAATTATTTCCTAATTTTTGTATTATTAACCTATCTTTCTTTATAGAATTTCCTTTAGATGTGCTTGATATTTTAATTTTATTTGATCTTATGTGATTTGCCTCTATTTTCTGGACTTGTTTTCTTTCTTGATATACTTGTTCGCAATTTTTACTTCTTAAAAACGGGTATAGAAATTACTAATAGTTGTTTGTATTTCCAATCGACTGCATTTTAATGGCCTCAATGACGAAAATTAGAATAAACACATTTTACTACGATAAATGCATTGAATAAATCAACCGAAATCACAATTGAAGAAATTTATAAATTTCTATACTTTATTTTAACTTTGCAGTAAAGCAAAATTTGGGAAGTTATATTGCTTCATTACTAAGACAAGCGTAAAATAATCATAACGCAAAACCTATCCTCAACGTACCTTGTAAAAAAGTTTAAAACATAAAAATAAACTATAAAAAAGGAATAATAATAATAAAAACACAAAGTGATGAGCCATGCGATAATTTATTACTATTTCGATAATAAAGGCGCGGGAATGCGAGAATTTGGGAATAAAATTATTATGCAAATTTATAATAAAATCAGATCGGTGGAATCGTTGGAATAACTCTCAAGCGCGTATCCTAAATTTGTATGATTAAAAATTTCTCAAAATCAAAAACAATTTTTGGAAATTACCTAACTCTGCATTATTTAAAGCACTAGATAGGAAACGGAGAAACCATTTGGTGACGGTTTCCTGGATTTTTTTATGACGGTTTCCTGGTCCAACCCATTTGGTGTCCGCTCGGTGACTTTGTCGTGACCAAGTTTCCTTGAAAACCGTCGGCAAGTGGTCACCACATGGTCATCAAACGTTCACTAACCGGTCACCAAATGGTTTTTTCGGTGAAAACCATTTGGTGACGGGCCAGCGACGGGTTTTTCGTGGTTTCGGCAATCATTCCGCTTTCCTATGATGACGTATGGTTTTGAAGTGCTCGCCTGATAATTCCATTTCAATGTCATATATGCAAATATTGCTAACCATTCGGTGTTGGAAATGCGCAGAATGGCACATGACTTCGGATATATAATACATGGAAACAGTTGTTCAAAACCACGTGCCACGCCGCTTGAACCAAAATAAAATGTATTTTCATTCATAGAACATAATAATATAAAAACGTCTCCTAAGTGAATAGGGCGGGGCTAGCTCATTAGATCAGGAAAGTGTATACATAATGACTATATAATTACGACTAGAACTACAGTAGACAGTGTGAAACCACCGGAGAAATAGTACAATATATGGAGTATGTATCTTGTTAGCTTACTGTAACTAAGGAAAATGCTGGATTGGCAGTGTTTTTTATCAGAGGAAACATAAATAATTATTTTAACAGAGCTGACAAGTGTCCTTCTGCGGGAAATTGATTTACAGTAACGTTAATTTCGTTCGAAATCAGGAAATTAGAATTGGACACTTGCCAACAATTTGAAAATAAAAGTTGAGAAATTGTGCATGCGATCACATCGTCAAACGTTCACATTTGGAAAGAAGCATGGCAAAGGCAATGAGATAATCAATATATCAAATATCAATCAATTCATAGTGCAGATCACTGAAAAAAATAACCTAATCGATCGATAATTCGATCAATAAACAAGAAAATACGCGGAGTCGCTGTTGGGAGCACGCGCGGCGTATGAGCCGCAGAGTCATAAAATTATTATAATCGAAGACCTCGCGGATACTGTAGCTGGACGTCTACGGTGCGAAAGTGACTTCGTACCGTATTGGTGTATCAGTGACGAATAATCGATGATAATTAGGGCCCCATCCCTTACCAACTGAGATAATTAGGTGAGAAGTCATAGATGCCGGGTCACGGGAGAGGCGACGCAACTGAAAGCAAGCATATTAAAGGGATAGGTTCACTAGGATTTGCACCTTTTTGAATGCTTTATATTGATAGTATGGCTGAAAACCTTCACAATGCGAAAATACATAAAATTACCTTTTCTCCCCGAGGTAGGAGAGCTTGCTCAAAAAGCTAAACTACCTCGAATTTATAAAACAATTGGAGTACCGCAGCCTAGCTAAATGGGAAATAGCGTGACAGGTTGGAGGTGCAGAGATTGTTGTGATAGACAGAGGATGATAAAATGGCTCTGTATCTTCTAGCGTCTCCGCCCTGCTACGCTATTTCCCACTTACCACGGCTGCGGTACTCCAATTGTTTTATAAATTCGAGGTAGTTTAGCTTTTTGAGCAAGCTCTCCTACTTCGGGGAGCAAAGGAAAGTTACTGCAATTTTCGCATTTTGACCGTCATAGGTCATACTATCAATATAAATTATAAAAAAAGGTGCAATTTGAGGTGAACCTATCCCTTTAAAAGGGAAATATTTACTTTTGGATTTACGTATGACAAATGGTATTGTGTTCCGCTCTTTTTTTATAAATATAAACAAACTTTCATGTTGATCCAACAACAGCAAAAAAAGTTCTCGAAATTCCTAGTATTTCTGTTAAATAATCGATAAACGAACCTCTCTTTCCGAGCCCTCCTCCACGGGAACCTGTCCCTTATGAACCCTGACACAGTACCCCGGAGTGAGCCTCCGAAGAGTGTCTGGCCTGCTAGAACCTCCCGGAGATGAAGAGACGCAGATAAATAGAGGACGGGTGCCACTGAAAGTACGGTAAATTCTCAACAACAAAAATACCGAACCAGCAATAAAAATTCAGTTTCTTATATCAATGTTCATACACGATTTTTGTAAAACTTTAATACGATGTACAACAATAAGTCTAACGATTGACCAATGTCAAGGAAGGAAGATTTCGCATCGGTTCTGTGTAACTTAGTTAGTTGAGAGGCCATAACCAATGAATGGAAAAAGAGGCCCACCTATTATACAACCAAACGTCTTCTGGATTTTCGGAACCTATGGGATCGGATTGTCGTATCAAAGCGAACGAAACCTGAGGTGATTTGATGAGACTACAACACGGAAAACAAAACAACGTCTGAAGAAAAAATAGGGCTTTACTCGTGATAAGATCATTGATCTCCCATGGAATCCCAAACTTAATTGATAATATGGTATTTGAAACGGATTAGATAACTGCATTTTCATGTGTTGCATGCGAATGTGTATAATTAGAATGAAAAATCGCGCAGTATCGCGCAGTTATTTGCATACACTACATGGGACAACAGCGTCCTACATGTGTTTAGGAAACCGACAGTGACACCCATAAAAATAAGAATCTCACTTCATTTTTCGTGTCAAAATCATGTATGACGTTCTGCGCATCATGTACTGAGTGGGTCAATAAGCCAATTGCTGCGAATTGCCCTGAAAATATATTATTTCGTGTTAGGAAATGATAAGGAGCCCGATGAAGTAAATGCCAAACTGCTCAGTTAGGGCCTTCAAATCACTGCGGTGATAATCAATAACGGTGTTCATACATAAAATCAATAATACAAACTACAGTAAACCATACCCGTGAGTGGGACACTGTCCCCAATCCGTTCCCTTCTCTCCCACCGATCGAGTCGGGCCCATGCTGGAATACGGTAGAAATTAGAATACAATAGAAACTACGAGTTTGAAATTAGGATACCAGCCCATTCCGTTGTAAAATTAATTTCGGTTGCCAAAGCGTTATTATTTATTATCGTTCAGCCAAAGGCATGCCCAACCTTATAACGTGCAATTGTTTAGCAACAATTATGCTTCACATCCCTGTAACCTTTTGTTAGTCCTACATAGTCCTTGTCCTACACAAGGAGGAGGCTCACGAGAATTAAGTGTTCAAATAGTTTCCTTTTATCGAAACATGATAAAATATATAAATATAAAATAAGTTTCCGTTCGAATAGAGGGTCTATTTTTCGTGAGCCTCCTCATTTAAAAACGGCAATTCCCAAGTATTTGTTGTATTGTTAATCTAAAGCAATGGTGTAAATGCATATGATCAGTACAACAAATTTAGAGTGTGAAGAATTATTGATTTCAAATATGGCTAGTTCCTTATACGAAAGTTGCAAAACAAAAAGCGCAATCCCACACGCTACATTTCCTGTTTATGTAGACGACTTTTCCGAACAGATTCCTCAAAAAACATAAAACAAAACATTCCTTCGAATTTTAGATCAAGCTCTATACGTATAATAGTCATTGATGACATAGAGAAGCCGGTTCAGCCCTGGTTATAATCATGCACTTTTTAGGGATGCAAAAGCTTAGTAACATAACTGCAGAATTCATATCAATTCTCAAAAATCATTCGAATAACTCAAACCTGGAACCAATCTTCCATCATTTAGTTTAACCAGAAAACCACTGGCTGAAAAATAACGACGGCTCATAATTTAGAGCGGAATTTCACGTGGTTTTTGAAATCTATGATGACTTGTTTTTTAATTATGTGTCCTATTGGTACAGGCGGACACCTAAACGGTGTGGCATGGATGACGTATCGTTATTCTAGCATGTACTGTTTCTAATTGCATTCAGCATTCCGCAGAGAGGAGAGGAAGAGAGAAGGCAATAGCAGATGTCTAATTTTCCGGTATTTTATGCAAACTGATAGGATAGGTGAGTGAGGGGCTCTTCTAAATATTAGGAGTACGTAGTAGGCCATGTTAGTTGGTTACCTCTGAACGTAAATGTTATTGTATTAGTCATCAATCATTAACTTGGTTATATTCACTCAATTACCTCCTAGAAGTGTGGAAATTCCCAGACTACCGTAATCCAAATGGTGGTGCTTGTAACCTATACGGGAAGTGCTCTTATGGAAAGTTGGTAGCGGCGCTTTCAAATTAACCTAACTGTGGTACACGAATTTAAACCTTATAATATAATTGGCCCTTTATTTGTTCCAAAACTTTTTGTAGTTTAAGGTCATCTTTGTTTGTTTACACAAACCAATTCGCAGTTCTTCTGATTTTCACAGTGTCGATAAAGCTTCTGTGGTCATTTCGGAGGGCCATATGGTCGTTCTGAACCGACTTATGGTCGTTCTGATCATAGTACACCATGGTCATGGTAGGTACGACATACCGAATAACACATACCGTATACTAAAAAAACTCACCAACTGCTTGTTGATGTACCATTTGTGGGGATCCCTGACTGGTTCCCGGTTGAGAGCCCAGGGTGTCCAGAAGTAGATGCTCTGGCGGAGTACCAGGAGGCAGAGACGGAGGGGGACCCAGAGGGAACGAATCACCCAGACCCGTATCAGGAGTGACTGAAAACAATCGATAAACTGATGATGTAATCAATATATGTAGTAATCAGTTTCGTTCCATCTAAAATCGCCGCGCACTTTCTAAGCCGGCACAAGAGTCCGACAAGCTCCCTGTAAATGTGCTGGCTCCATGGTACTATAATCTGGTTTTGGTTCCCCTAACTACCCTAGTTAAGTTAGTGGTTGTCTAGTGCCCGTCACAACGTCCCGTTGTCATTCGTCTCCACTTCCGCCCCACTAATAAATCTCAATAAAGTGGTGGGTGAAAAAGTAATGGGTGAGGCTCATTCTATCTGGGAATAGAGAAAGCGAAAGGGGGGATACAATGAATGACATACCATTCAAGTTAGAGGAAATCACATAAAAAGAATAGGAAAAAGAGAAGGCAGAAGGGAAGGGAAGGGGTTCTAATCAAACAAATTCTTAGCTAGTATGTACAATAAGTCATAGTAGTGTGGAAGTTATACTGTTATACAGACTTATGATCTTGAAAGAGAGAGTGAATGAGAGATAGTGATAAAGAGAAAGAGAGAAGAGAGAAAAGAGAGAGAAGCAGAGAGAAGCAGAGAGAGAGAGAAAGAGAGAGAAGAGAGAGAGAAGAGAGGGGGTCAGAGAGAGACAGAACACAGAGAGAGAGAGAGAGGAGAGAGAGAGAGAGAGAGAGAGCAAGAGAGAGGACAATATGAGGAGTTCTATAATAAAAACGAATTAGCAAAACCTACATGTGCTAGGCTTCGTCCCCAAATGTCCATTCCCAATAGAATGAACTGGAGGAACTATAGTATTTGAATGTCCCAATCCAATCGCATTGTTGTTTTCATGTTCATCGTCTTCTTGAGATGACACCTGAAATACCGTAGCTTAGGGTACGGTAGGACATTTATTCATCACATGCATAACAGGTAAACGTTTACAAATGACCGTTAGCACGAAGTCGGGGGTAGCCTCCCAGTCCTCCCGCTGGAGGTCAGAAATGAGATGGACAGTGGGAGCCAACGGGAAGCAGGGACATCTCCGGCAAGGAGACTACCGCGTGTTCGTGCATATGAATATGATTATGAATGTGTTTCGATGAATACATATTTAGTATCAATAGAAAATATCAAACACTTGGCACATCGCTAGTTAAACTACTGTGACTTAGTAACCGCTCGCAGAATATAAAAATCATGTTTGGATGCAAAAAAAGATACATTTTCTTCAAATCGATTTATAAAATGTTAGTATATGTAGGACTAGAGCATTGTCATCGCGATAACTCGTCAAAAAACTCTCATGATCGTTCGCATGAACCCACGAGACCTCTCATGAGAGGTGAGTAGGACTCTGCGCGGAACATGTCATAAGCAAAACCCCTGAATTTGAACCCCCTTGAATAAAGGTGCACGCTCCTGTAGCGTAAAAGATTTATTTGTTTTGGTGCAGAGTAGCCGTGGTAAGTCCATAAATGTGGATAAATAATCTAGACTCTAGACCTAGACTGAATTAACACATCCATGCATTCCATGCATAGTGCATGCAAAGTGCGTGCACTGGTGCATGTGTTTACCTCGCTGACCTCTGGCCGGATCCACAGTGCATAATGATAGGGATTACAACAAGAAACAGTTGCATTGTTGATGGTCACTCGGCCGAACCGACACCAGGGAAGGGCCTCCAGACGGTGGAGGGCTGCGTCGACCTGAAGGAGAGAAACATGAATATCACAAAGTGAAACTTGCGAAACGCCGCGAGCGAATTTGCACAGAACACGTCGTACACCCTGCGCAGCCTGGCCACGCCCGCCATGTTTTACTACAGATAGCCTAACCATATGATGTTGAGTTTACTCTTCAAAGACTGAAAAAGAGGGAATTTTGACTAACCGTGTGCCAAACACAGTACCATGATACAATCACGGAATCGGCACCGCTTCTATTTTTAAACACATGTGGTCAGACCCCTACTTATATATTATATACATACCCCGTTATCCTCTCATCATGATTCATCGTCCATGGATTCATTCGCATTTCTCTGTCCCTCCCTAGCCTTTCTCCCTCCTTCTCTCTCTCTCTCTCTCTCTCTCTCTCTCTCTCTTTCTCTCTCTCTCTTTCTCTCTCTCTCTCTCTTCCTCCCTCACTGGGTGAAACCCAATCCGTTCTCCATTCTCCAAGATTGAACAGGAAGCAATATGAAGGGAAAGGCGACGATCCCATCAACACCCTTCTCTCACCTCCCTCCACTCTCTCTACTCTCGCTTTTCCCTCTCTCTTTCCTGTCTCCTTATGTCCCTCTATCTCTCCATGTCTCTCTCTGTGACGTAAATCCTCTTCAATATCACTTAAAGGTCTTAGAAAGGGACTATTTTGGATAATGCTCTCCTAAAGAGTGTTCCACACAAATGAAAGCTCAGAGTGTACTGCACCTTCCACAAAATAAAAAGACTAATTATGACGTTTAGTCTCAAAGAATCATAACTAGAGATAACCCTGCCAGATAAACTATGTGACTTTTTGAAGCGACGTGGGCAAATGTGTATACACTAATTTTGTGTAGAATTGTGAACCCATTCATCAGCCAGGCCAACATCAAAAGCACGAAAAGTCCAGAAATCAGATTTTATTCTAGCAAGACGGCGCCTTAGATGGGCACAAAGTTCTGAGGCTGTATTCGCCAAAACACAGGGAGCCCCTCCCTAGGCTCACGAGCGCTGTGAATCTCTTCTGCTCTCGCACTCTCTACGCACTCTTTAGCTCCCTGGGGAGACGAGGGAAGGCTCCCTGCGTGTTGGTGAATACGGCCTCTGATCCGCTTTGTATTTAGAAATACACCTCCCAATCTGTCTATAATGAATGCCTCATGTGTTTATTACCTCGAATATGGAAGAATGAACAGTTTGCGAAGCTAAAATCATTTCGTTCAAGTAAATTGTGAAGTAAAAAGAATGTCATTCACCTGTAGATCTTTCCATCTCCACAATTTGCAGCACAGATAGGGCATACTCATCGGACGGTCGATTTGGGGAATAAGGCCGGAATCCTCCTCCTACAGTAAGTTACAGTAAGATATATTTATATACAGTAAGGGACATGACACTACAGAATATGTACACTCTTCCTATTGTATTAGTACACTGCAGAATATAAGTTTCCTACTATAGGATACAACAAATTATAGTTAGAGAATATAATTCTTTACAGCTCGCTGAATTCTTCACCGAAGACATAGGGCATCCCGTACTTACATGAGTACTTGTACATGATTTTCGAATTTTACGAACTGCGATTCTCATGGATAAAATCGTACTCAAATGCATTATCGGACACTATGGACTATGGTTTTCTCATGAGCTTCCTGAGCTTCCCCGTTTTGTGCTCATTTTTGCTTACCATATGGCTGGGGTTTTTTTAATCGCACTCAAACGTTGTTGGACCGAATCCGAATCTACATCTGTCGGTATATAAAACCAAAACTATGAACAAAGTAGGTTTCACAGCATTCGGGGATAAGTTGTAACAAAAATAAAAAAGGTAAAGGTAAGTGGAATAGCACACAAAATGGTGGTTAGGGGTTCAAATTGATCTTATGGACCTGTAAAGTGAGGGGTTAAAGGTTAAAGGTCAAAGATCAAAGATCACAGCATTATCGATCGTTTATTGATTAACCTGAGGGGGGAATTGAGAGGGGGTATCGTGTAGTTGAATACCAGAAGATGAGGGACTCTCCAGGTCGAACTCCTGCTCTAGCTCCGCCTCCTGATCCAATTATCGATTAGAGAGGGATAGAATATCGATTGGAGACAGAGACAACGAAGGTGTGCACAGATAAAGAGTATCGAGAGAATCAGACAGATATCGGTTGTAAAACAGAAAAAGGAAGTGTACAGACTGTACAGAAGTGACTAAAACTGTTATCCAATTTATCAAATTGTAGCTCTCAAACAACCCTGACATGTGCTTACTCTACACATTATTGTACAAATTTCTGTCCCAAAAACATATTTCATACCTCTCTACCTCTACGCTCTCTCTCTATCTCCTCTCTCTCTCTATTACCTGTGGTTCCTCCTCGGGTCTCTCGTCCATAGGTGGTCCCGGAGCGCACTGTTTCGCGTCTGCGCCTCCGCTCTCCACCGCCCGTCGAAGGACGTCTACGTCTTCGGCGTCGAACCCTCTCATCAGTCGTAGAAATCTAACAGATATTAATTAACTTTTGCATATTTAGATGGATAGTTATGGATTGATGCTGCTCAAATATAAACAGACAATTGCGCTCGATTTCAAAGCAGAATCTTCTCTAGAATACTGATTGTGATAGCACAGGAAAGTGAAAACCCTGATATTGCCCCGATTATTTTTCAAAAAACCCCGATTTCGTCCCGATCACGCCCCGATTATTTGAGGAACTTAATCGGGGTGAAATCGGGGTTCGTAGTTTCCCATTAGGGAGCACAAATCAAAAGTAATATGCAAGAATGCACGGGGAAAAGAGTAATTCGTGGATTATTGTTTGTAATTGAATCTTATTTCCCCCAACCTCCTGCGTGCCCTCCTCTCGTCCGAAGTGATCAAAAGACGTCGTCTCCACAGTTTCTCGACGTGTCTTCGACGCTCTGACAGTACACACCTGGACGGGAAGGGAGTTATTCGGAGGGAAAGCTCATTGAGATTTAGAGTGTCATTGACAAAATCATCATCAACATCCATATAAAGGGCGTCTTTGTCTTTTCTACCTACAATCCAATATAGGACGTTCTCCATTGCGGGTTCTCAAAAACTCTCTCATATTATAGAGCTAAACTTTCTGTAGTTTCATCTGCCTGGCTAATCGATAAAAAAGTAAATAAGCCAATAAGGTGCATTTCCCACCACAGCCCGCAGTCCATGGATGTGAATGGGCAGCGGATGCATCCACGAATGGTCTAGACCATATCTGTGCTCTGTACAATTGCGTCCTCCAATGAGACACAACCGAGAGACCGAAAAAGAACCCGTCTAAAAGGGAATAGTATGAGGAGAGTATGAATACAGCATTTGAACAACTTGAAGCACAAACTGTACCGCATAATATAACGACAGCATTTGCAACTTGAATCTCGAAGCTCAGGAAATCATTCATAACAATAAATAAGGCAACAGAAATTAAATAATTAAATACTAATTAATGATTAGTGCCATAAAATATAATTATTGTAATAGAATAAGAAAGGATTACAGGATCATCAAATGATCAAATATGAGGTGGTAGTGGTGTTTAGATCGGATTCGTCATTTTTAGGGATAGAGACACTTCATAATTTAAAAAGCTAAGTGAAGCTATGCAGTAATATGTAGCTGCAAAGTCACACCAATAGTAAGCGAAGGATCTGCATTCATATAAATTCATGAATGCATTAGGAATGATTGTCTAATAGATTATATTCCGTATATTTTTCATAAGAACTTCCGAAAACAAGTGTGGCACGTTTAGGATTGCTGATATCGTGTGCACGTAGTTTTGTGTTGAGGTAACGTGGCTAAACTAGTCTAAAACTACAAAATTGTTAGCTGCTTGTGTGAATACAGTTTCTTTGATGATATGTCAGTTACAACTATTCTCTGTGGAATTTCTTTTTATCTTTGGTGGATATATACATATATGCTATGCATTTTTTCCGTATTTTATCTTTGATTTACTACTTTGAATTTTAAAACTATTGAATTCTTTCATCGTCTCTTATGGCGTTGCGCTCTTTCTAAGAGTCTAATAAACATTTCTAAACATTTTCCATACAACTATAAGGCCAAAAGCATATATGCACATAAAGCAGTAAAGTGGTAGAGTCTGTAGGGCAATGAATGGCCCTTTCATGGGAAAGATTTGAACCAGAAGAATTAGCATAAAGACAAGCAGTGTGCATAATTTTATTGCAAATCCTTACTTATACGAGATGTTGGTACCATACAAAACGTCTACATATGAATGGGTATGGTGGAGGCACGAACTCTGAGTTCTATTAGGAAAAATAAATGAAAAGAAATCGAGTACAAATACAAATCTACTTTATCATACAACCAGCCGTTCGAAGAGCCCTACAATGAAACCCAAGAGTTGCGCGCGGCAACAGTTTGGGGGTGTTTCCCGCAAAAGAATTTGATGCGCGCCGCAAAAGTTTTTCCACCGACTCTGGTTGCCGTTTTGGTGCGGGAAACACCCCCAAACTGTTGCGGGAAACACCCTCAAACCGTTGCCGAAAAGGTGCGGAAACGGTGCGGGAAAAGTAGCAACTGCAAAAAGAAAGCAGCGTGTTGGATTTCAACCCTACACTCTTGTTAGATACTTTCTCTGAACAGCGCCTTAGACCACTCGGCTACACAACACATGTGGGAGCTGTGCTTGCGGAAAAATATTAGTACAACAACTGCACTTACGGCAGATCATCCGAGCGCTTTCAAAAACGTTGCCGAAAAGGTGCGGAAATGGTACGGGGCGCAAGTTGCGCGCCGCACCATTTCCGCACCGTTTCCGCACCTTTTCGGGAAACACTTTGCGCGCCATTTCTATTCCGCGCGCACTTTGTTTCCCATTCCTTTGCGGCGCGCATTTTGTTTCCCGAAATGGTGCGGCGCGCAACTCATCGGCTCTCAGTGACGGGCTCTTCTCCGACTGGAGGAATCGGCCTTCGGCCGATTGTTACCCTATTTAAAACATTCACACGTCTACAAAGTCATTTATGATTGGGGAAACGTATAATATTAGTCTGGATCCCCATTAAACTAATGGTTACCATGCAAATTTGCCATTGAAATGCTCTGTGTACAGCAGCTAGTTACATGTATCATATGCTAGCATAGCTCAACAGGTAGAGCGTTGGACTGTGAATCGCGACATTGTATGCTGCTGCGGGTTCGAATCCCGCCAGCGGCAAAGATTTTGTATGTTCTCGTTCGATTCCGTACATGAAATTTTCTTTATGAACAGCTTTCGTTGTGCACATAAAAACAAACCCGTGACAAACTCTTCTCCTTTATATAATAAGACCAGGCGGCTCACGCCGCCTGAGGCGACTTGCATGGAAAAATGATTGGTTTAGCATGAGCACGGGCATACTTATACACAAAGTTTCAAACGTATCATAAGAATTTCACAAAATAGGAAACAATCGCATATGCAAACTTCGACATTGAGCTGCGACACTCTTTTTATACCATTTGTCGAAAATTTGCATTTCCGTAACGCACATCGGTATGCAAATTAGGCTACAGTTACTCTTTTATGTAATAAGAAGATATTGTTAAGAATGTCGGCGACGTGTAGATTTCAGAAGTGTGAACCATACATACAAAACTCAAGTTCCAAAAATAGTACACGTTTGTAGGCAAACCAAACAGCCATTGTATGCTTCTGAAGTGAAAGTCAGAACGGAAGAACTAAAGACAGAATAGAGCATTATTAGCATTTCGGAGGGCAATTGTGTATTAGAATGTGAGGGTGGGTCAATGACAAGAAAAATATCTTTTTTGAATAGAAATTGTGTAAGTTGAGACGGCAAAAGGGGGAAAACAGAGGGCAAATGCAACACGAATGAGATGTAGACAGGCGAGATGTGTTAGTTCTTTTCAAATAAAATGCAATCAAGAATCTCAAGTGGCTCTCAACTTACCTCTGACGTTAAATTTATCTACAGGTTACCAAGCGGTAGCAAAGCTAAATGGTTTAGTTCGTCAAAAAAACCGTCCCCAAATGGTCCTTCTATTTCCAAAATTAGAATAACAAATTATACATCACTACAACGCATTCCATCCTTGTTTTCATGTAAAACCAAGGTTGAGTCCCTTTACTTCACCAATGACAAGTCAAAAGAGTACATGTGGATCATGTTGGTTTTTTGCCGTGAAATTGATTGATCATTTGTGTTCAGAAAGTTAAGTGAGACAGATAAATTGGGAGGGAGAGAGAGAGATAGAGAGAGAGAAAGAGAGAGGGAGGTGAGAGAGGGGAGAGAAAGGGGAGAGAGGGAGAGGGAGGGTGAGAGGGAGAGAGGAGGAGGGAGAGAGAGAGGGAGGAGAGAGAGGGAGGGAGGATGAGATTGAGAGAGGGAGAGAGAGAGAGAGAGAGAGAGGGGAGAGGAAAGGGGGAGAGAGGGAGAGAGGGAGAGCGAAAGAAAGAAAGATAAAGAAAGATAAAATGTCTTGATTCTATCCTAGTGGCCATAGTGTTGAAGTATATCGTATTGAACCACAGCACAGTGGAATAAATATTGAATACGAGGCGGCTCACGCCGCCTGAGGCGACTTACATGGAATTATGATTGGTTTAGCATGGGCATACTTATATACAAAGCTTCAAAAGTATCATAAGAAATTAACATAATAGGAAACAATTGCATACGCATACTTCGATATTGAGCTGCGAAACTCTTTTTATACCCGAACACGAAATTTGCATTTCCGTAACGCACATCGGTATGCAAATTAGGCTACAGTTACTCTTTTATATAATAAGATAACATAATAGGAAACAATTGCATATGCATACTTCGATATTGAGCTGCGAAACTCTTTTTATACCCGAACACGAAATTTGCATTTCCGTAACGTACATCGGTATGCAAATTAGGCTACAGTTACTCTTTTTTATAATAAGATAATGTGTCCTGGAAATTTATCAGTTACTAGTATTGCCGAAATATTAAAAGCTGAAATTCACTCTGAGAAACGTACATAAAACACGAATAGTTACGGACAGTGATCAACAAAAAAAATTGTTCGAAACCACTTATGTCACTTCTTTCAATATGGTGCCTAACTTTTCTCATAGATCGGGTTTTTTTGTTCAAAATGTTCATAAAACATTTCAAAAACCGATTCAGAAAATGAAATACAAATAACTAAAATCTAGGGTTTTTCATTTGAAATTCCATCAACGGAATCGAGTCTAATGAAGCTCAAGAACACTTGGTGAAGTAAAAGTAGAAAACTCAACTCTTCTCTAGCTCTCTCTCTCTCATCCCCCTCTATAGATCCCTCCTTCTCCTCCTCGATATGACTCTCCCTCTCTCTCCCCCTCTCTCTCTCTCTCTCTCTCTCTCTCTCTCTCTCTCTCTCTCTCTCTCTCTCTCTCTCTCTATAGCACCTTCTTTCTCCCTCCTCCCTCCCTCTCTCCCTCTCTCTCTGTCGTCCGTCCGTCGTCCCAAAATTGCCACCCCCACCAGAAAGCCGTGCCAATGATGGATTGTGAGGAAGACTTAAGGGAAAAGCTATCTCTCTCTTCCTCGCCCTCTCCTCCTCCGACACGCTATTTCACCGTCTCTCACCATCTCTCTCTCAGCAATATCCCCTCTCCCTATCACCATCTGCCCTCTCTGACTTCTGACCTCTCTCTCGTGTCACCCTCCAAAAACAGATGACTTTCTTGAAAGAGACCCAAAAAAGGGAAAATCCTCCAAATAAAACCTCGACTTCAGAACAATTAGCACAGAAAATAGAACCAAAGGAATAAGTTGACATACAAATTGTGTCAGTTAGTCGGAAATTCAGAATGTTGAACTTCTCACAAAACACACATACTAGGGGTTTCATGCTCTAGCTATACATATCTAAAATGAAAATTCATAATAACCTTAAAAATTTATAAATATTTCATTTGGATACAAAACTGTAACCTAGAATATTATTATAAGCGGTGAGTTGCGTGAGCTGATGTTTGGAAGAAACGAGAGAGATAGAGAGAGAGAGAGAGAGAGAGAGAGAGAGAGAGAGAGAGAGAGAGAGAGAGAGAGATGGAGGGAGTGGACAGGTTGAGCATAAAGGTTTTAATATGCGCAAAGTCAATAGAAATGGGTAATGTGAATACGTGTATGAATGCAGAGTTGATTTTGGTACCTCCTCATTGTGAATAGAACATTACGCATTATTGAACTGATGGTATGGCGCTGTGGGAAGGGTACTGATAGACTGCCTCGAATTGTATATGAAATAAAATTGCTGTATTTTGTAGATATCCTCCTCCTACGGCTATCATTGAAAGAAAAGGATTTGTTTTTCAACACAAAAAATACCAATAAAAATATACAGTGAAGGAAAGAAGCAGATCCCAGAGAGTAGGGGGTCAAGTCCTCCGCTCTATGCTGATAGCTGATAGTGTATTATCTTCCCTTCTATCAGAGAATGGTCATCCTGAGGCCATATTCACCACTCCGATTCCCTCGGGGAAATATTCCCTGTGGACAGAAAATAGCACTCTAATGTGAGACACGTAGAGAGAAAGACGGGGAATTCCCTGTGGGGAATTGGGTGGTGAATATGGCCTCTGGAGAACTCTTGAGGTTCAAGTATGTCGGTAACCAAATATACGCGGGAACACTTCGCACAATCCTTTTAGAGTTAGGCAAAACGATCAGTGGGAAATTGGTCTGGGTCACTACTGTTATAATCACGAGATTCAATGTAGGAATTCCCAATGTGGGTCCACATTTGGCCAATATTTAGAATAACTTTATTCTCTAAAGAGAAATAAAAAATTGTCCCAAAATTTACAAAAATTAAACGATATCGTATCGTTATCATGTACTGGGGACTTGATTTTGATTTGAACATGTGACAACAAGTACTAGACCAATCTATCAAAAGCTCTGTTGTTTTGAGAGCACGAGTAGTGATGATTTGTGGATTACACCAAATTAAAGTGATATGACACGTGGTGTTGAAAGCACAATTGCACATGCACATTATTATATGCAAACTGTGTTCGGCTCTGTGCAGTACGGGAACAACTATTGACATATAATACTTGTCAATACAATCTCTAGAATACGTTTCACAAACCATGTGGGCGTGCTATGCCGCTTTAAATGGGGTTATTCCCAGGGCTAACTTTTTAGTTGGATTCTACAAATAATCTATATTGTTCTAGTTGGCTGCAACAAGTAAATGGGAGAGCAAGGGACGACTTTTCTGAATGAATTGTACTGGCTTTTGGAATAGAACTCAGTACCGGATGTCCAACAACAATACAACTAATGATGGTAAGCAGAGAGAGAGAGAGAGAGAGAGAGAGAGAGAGGAGAGAGAGAGAGAGAGAGAGAGAGAGAGAGAGAGAGAGAGAGAGAGAGAAAGAGGTTGTAGAAAAAGAGAGAGAGGACAGTTTTGTAGCTCCCAATATCTAAAGCATCTTAACATTCTACAAAGATAAACAGCACTGAAATTGTACATACATTTTTCTATACATTACGTTTACATTAATTAGCCCCTTACGATGTGCAATCTATGCAAGATATGCATCTAAAGTTTAGTCTCGATCTGTGAATTCTAACCAACGTCTAGCTAGAATTAAGATATAATAAAAATTTATATGTTAAACTTAGTTTCCTAATTATTAAAATGACCACTATGCTTCCAAAATCGTTGTCCTTTTCTATGGAAACTTGGTGGAATTCGGGTCGCTCAGTTCACATAAATTATTCAAAAAGGAGAGCTCGGAATAGTCAAAAACCCCCACTGAAACAGGAAAATGTTAGCAACTAATAATATAATAAACATTTTAAGTAGTTGGGTGATAATCAGAAGAAACAAACACTTTTACTGTGAAAAAAGTGGTATAAATAGTCACGGCTAAAATTTGAAGAACTTGCATACACATGTAAAAGCAAATATGGAAAATTAGAAGGGCAACGAAGAGTAAACAGTGAAGCTCATTAACCCTCATCAGACCTTTATTGAATATTAACAAAAAGTTCCAAAGAAATAGTGTCCGGACCGTGTATTTCAGCCCCGGGACCCGCGCGGAGTTCAGATCTCTTGCGCAGACGGGTCTAACTCTAAACTCGTTTTTTTTATGGTGACCATCATTCGTTACCAAATTAACAACGATGATATAATTATGCCTACATTAGAGTTTGAGGTTGAGGCATACATTGCAAACTAATTGCCACTCGCGATGTTTGAGCAAAAAACTGTAAATCCAACATTCAAAACAATTTTTTTTTTATGCAAACATTATGATATGCAGTTGTAGTCGACGAGAAAGAAATGAATTTGTAAAAAAGTAATCGAAGGTCCGAAATATTATAAGCAATTTCACACAACTTGAAAAATGCTAGGAAGTGAACGCAAACGAAAATAACTATTATTTCTGTGGCAGGCAAAAAAGATGAAAGGGTGGGAGGTAATTATGTAGAATGAAATTTTGAGTTATGATTCATAATTCTTTGGCATAACTTTCCGTGTCGCACTGGAGCTTGCAGTAGGATAACCGAACTCTTTTAGTACTACGGTAGCTTTGTCTATCAATAGTGTGCACCATTTAAAGTGGTGGAGTCATCAGGCTGGGCACTAAGGGGTTAGTGCTTGTTCATATATTGGGGGTCGGCACTGGGGTCGGAAGTTGTCTATGTGAAAAGGGGTAGAAAGCGAGGGAAAGGGCTTCAAACTCCCTCTCTTTCCCTCTCTCTCTCCCTCTCTCCCTCTCTCACCTCTCCCTCTCTTTCTCATCTCTCAGCTCTCGTCTCTCTCTTGTCCCTGTGACTTATTGATTTCTACACATATTTCCGGAGGCTCTTTTTGGGAAGCAGACTCAAGCACCTACTTTTGCAAAGGACACACCACAAGTGCTCTGGAATCAGAAACACTACGCCGGACTACTCAGGACGATAGTTAGGACGGACGGAGTACCTAAGAACGTACTTGACGGAGTACGGGCGAATATTTACGGTGGATCGATAAATGCGTTCAGAATTGTTACTGAATATAATTGCAGGAAGCATTCCAAATAAAATAGAACGAACCGCATACGGTAATACCGAAAATCTTCCGCTTGATAACAACACAGGACTGACACTGAGTGCACAATTTGAATGTGAGTGAAAACCCAACGCAATGCACTCACAACGGAGAAAGGTTTGCATGAAACAAGGTCCACAGAATCTACCGTAGAACAGCTCAAAAAATGTGTTTATAGAAAAGTAAGACAGCGCTGTGGAACTTATTGAGATCCAAATTCTAAAAATCACATCGTTTACGTTAACCCGCGGAATAAGTGCTATAGCAAAATGCTACTTTGTAAGTTGTTTATGTTATAAAGAATAGGTAGGTAGTTGACCCACGCGTATTCCATGAAAATAGAAGAGGAGACTAAAGAAAAACTAAGGGAAAAAGGAGGAGTTGAGCTGGAAAGGGGGAGAAAATTAGATTTAGTGACACGTGAAACGAAAAAGAAAATAGTAACACAAATAACGTGTGGTCATCATTTTATAGTTGCAGAAAGAGTAAACGAACATGGAAAAGTGTGAAATGAAAAGTTACGAGCCATTGAAATATTTATAATAATGGCAGAAAAAAAGACTGGAGTGGTGCGCGGCGAAGATCTTGCGAAAAATTGTTGCGCGGCGGGTGATGCGAAAAAATGGCGCACCAGTTCTTTGCCGCGCACCGTCAAATTTCCACCTTGTACAATTCTTGAAAATGAAACCTTCGTAAACAGTTTCTTGAAGGAACAAGATTCTGAATCAGACTACTGCGTCATTTCTCTCTCTCTCTCTCTCTTTTTGTATCACTCTTCATGCACCTCTCTCCTTCTCTATCTCTCTTTTTCCCTCCCTCTCCCTCTCCCTCCAAACCCGGGGGCAACGTATATAAAGGGTCAGTATGCGGGGAATAAATATTGTGAAGTGTTTATAGAGTGACCACTTTTGTCTCGCATTTGAACACAATCGAAGTAAGGGCCCATTCTCTTATTATAGGGACCCAGGCCATTCACTCAGTCCGTTCTAGGGCAGAGATTCACAATCCAAGATCACAATTCTCCGATTACACTCAGATTGCCACTTATCTGGGAAAGGAATTTACTGTTCAAATGGGAAAGAAATACTTTTGAGGTTAGGAACTTCCACCAAAGTTATTTTTTGTAAAGATACTCTCCTTGTGGCGAGAACACTAATGCCACATCACATTATACGAGAATTTTTTGGGAATATACAAACTTCAACTTTAAAACTTCAACTTTGTCTTGAAGGAATATATGAACTTCAACTTGAAGGAACATAACTTGAACTTCGAGCGCAAATTGTCGTAATGGTCACCCCTTTATAGCGTTTTTTTCAATCACCAGTTTCGGTGATTAAAAAAAGCCCTCGGACATATGTCCTACTAACAAGCTGCACATGTATACGTACACAGTACACCGAATGGCGGTATGAAAAAATCAAACCACCCAATTTGCAGAAACTAAAAATAAAATAAAATAAAATGTTGAATTGTTTCATCTTATCGCAAATCGCAGAATAGAAATCCGAGTCCTTTTTTCAATAGTATTCTCATAAACCATGGTCCGACAATTTCTAATAATACAAGTAAGATTTCACTTCTTGTCGTCATCTGAACGATAGAGACTAGAAACTATCCAAAAAATAAGGATATTATTTATAGAGAGAAAGAGAGAGGGAAAGTGATAGTGTGAAATAGCGAGTTAGACATATTAGAGAGCGAGAGATAGAGAAGCAGAGATATTTAGGGATGGGTAGAAATACTTTAGACGACGGCGAGTGTCTGTGAGAAATTACCCTCTACTTTCCCCTCTTCTTCTAAAATGCCATCTGGGGATTCTGAGGTGCAAAAGGCAAAGAATCCGAGATTTGAATTTTAAAATGTAACGATATTCGGATATTTTTAATATTATGTTGAATTGGAATATAACTCTTCTCCGACGCGTACATAGGGGGGTATACAACCATGCAGTTTTCTCAAATGAGTCGAAAGAGAAATCGATAATTAATCATTCGAAATGCAAAAATTGTAATTACACGCCAAATTATATCCATAAGTGAGCATGAAGGAACACGCAAATTGCGAGATTATGCAAATTCGGATCGATCTAATTGCATCTATCAATCAATCAATAAGAGTCGAGTACCTCGATGATCAGGATGAACGATAAACGGATAAAGCATAAAACAATTTTCGCATTAATTAATTATCATCCGATCTACGAGAAAAAGTGGCAAATTGTTGGTTAATATATAGCGCAGTGGTCTGTGGGCGCCGTAGTCGGGAGCCAGGAGGTCAGGAGTTCGACTCCCCTGGGAGGCACTCGGATTCGGAGACCGGGGAGAGACGTATTGCTGCCACCAAACACACTAATATTATAGGAAGATATGCAAAATATGGTCGTCAGCATTCCAAAGGAAAGAGAAGGAAGTTGACACAGAAACAGCTATTTTTAGTAAATGATGTTTCGGTTTCAAAAGAAATGTGACCGCTTAAAAGTATAAAAAGGAATAAACGTTAGCATTGAATGACCCTTTGTAGTGCTTCGGTCTCCATACAAACGGTCCTAAAATAGAATGTCTTCTTGTTCTTTTAGTCATTCGTTACAACATATCACCACTATTTGATGAGCCAAAACCACAGAATTTATAAATTAAAGTTGTAGAAATATTAAACCAATCGATAATTGAGCAAACCAATTTATCACGATCAATCAATGCGAAACAATAATAATGACATCATTTGAGAGAGGAGTGATTGGAAGAGGTGATATTGGGATGAAGAGAGAGAGGGAAGGAGGGAGAGGGAGAGACAGAGAGAGGGAGAGAGAGAAGGAGAGAGAGAGGGAGGGAGAGAGAGAGGGAGGGAGGGAGAGAGAGAAATAGAGAGAGGAGTATGATCCTCCGTGAGGACAGATTGGGTGTGAATGGCCTCTCATCAATGTGTCGCCTCCATTACAACACAAACAGATGATTGGGCATAGAGGTTCTTGATTGATTCCAGTCAGAGCATGACACTCCATGACACTCATGACACTCGTGACACTCCAGGCAAATTATGAGTTGTAATAAAAAGTTAGAGGAGTAAAATGAAGCATGAAGCTCCTAATTATGAGATTTCCATGCTCGCAAGTCGCACATGCGAAAATGTCAAATGCCCGTCCATGTTCAAGTAATTTCAAATTATGTCACTTGCCTACCGTAACCCATGCGAATAACTCATTTGATATGGTCCTGCAGCGAAAGTGCATCAGAACAGTGTCATTTGAATGCTATTTGAAATAGATCCGTGCTATTTGATATAAATCCGTACTATTTTGAAATAGATCCGTACTAGATTCAAAATCGCTGCGGGACCATGTCATTTACATCGACTCGAACATGGACAGGCATTTGTCATTTTCGCAAGTGCGAATCGCATACATGGAAACCCCATTATAATTACATCAAGCTGGAACGCCATGTCGGACAAATTTGTTCCGAGCGAAAGAACGTTTTTATAACGATTTATAGCTTGATAACTCCAAAACATTGCGACGAAACCGAGCGTGCTTTATTTAGCACTAAAACGTACGAAGTAAATAATTCTAGTTGCCTTAGATGTCGCCGCTAACAAAAATGACTTCGCGACATTCATTATGTGACACCATTAGACAAAAGGAAAATTGTGTATACGTAAGCGAATTCCCAATGTTTAAAGATCATAAATGGTGGGCATCAGAACGCAAATGGTATAAGTGGGAGACACGGAGTGAAATATGAGAAGATGCCTGAATGCCAGACGGAGAAGAGAGAAGGAGGGAAAGAGGGAGAGAGGGAGAGAGAGGATGAGAGGGAGAGAGAGGGAGAGAGGGGAGGGAGGGAAGAATAGAGGAGAAAGAAGAGGATGGGGTGAAAAATAGGCTGAGAGAGGAGAGGAGAGAGAGAGAGAGAGAGAGGAGAGAGAGAGAGAGAGAGAGAGAGAGAGAGAGAGAGAAAGAAAGAACGAGAAGGAGGTGTAGGGGGGAGAAAAGAAGGAAAGGGAGAGAGAGGATATAACGCCATAAGATTCCTGATATAATATAAGAGTAAGATAGGCTTATACATAGCAGTTACCGGAATCCTCCAAATTAACGTGAATACTGATTGTGAGCTCGGCATTCTACGTGGGATGTTCACCGTCACGTATATAACAAATTATATACGTGACATGATGTACACTGTGGTTTTGCTTGGACAAAATAAATATATTTAGTGTGTCACACCCGTAATGAAATCAAACAACGCGCGGTCTTCGCGCCACGTATTCGCCGTGTTCACATGGCAGGCAGGCTTATTCTTCAGCCCTGCAGAAATGTACAATCCAAACATTTAATTAATCAAATAAAGTCAGGGATATAAGTTAAAACATCCACGCAACTTGCTCAAGCTGCTGATGATAGACCTCTAAGGCATCTAAGCTCAGGTATAAATGAAGCCTTTCCACTAAATTTTGTGTATGTACAAAAGGCAGTTGAAAAAATCTGTTCTTTTCTAAGGGCAGCAATAAATAACGTATTTACGTAGGTGTGTTTACATTGTTCATTGTTGATGTATAATGTGTGCTGTAGGGTTGCAGTATGTTTCACGGCAATGTTCATTCAGACTGAATGGTTCCAAAAAACATAATGCTTTGAAAACTGGAGCTACGCTACAGCGTACAACCTATCTCATATTGTTACGTTTCTCAGACGGTATAAATGTATACATGTTTCAAATAAAATGCTGTTATAGTATAGTGTGAATTGACCTCCATCATTATACTTGTTACTTTCGGGAAAATAAATATAAAGTACATAGTGCGTAGCTCTCTGAACAAATCACGGTGTCATTCGAAAACAGTGTGACATAAATACAGAAATCTATGAGCTGCGAATAAAAAGTGTCGGCACAGCTTTCAAACGTAGATTCTTTTATTAAATCTTCTGGGCATAAAGTATCAAAAATTCAAGGGAAGCCATCAAAATTGATAAATTAAGAGAACGAGAAAGCAAGGTATTCTAATTCTATTCATGATACTATCTTGTCCGGAAGGTATTTGTATTGGAAGGGGTTTCCATGATCTTTTCATTCGTTCCAAATCATAATTGCACAAATTTCTATTGCAAATCCACTGTTCTGTTGATAAGAGACGACGGTGACCAATCTAAAATCAATAATGGAACTTATTTGTCACATGATAGGTTGCTTTGGTTACACAAATTTTTATGCATTTAAGTGATCTTATTGCTTTATTGGTTCTCGATTTTCTGCCATATAAGATGCGTATGATTGAATGTCGGTCGCATGCGCAGATGTGCATCTTTCGCTGCGCATATCGTCCAGTCTTTTCGACTATCAGCGGGTTCTCGCCACATATTGTTGTCCTTATTTTTTTCGTATAACTATTCTCGCGCAAGATTCCTCGCATTCTACATTTTAGTTTACGTCTCACATTCTCACAGCGCACTTCACGTTCTTTCATAGGAAACGCAAGCAACCATATGGCGACGGTTCAGTTTTTTTGTGAGCCAAACCATTTAATGACCACTTGGCGACCGCGCTATCGGCAATCCCTCTCTCACCTTCGTCGTGTATCTGGCTTGTCTCTCATTTGTACTCAAGCATCCCTTCGATATCTTCTCTCCTTCTATTTGAATGAAACAAAAATGTCCCGTGCAGAAGTCAACCTTTTCGTGTACTGTATCTTCGATCGTTTTGTTTCGGCGCGTTGCGTACACATAACATCTGAAACAATACGTGTTGGGCTTCGAGGTGCCCTAAAGAGCACGCCCACTACAGATACGCAAGCCAGCTTTCTTTACCGGGATCTAAGAGCTACTCTCCTTCTTCTATTCATAAATATGAAACATGAGGACTGTAAACCCGAACAAACATCATTTTTAACCACTCAACCAATTACCCAGTAGATTCACTCACTTCAAATATAAAATAACTTACTGTATGTCTCCTTCTTCTAACTTTGGTGGTGGCCGGCTCGTGCAGTTACTCTGAAATATCATTGAATTTGCAAGATTCTCTTCAGCCTCACACTGATTGTGAGCAAAGTTGACTTGGGTGGTGCGCGGCGAAATCTGGGCGCAGAAGTGGGTCCGCGGCGTGAAAAGTGCGCACCGTTTTTTCTTCTCCGGGCGGAGGCCCGTTTCACATCAAAAAGGTTCTTAGCCTAACAATAAGTAAGTTTTTGACCGAAGTAAGCGTCACCTTTCTTAAGCGTCAGACATTATTGAGGCTTAAACTTAAATATTAATACACGCACCGTTGAGCAAATATAAGATGTGATGTAAGTATTTGGCACATTTCCAATTCGATAAATTCCATTTGGATATATTCCAGGAAAGTCAATTGTTGAGTGGATTCGGACGTCAAAGTCGTATTGTGGGTGTTCGGCACAATTGGCCACCAGCAGAGTGTCTGTACCCATCGAGCCGAAACTTGTCTGAAATGCACGCGGAGATATGTCATGTCACATACGAATCGCTGATCATGGCAAGAACCTGGCGGAAAAATATCGCGCGGCAATGTCGCCGAAGATAAGCGAAAAAAAACTATGAAGATCTAGTAGAACGGATGCGCGGCTCTTCTCCCTGTCTTAATAACCCACACGCCGTGTTCACTTGGAATAATGCCAGCATGGCATGGGAGAATAGGACATGGCCAGCAATGTTTTATTTTTATTTACTTGAACTATCATATTTTAGAGCTTTAGTATTGTTTCCGTTTTTCTACATACAGTAATTGTCACCTTTTACCAAATGAAAGCATCATGAAACCTGGAAATATTATTAATGTTACAAATCTCGTGAAGTCAATAATCTATCGAGAATATGAGAGAGTCTGGTGAAGACTGAGCGAGGCACTCGGCGAGAGGTATACACACTTTTTTTTCGAGCACCCCCAATTTTCACGTTGGTCTTATATACATGTACGAAAAGAAGCTTGAGTAGACCGAAAATAAAAATCATTTTCTAGAACGAACTTACTTACCGTACTACTCGTGTAATGACAATAATTCGATCTACAATTATGTTGTCTTCGAGTGACCAATGGGGATCCTTGAACACGACTCACACACTCAACCTTCAAAAGATATAAGATTATTGTTTGCTTTTTTCGATTAGAAGGCTTCCAACTAAGCTTGACCTATGCCTATGATATGCAGGAAGGGCTACCTTAAATTCTTTATTTTTTAGAGATAACCGGAAAGGGGGAATAAAAAATTAAATAGTACGAGAAAGGTAAGCTTCTCACCGATGGAAGATATCTGGTCGGAAGTGGTCTGATGGTATTCTCTGCGCGTTCCACACGGTTACAGAACGGATCATCACTAAAGATTAGGATGTACTTCAGATACGGAGGTCGGGCGCACAAGCACATTTTTTGCTCCAGTGGGGAGCCAGCATAACTTTTCCTTTTGGGCCCGATCACAGATTGGCCATCATTGGTCACATTTGAAATAAGCTTTCAAATACTTACTCGCATATGCACAACTGTGCACCGACATGGTTTCGTCTGCATACGATCAAAGCATCTATACCCTTCATACAACCCTGAATTATTAGGTTAATAAATACTGATAATTCGGAATTTTAGAACTTTGGAATTCGAACAGTGAGCTCAAGCAAGAAGAGTAAACAAAAAAAATTGAAATTGAAAAGTTTATTGTTCTATTTTATGCAATGAAAATACGCCGAAGAAAACAAGCAAGTACATATTGAAAAGAAAAAAAATGATGCAGATGACTTAAATGTGCATACCTGTTTTATGTGTAATTCGGCCTTTGTTTTCCACTTCCATACAATACACAAATCGCCTTCACATGCATCGTTACACCTGCAGTTTTGGTTTTGTTCGAGTAGTTATTTTACCAATTTTTTAGTTCTCTAGCAGATACAACACACTCCGATTTCTTTAGGGAGGCAATTAGTTTCTGATTTACAAGTATTGAAGTATTTTACAATAAGTTTATTAATAACTAATTAACACCATTAAATACTTTGCATTCATTTATATTGCACAGTTATGTCGCCACTACGTATAGCGACAGGAGGGTTCTTATCTAGAAGTCTGCGGTACGATTATATATGGATTTTGTAGAATGCTTGCAACGCCCAACATTGGAAAAATAATGTACGTGTATGAACACAGATATTCTTCAACATTACAATCAGTTAAAAGTAGTTCATACTGTAATTCTCCCGAATGTGTACTGTGACAATCAAAGCACTGCAACGAATTTGTTGTATGTAGGAGTCCAATTAGCACCATTAGGATAATTGGAAAATAATTGGTAGCTGTTCGCATCTTGCCTTCAACTGTAACTATATAACGCTAAAAATGATGTCAAACGACGTTATTACTATCTTTAGCTAGATGCCAAAGACAAAAGCTAAATTAATTATAATAATGTGTATTTTATATGGGCAGTAAGCAGTAACAATAATAAATGTTTATTAACACAGCAAGAAAAACAACGAAAATGAGAGTAGAAAAGCAACAGGTTCAAAACGTAGAAAACAATGGGAACAATATAAATGTAGACAAAATCGTTATGTTTTCAACCTTCTTGTCTAGTAAGTCAATTCGGCAATTTGTCGCTTTCTCTTACTATTCTTTCGAACTTTTCAATCGAATTTACTCATTCGGGACGCCCGTTTAGAAAGGGTCTTAGTCTCTGGAACCCGGCGGAATCTGAAACAAAATGATGGTAAACGCCGTTCTAGAAGATTGTGTAGTGTACACATGTGTTCAACTAAGAATACATTTTTTGTATAAGTCCAGTCCTGTCTTTAAAGGGAGAGGCCCACGAGAAAAAAGTGTTCCTGAATTTACTTGAATGTCCGGAGTTTCAGAAATATTACTGCGAAAACCGCATCTCTTTGCATCTAAAACGAGCAGATATATTCTATGCTAAACAGTTCGGCCAGGCACCGTAGTCTGAAACAATTTTTGCTCTTTTTGGCATCACAGTATTGGAAACGCTTTGTTATAATGGTAGCAATGTTCTTCATTCGTTTACCAATTATAATGTAGAGAAAGAATGCTAATGAGCGGATATAAACTAAAAAAAAGGTACTTTAACCTTTCTGACTACGGTGCCTGGCCGAACTATTTAGCATAGAATATCTCTGCCGGTTCTAGATGCAAATAGATGCGGTGTTCACAGAAATATTTCTGAGCTTCCGGACATTCTGTGCAACTAAACTGAGGACAACTTTTTTCTCGTGGGCCTCTCCCTTTAAGTTGAATAGAGAATAATTGATTGGAAATTTATTTTTTTTTTTTTGCTGGCACATACGAGACTAATTGTAAGTTCTCTTTGAAGAAACTTGTGCGATACCGTAGACGCAGCGGAGATAAACTAATCATGTTGTAAAAACCAGGATTATTTTTCGGAGTCTGATATGATAAGTGTACCTTCTGAGCAAACACCAATTACGACGATCACGTACCTAGGAAGGAAACTCGGGGACAAAACTCGAAATCTCGTTGCACAATGAACGCCCAGTCGTTGTATTCTTTGAGAGCAGTTCGAATAATTTTTTTTCGTTTCAGACCTTTCAGACAATCGTCTTAACCGCCAACGAGTTAAGATTGTAATTCTTATGCACAACAGGCACAACTATGAAGAAGAGCCAAGCTCTATAAATAACCGATATTCCTAAAAAAAAAGATTTTGAAACTGCAATTCGGTTCCTTTAATTTTTAACTTTGTTTCTTTCTGATCTCGATACTGATTCGTTTCCTTAGATTGACCGGAACTTCTTTTTACAATTTCATTTTGTAAACATACAACATTTGTTCGCGGTTCTTATGGCGTTTTCCGGACTCTTTCCCGAATTTATTAGGAGAAAGGAGGCAAGGAGAATACATAATTATTCACAACTTGACTTATTCCAATAAATGCAACACAGAACACAGCTTTTCGCCCGAAAAATCCCGGTTGAGCCGGGAAAATTTGACTGAAAAGGCAGATTAACTTTACTTTCGCAATTCATTGCAAATAAGCCTTCACGTCAAAGTAAGAAAGCGAATGTTGAATGTTTCAGAGATGTACAAATAAAAAGTGTATACCTAGTAGAGCATTACACATAATAACACAAGTCCTTGCAGAGTGCTTTATCATTGCGAAGAGAGCACAAAGTTACAGTTGTCCATATTACTATATTAAAATTCGGTTTGAAAAAATTTCATTTGTAATCTTCACAGTAGTTGATAACATTATATATTGTATTGATATTTTAAATAATACTTTTCCCCCTTCACCTAGTTAAAAGCGAAATACTGTGGGAAGCCCTGCTGCTACAATAGCCATAATACATAACAGTTAGGAAATCATCCGCGCGGAAAATTACCTGTTACGCGTTATTGTCAGTTATTGTGCGTATAATGATGACATGCTTATGGCGCTAATATCGGGTGAATATTGATTGTGTTTTGCTGTGTATACATACAATGTAATAAAGATCATCAGAAAAACCACAAGAACTGCACGGCCTGTTCCAAACCGTACCTTGGACGACTGTAGACCGTAGGCTGCTGAGAAAGTCGTTTTACTCAAAAAGAATTCGTGCCTATATTTCACTCATAAAAAGTAGAGGACTGCTTTTTTCATGTGTCTGAAGTATACGGTATACGCATTGCATCTTCTTTTTCAGGTTTGTTTGGTTAGGCCAAAAAACTGAAACGCATCCGGCTCCCCTTTTCTTTCACTCAATATCTCGAATAAGTTCATCTTGGTGTGGAGAATTCCCACAGGAAAGAGTGATTAAATTACCGGTATAAAATTGGGGTTTCAATTGGAGAAAGCGGGCAGATGGGCGCATCTCAGTGGTAACGACAGCCAGCGAGAGAGGTAATTTGTTAAGTAAATGTGGACCCACCGGTGAGGTCCCCAGGGACCCAGACCCTTTCCTGTCCTTCTCGCGCACGTACACGAACACAAAGTGATTATTAGAGGTATACGGTAGAATAATATTAAAACCAATGATTCTGCAGTCAAATATGCAGCGTTAGATTGGCGCTTTGTGCTGTTAGTAATGATGAAAAGGTTATTTTAATTTACAACGTTACGTCTTGGCAATCCAAAATTGATTTATACGCACAAGGCCCCACCATGAGGCTGTACTGTTCTCGAAATCCACGGCAGAAACTATGTTGAATTTGGCTGTGTGGAATGTGGAGTATTAGAAACTTTACTGTGAAGGCCTCATTCCATTGTACACATAAAATTAATACCACCTAAAATTGATCTAATACCTGCACAATGTAATCTAAAAATAGCTCTACCAGGATGGCCTAATGTTCTTAAAGGTGGATAGACTGTTCATCTTGTTCCACAACCTATATCAACGAAAGCACAATCTAAAATTAAAAATATTGCTATAGGCAATAATAGACTGATCTGCCTCTAAAATCCACTGATCTGCCTCTAAAATGATCTACTATAATCGACGTGTGGACTGACAACTCCAATTTCTTATGTGAAAACTTTCCACGTATACTTTGAGCCTTTGACAGTCATTTCTAATCGGCACAAAATTACAAACTCTACAGTCGTCCTTTTTTGGAACTTTTTCCCTCAAGTCCCAGATCCCCGAAAAAAAAAAGTTTGCCCAATTTCCCTGTAAGAAAACTACATTATTTCTGAACCGTTATAATTAAAAATTGGGTTCATATACCATCCCAGCGAAGTGGACTCCCAGCGAAACATCTTCATACGAATTCGAAGACAATTTTTAGAAACCCAAATTTTTTCTCCATTACACATTGAGGGTGGAATGCAATGGGCTAAGCGTTCGATATCCAGGCTTTGCAATTGATCTGTTATCAATCAAAGGAAGGAATACAAAAAGTGAAGGAAGGAAAGGAGGGAAAGAGGAAAAGGGATGAAAAGAGATGAAGAGGGAGGGAGAGAGAGAAAGAGAGAGAGAGAGAGAGAGAGAGAGGGGGGGGGGGAGAGGGAGGGATGGAAAGGGTGATTTTGAAGAAAAGAGAAAAAGAAGAAAAGGAATGAAAACAGAAGAGGGAGGAATTAGAGAATGACAGAGAAGTAAGTGACATGACAATTCAGACTATTCGGAGGTTGAGAGGTGAGGTGTTCGATCCAAAATTAGCTGGTTGGAGGGGACCAATTGAGACTTTATTTGACAATTTGGCGCCAAACCAGCCAGCCAATTGCAGATCTTATCGATTGATTGGGCAATTGGACGCGAGCAAATCAATATAATCAATAACTGATCGACATGTCATAAGTCCTAGTGGTACGGTATAGTCAGAGTGATGAATAAATTATATTATCTTTTCCTCTCTTGCCTCTGGAATCTGAAGTGGACGGTACTGTTCAAGAGTTTCAAGAGTCTACTATATAACTATATTATGTACTATGTAAAAAACTCAATATTGTGTGCTCGTTAGATGGTAGGAACATACAGAATTTTCGCACATTCCTTGCCATCAGTAGGCGAAAAAAAAACGAAAAAAAAAACCAGAAATTCCGAAGTGATCTGGAACAATATGAGAAAAACTACTGTTCCATCACGACGTGTTTCAGACAATGATGAATCATACAGTAATTTGTTAATTATAACAATTGGGCTATGCTCTCTCATCTCTCATCAGTCACTATTTTATATGTTCTGCCGAATATTATGATTTTTTTACATCTGGTGAAGAGAGCATGAATCAGGGGGGTTATACTACGTCATTTTTGCCCCATCAGAATAACAATAACCAACACTAATGGACAGTGGTGGCGTTTTGCAATGATTTTTTTAGATTCAGGCGCACAACCTAAGAATAATAATAGCGAAGTTAATGCTTCCAGTGGGGATATATTAGACGGAACTTGCATCTGACTGAAATATTCAAACAGACCTATCCGAAAAATTAAAAGTCTTATCTGCCACTGAAAACAAACAGTACGCTTCTAGTATACGGTCATACGCTTCTAGTATATGTATATGACTATAATTGGCTGCTGCTTCGGGTAACAACATGCTTCTGGACTGGAATTCGGTTACAATAAACGATCGTAGACGTTAAAAATACCAAAACAGTTCTACTTTGCATCACAAATTTGCCTAGAACTCATACGTTGGTATCCTAATTTCCAGTGGCGAAGTTCTTCTTCACATAAATATTCCATGTGAAAATGGTGTATAGAAAGGGTGGATTGTAAGGGAGTAAATGGTGAATTCTAGTATAAATAACGGCGTTTCTTCAGAATTGGTTGGTGCTTCGGGTAATAGATTGGTAATAGAAAGTCGAGAGGGTGGAAATATATGGGGGAGAGAGGAAGAGGGAATAGGGAGAGAGACAGAGAGAGAGGAAGAGAGAGGGAGATGAACAGGGAGTGCAAGAGAGAGAGGGGATGAACTGGAATGATAAATGATAAAAGAGAATGGAGGATGATCTGGGATAGAGGAAAAGGGGAGGATGACCGACTGAACGTATACGAATTGGCAGCCGAACGTTTGTATATTGGGAATTCCTATCATTCCAGACATGACGATCCTTACCAAAACCATTCAGGAAAATACCACAGAGAATCAATTACTGAAAAACCAATGTAAGCAAAATGTTTGTAGACAGAAATGTTGAAAGAGGGGTTGACATTACACAAAATGACGTACAATTTGGTATGCCATTTCGTCCAGCTAAAATTTCGTCTTTTTTGTGTTCTTATGGTACCGAACCATTTTGCTAGCTATTATTACGACACTTTATGAACAATAACAAAGTCAAAATGCATAAGAGCATAGGGAGAGGGCATATGCAGAGGGTACAAGGAAATTATTCTACGTTTCACAGCGAATACTTATGTGTATCGTAATTGACATACTTTCGTTTTCTTGTTATTCTTGTAGCATACGCATACGCAACGGTGGGGCATAAAACATAATAATAATGATGTATTTCAAATAATTTTCTTCTCTCTCTCTCTCTCTCTCTCTCTTATTCAGGGTGAAATCATTTGAAGGTCTCATCACATTTTGAAGGAGGCCCAGTGTGGAAATGACCCTTTGGGACGTCGTCAGATCATTTAGCACTAGAAAAGGGGAAGGAGGTACAGAGAAGAGATTGTGAATTGGAAGACAAAACCAATGTTTGGAGGAAAAGTTGTTTTAGTTATATCAAAGACACACATTCTTATTATTATTACAATACATCCGCATCATTGCTAATCCGTAGAAGACATGAAAGCGTAGAACAAAACTCCAGAAAACTGTCCAGAATATACTTACAGTAGTTTTCAATCTGATAATACTCAACGAATATTTTGTTAGAAATCGTAGTGTGCGTGATGGCCAACAGTGGATTTTCAGATGACTTTGTCATTCCGTTGCGGAGTATTCATACCATTCATACGGTAGAAGTTGAATGTGACCATAACACCAACCAACCTGCTCAAGGAATACAGTATACTCGTTAGATACAGTAGCCATTCGCAAGTACTCAGTCAGGTACGGTAGAAAGTTAGTGAGATATTCGGAAGGAGTCAACTGAAAAGTAGAGTGGGAGAAAGAGGAGGCGGGCTCGGAGAGTCGAGAGAGGAAAAGGGAATTAACATACACAAGGGACCCAGAGAGGGAGAAAGAGAGAGAAAGCAGAATAGAAAAAAAACACCCATATATGGAAATCATTGTACTGTGAGAGAAATCAGTAAAAAAATCCGCCAACTACACAATTTTAAAAATCTTCATTGAAATTTCGAATCGTCTGTGAGAATGCTACAGGATTACGTACAGGATTATGAGAACTTGGTACATAGTAAAATACATCCACAAGAATAAAGCCTGCCACAAATTATTGTTGAATCTCCATCCTTTCCCTTCTTTTCATCCTCTCGATTGACTGTTTATTCGTGCTCTCAAGGGAACTCTCCAATATAAACTGTGAAGATTCTTCCGGTTTCATTCAATTGAGATTGGACACACCAATTTGCCAAATAACCATAGACATGGACTTTAAAGTGAATAGAACAACCGTTAGTTCTAAACTGTAGTACGAACTACATGTGAACCGTGACAATGTATTATGTTTAACCCACTGTCTATTCTAGAGTATGCACGTAAATTCACAACAATTCTAAACAAAATAAGTTTTACTCGAATAAAAATGATACCAAATCAAGAAAGTCCTTATATATACAGTAATAATACTCGTTATTTGATTATCAAAATACCCACAAAAAAAAAAAATGCCAAACCGCCAAACATAATTATGTGTAGTCTCACGTGCAATAAAACTATTATCTTAAAAATCGCAAAGTTACATTTGAGCAGGAGCACCAATTTAGCAAAAACAACACAGCGATGAGGGAGGGGGGAACGTGCAGTAGTTGTCGCTATTCCGTAAACAGTATCAACACACAGGAATAAACTATACACAAAATAATGATATAGTAGTAGTACAGGTCACACTCTACTAGTTATGTTGTTCAATCAAACCACAAAAGCACCGGGAAGCATACTGAGATCCTCTACGTTACGATTAACATTCTAAATAAACATACAAAATACCTATTCTAATAACAACTTTTCTATGAGTTCTCCAAATAAAGAGAGGTAGTTTGCAAGCTGAAGCACCATCCGAACCGAACAATGCATGAAAATTCCATTTAAATTCGGGTCTCTATTACGTGACCGCCGACGACCCATCGGCAGTGCGTCGGCGTTTCAGAAATATCGCTGACGGATCGCTCAACGAGTATAAACACGACGCCCGCGGACTATCGAATCCAGCTGTTTCAGCTCCGGATTCTTCCTTATAATACGTTCAGTTGTCCAGCTATGGCTATAACCGTCCGGCTGATAGCGCTGAAATCACAAATCGGATAAACCCTAGTATAAAGGTAAAATGAATACTTCCTATTTAAATTCGCTCGTTGCACATTTTCAAATAGCCAAACTATATAACACACTACAAGGTAAAAGTGTCAATAAAAACACCGATAAGGTTCTGAATGCTTATGCTAACACTTTTGACGATAACAATTGAAATGGAAGGAAAAATAATAAAAAATAATCCTTATCATGGAGAAGAATAACAAGTATCTCATAATGAATAATGAAACATACAATGTGAACTCCCATTTGGAGTAATCTCTTCGCTGTTCCAACATCTCCAATAAAGACAGCCGTCCACAGTGCAAGACACAAGGTACGCATTACGCGCTGCAAATACAAAATACAAACTACGGAAGTGATAGACCAAAACGCGAATCAACCCTAAGTTACAAGCAGCAGTAATGATTATTTTCAAGTGACCTCACTATGTCCACTGTGATGTGATACTAAAAAGGTTGACTTAAAGTAAACAGTTGTTAAAAGTTATGTGTACCCGTGCAGCGTGCATCGCGCACAGGGTGCTGTTAATAGTTACAGTATATCAATATCACACAAGTACAGTATATCAATAATCTCTCCGTACAGTAATCAATATGACAAACCTGTTCCTTGGCACACCTACTCGGAGGGTATCTCTCTTCCACAGAATCCAACAAAAAGTCGATGAGTTCCCGTTTTCTGGAGACAATTGCACGAGAAAGAGAATAAAGTGGGGAAACATCCATTCTTCTCACCAAGTGCTTCACCATTTCCCTTTAAAATGGTCATCATAACAATAACAACTAGTACATTCCAAAATATCAATCATAGCGTGTTGCTTCAATTCACGCTCCCGAAACACCAAAAGATCTGGACAGCAATCAGAGCATAAAGTCAAATCACTACCAGATTGGCTTCCACCGCCTCCGGAGGCTACTACGACTTTATATATTTTTTAGCGAAAGTAGACTTCGTTTCAACAATAAGCGACTAAATGCACGCAAATTACCCTGAACCTGAAACTATACGCTGAAGAGTTAGAGTGGTCTAAAGTCTGACAAGAAGAAAGACAAATAAAACTCACATATTACCAGACTCGATTGCAAAGCAGAGTGGCGTGTGTCCATCATTATCCTTTTCAGTCAACCAAGACTTGTCGTAACGACCGGCCTTCGCCAGCACATCAATCAAACGTTCAAACTAAAATACAACGTCACAGTGGTTCATAAACTTGGTTTATTTTTCGTTTTTCTTCTTACGTACGTTGTTGCAATCCACTTAGTTTATAATACATGCCAAGCACACACACACACACACACACACACACGCACACACACACTACACCGTTGTGCGTACCAAAACATTCACTCTGATTGAACAAATGAGAATCCACAAAAGATATGCGTATGTATCTCATCCTGCGTTTATAATCCCAACTCCCAACTTTATCAAACGCAACTCAAACTTGACTAAGTACAGTAGTCCAATGTTCGGTCTTGTTTCTTCTAAAGCAAAAAAAACTTACAACTGGCACTCCGTTCTGTGCAGCATAATGAACAAGGTGGGCACCATTGTAGTCAGTGAAATCGAAAGTCAGAGGGTGCAATTTCTCGTGGTAATCCAAAAAGAACAACAGCTGCAAAATTAAAACTAGTAGGGATTTTACTCGAGCATATATCAAATCATTTATTTTTGGTCAAACCAGTTAACTCCACGATTACGCTTAAGGTTTACAACTTCACCTTCACCTAAACGTATCGGACTCCTATTCAAACAAACAAACCAGAAAGCAACACAAGATGTTAGCGTACCAGCATATATACACCAGAGAGGTAGAAGTAATATACACCAAATACTGGACTTTACCTTGATAAGTAAGTGAATACTCACCGTTTTTTCGTTAGCCGAGTAGGCAGCAAAAAGTGGCAAAGGCAACGGATCGCATGCGAAGGTCACATAGTCGCGCTGGAATGATCAGAATATGAAACTCGACCGAAAGACATCCTCATGGTGCACCAGCCCTTATAAAGGCCTGCCCTACTTAATGCTTCATTCATAATTCAAACACAGTCTCCATGTGAAGCGTTTTCTCTTTTCTTCTTCTTCAAATCATTGTCATCCAATATTTCTTCCAATTTCAGAAAACCATATTTGGAAAGACAAGAAAATATGCCATACCCTAATTTTCTGCCCGATGTTGTCCTTTTTCAGTTTATACATTAAACGCCGGAATTTCTCACATAGAAAAGACACCATTTCATCATGACCTAAAACAAACTCACTGAGCAAATCGGTCCACAAAAAATCATATCAGGAAAGACATAAGGACAATATTCAAGTCTAATTGTAAGCACACATGCCCAAATCACTCACCCCGAAAACTGGCCATCTGGATTGCACACTCAAATACACCTGCGAAATTTGCTTGTTTGTTGACTACCTAAAATCGGAATCAGAAATCGTTTACAAATTCGACGGACATATCCACATATGGCTTCAATCTGGCTACTGTTTGAAAATAAGTAAATAAATTTAGTCACAGCGGCGTTTTCTCAGACATGTGCAAACGTAGCATTACTTCATAATGAAAGGGAATAGGAACAGTGCTAATTTGGAAAATCGCAACGAGAAATCACTCACCAAACCTTTGTCAATCAGAAATTTTGCCAGTGGAATATCGTTTTGCATTGCGGCCATGTGGAGTGGCGACTCCTTAACAAAACGCTTATTCCCACAGAATAGTGGACTATGTCCCACAAAAGATTACAGTTAATAAAACCATGATACGTGTTATTTAGAGGGGTGGAAATGCACACAAATACTGCACAAGCCACAACAACAAACAGTGGTTATTATACAAACCCTTCAAGAATTTTACATCGGTATCTCTTTGATGAAGAACTGTTTTACTGGATGATGAATTTACCCAAATATCAATACGAAAACCATTACAAAAAGTGTAAAAATTAATCAAAAAGTGTAAAAATTAAAGTAAATCAGCTTCCCGAGAAGTTTGGCCACCGGGAGGCCTAGAGTTGTGCCCGTTTGCGGATGCGGTTGTTTTATCTAGTCGAGTGCACTCTCAGGAAGCCTTTTTTGTACCTTTAACTTACAAACACAAGAAAAAATCAACATGCAACGACTCACCCGTGAAGCACAGGCTGCAGGCGGGATATCAATGACAAGGTTCGAGGTTGGAGTATATTGTGTTAACATCTCCAGCATGCGGTAATCTTCTAAAGAAAAGACACAGAGAATGCTGTCAGAACAAGTCAGTGAGGAGCATAAAAACGGGCAGAATAATGCTAGATGTACACTCTGGTGGGCCTGGTTCTCTTTAATTTTCACAGTATACACCAATTATGAAACCACGTTCAATGACAACCAAACCGCAGTTATCCTCCGAACGAGAGAGCTGCTCACGGAGACGGGCTACTTCTCCCTTCTTCCGAAATTAATTTTTACGTTTTTTTTTGGCGCAAAGCATCGGAGAGCAAGCTTACTGGTTCGAGGTGAGAAGTACAAAGTTTTAAATAATTAAGAATCCAAAAGCCACCCTAAGATGTTGATCAACACTGCGAGCTTTTGGTGTTATGGAATACGAATTCACGGACATATTTCTTTCTGCACAGTTAAATCCAGCATAACTTTAACCGTCGGGCCTTTAATAGCAAAAGCATACCTCGCGACGACGTCCCATAATACACACAATTGTAGGCAACTTGCACATACGGGTAGCAATAACTCCTGAACAAAAAAAACTGTTGCCACAGTAACGCGCCTTACGAAATGACCTTTTCGGGGCACTCTGAGGTAAGCTAACAAAATAAGGAATAGTTCCGTTCAGTTCCGTGTACAGACCTTGCCAGAACGGATCCCAGTCCAAACCAAAAATTCACCAACACGTCTACAAAGCTATCTGATTTATATGTTTGCGTGTCAACGATTTCCAGTACGGCATGAGAAAATCAACACCTCAAACGTAGGTGATTAAAAATAAAAGTTGTCATAATTATGAACCAACAATGCGATCTAATTCATGCTTCTTTGTGGAAAGGTCAGTATTTCGCTTTACGTTTTTTTTATGTATTTGTTCACGCTTTTGTTCTTTTCAGAATAAAGTGTTCAATATAAAGGTCTCCTCTCTCACATGTCAGATCGGCAAGTGTAATAACGAAAGATTGTAGTTAGATAAAGGTTTTGTGTGAACGTTTAACCCACATCATTTTCCATACATAATTTCTCCAAAGAGGGTGGTATTCCTCGCCTGGGAACAGAAGTAAGTGAAGACACTGCAATAAATAAAAGCAATCGAGACAGAGAAATAAAGCTTAAATGTTAGTCGTTGGTACTTGGTACCTGCATGAGCTTCTGACCAAAGGGGCTGATATACAGCTTTTAGTTTAAGTAGCGGCCACTTATCAGATCACCACCTTTATGCCGAGAGGTCCGTAGAGTAGTGTCAGGTGTCGGGACAAAAACTAAGGTGCCGTAATCAGCATACGGCAGGATAGAAAAAACGTGTGCTTAAGAAAACTATTACTTACGTCGACTTGTCGCGCAGCAATCGCAACGACAATGGGGGAGATGATACAACTGGCAATACGAAAATAGAATTGACAGAGTGGGAGGAAGAGAGAGATTTCTGCAAGGATTTCTCTTCATTCATTGTCTAATCGATAAAACTTCGTTCACTGTCTAATCGATAAAACTATTGGTAGTGTTAGAGAACTATCAATAGTGTCATAGAATGAATTGAATGGAACAAGATATACAACCACAAATCCCGTAAAAAAAACGAATCTCGAAGAAGAAACTTTGATGAACTCACTTGTGGCGGGCAATTTTTTCTGAATTTCCTCCAATTCTTCACAAAAAGCTTCCCTTAGACGAACAGAATCACCTCTAAAACCCACGCATTGTGAAAAACTCATAGATAAAAAATATTATAATTGTAAAAAGAGGTAGTGTGAACGCATCCCGAACAGAAGTTTGAAATAGAGTACAGAACAAACCGTTCACGTAAAAATAAGGAAATAAAAATCTCACCTCAAAATAGCATCAAACGAAGGCAATCGCTTGTTACGACGCAAAAGGAATGGGAAGTTCTCTCCGGCATCGTACTGAACAAAATAGCCAAGTAAACATTTGACAATTTGACATACGTTTCGTTATGTGCCAAAGCATTCAAAAAATACAAGCCTGTGGAGTAATGTGCTTCATTTCCATTTCTCCCTTTTATTGCGGTAATTACAGCTCCAATTTGCATTATTCAACAACGCGACAAAAAGGTAATTTACAACTACACACCGACTTTATACTTAAAATACAAATGGATAAAAACATTCCACGAGATGCTGTTTGTCAGGTTTCAAGTAAAATACGGTTTTAGCAAAACAAACATACTACTTTCAATTAGATACGTTCTAACTTCTAATCATATTCCAAAAAACCAAAATAGAAAAAGACTAACTGCTTCTGCATCTGCTGCTTTCGTACACTTTCTCCTCGTCACATAGTAACTCCTCACATTCGAGAAAAAGTCTTCATCCGGTTCAGACGGTTTGATAGCGACAAACTCTGGCTCTACAACTTGTTTTTGACATCAAAAAAAGAATCATTCTGGTACTTTACTACAAACAAGAAACACTCGACAATTATAGGAATTGTGATGTTTCACAGCGAAGGTTCTACATATAATCTTTTTTTTTATTTAATGAACAAACTTCTTGGTTGGAATACAGTTCGCGAAAGCGTAATGCAAGGAAAAACGCAAGCGTCGGCAACAAGTACTAGGACTAGAGTCCTAACGCATGGAAAACTGAGACAACAAAATATAAATAAGGAAACCCTTGCTTACTTGGTCCGAGTAACTCTTGCTCCGAGCGCAAGTTCCGCTTCACTTCGTCTATTGCTTCCTTAGTTCGTGAAATTGACAACGATGAGTCCATAAGACGGACCAGAGCCTCTAGCAATACACACAAAATAATACAATCATACAGAGTAGAGAACATTAATAAGAAACTCGCTTTTACGCTCCCCATCTATTGAAGAACGATATACAAATAACCTATATCAAACCCTAGGCAGTAACAACTAACCAGAACCTCAAACAAGGGTCAGTTCCGCAGAGCTACTATTATAAACAAAATCGCGGTACTAAAAAATACACCATAGATGAAACATACAAAAAATAACTGGACTCACCTACAGCTTGAGCGTCCGCAGAGTTGCATCCCTTAAAACGTAAATTAACCTTGATTGCCACTTGCCCATTCATTAACCGTCACATAAAGGGTGTAAAACACCAAACAATGACAGATAAAGCATTATACAAATAGCCCAAAAATCTACTCACCCCGGCAGTGCGTGGCCTTTTCGGTCGGATTTGAGAACCACTGAAAGAAACGTAATTTACAAGAGCATAGTATAATAATAGATTCTGTGAGAGTCCGAAACGAACTAAATAATGATATTAGTCTAAACAACAAAACAGAAAGGAATACGCACTTATGGAAGTAGAAATCCGCGACGCCCGCCGCATCACTATCCCCAGCTCCCGGTTTCGCGTTCTTCCCATTGCGCTTCATACTTCTGATCCACTCATTGAATATTGCACTACGATACTGAATTACAGTTGAAGTGCCCTCTGAATTCAAACTGAAATAAATAAAATAAAATCCAAGTTCTTAAACTATAGACAGACGATGTATGTTACAAATGTCTTTTGAGTTTCCTTGCAAAAAAAAACTTAGTTGGGTTGGATAATAATGAACATTTTGAGGTAACACATGGCACTAATTATACCGCGTATTACAAAAACTTTGAAATCACGTTTGAATAGACTTCCAAAAAGTAATATGAGAAATACTACAAGATAAAGGATAC
Source organism: Pelodera strongyloides (assembly GCA_036852015.1). Taxonomy (NCBI): domain Eukaryota; kingdom Metazoa; phylum Nematoda; class Chromadorea; order Rhabditida; family Rhabditidae; genus Pelodera; species Pelodera strongyloides. Next base: position 202,347 of record JAANDG010000199.1, read on the forward strand.
TTGAAATTACACTTGGAAAATAAGACAAACTAAACCTTTTATATGAACGTTCTTAAGGTCAGTTTAGTGAGTCGACTATACAAAACAGTGGTGCAACAACAAAGCAAAAAAAAATGTACATACGAACGATATCCGACACAAGGTTAGAAAAACAGAAAACGTGAAACCTCCCAGCCTATACTATTCAAAAAAGGACGCGACAATGCGTACATACAGAGAAAACTTTTGTATAGCAGCTAATATGTAAATACGAACAAAACACATACATTTCTTTAGAACACATTATTAAAAGAAAGTTAAAATACACATCAATACATATAAAGGTTTTTTTTTAAAAGGGAGAAGGTATGGGTTGCTGGTTGGAATAGTACATTGTGTAGTTTGTATTTGGCAAATTGCCGCGTTTTAACTTCGACTTCGTTACACATCCTACACCTACTGTACATGATATATCCGTTATAGAAACAAATCCTAATGCTAAACTAACCTGTAAAAGAAACTAGTAGAGAATTAGAGAACCACATTTCCCGCACTCCAACATTTCGATAAGAAATGTACATAAAGCCATCAAATGGCATGCAAAATAAGTAAAACAAAAAGAAATATCAGCAGAAATGATGAACGAGAAACGAGTAAGGGAGTTCTATAAAATCAAGGCTAAATAACTCATTTGTGCAAGTTATACAAAGATCGTGCATTGCGAGTGGTCACCGTGAAAACATCCCTTACATCCATAGAATAGAGTTGCGAGAGAGCGCAGGCAACCGTGATTGCTAAACAATGATATTTAGATATTTTGTAGTTGTTAGGTATTACGGTATACCTAAGATTTATTTGTAGTTTGTTACTTTGTTACTTATGTTGTTCACGTGTTACTCACTCACATCTGCTCACTGATCTTTTCGTCCTTAGTGATCAGTGGAGCACACTCTGTCTTGCCGTTGGCAAATTATCTAATTGCAACTACCCGCAAGTTATTAGTGTTTATATTATTGGTGTTTGATCCGCACGTAGCCATCCGTATATAAGGGCTACGGCCTAAACACTCATGGCTTATCATATCGCTCATTATATCGCCTCGCCCGTCTTCGTCGCTAATAAACCCGTTATTCGAAGATCGTCTCACTCTCTTGTCGCTCAGTTCTGTTGTATCAGAAATAATACCTTTGATACACAACACTGGCGTTCAGGAGTTCGCTTCTACTTCTTATTCTCTGTTACAAGCATCGGCGCCGCCTTGCTTGTACAGACCAGTGCTACGTTGAAGTTCTAGAGGGGATAGATCGGCGCCGCCTTCTTCCCTTGAACTGATACGTTCTGAACAGAGTCTCGGCGCCGCCTGACTGCTGCAGATTTGGGCACTAAACCGTTCTCACGGTTTGTACTAGACAGAGTTATCTTCAACTCTGACTGGTGCGAACGTGGGTGGTTTCTCGTTGAGAAATCTACGGTTGTTACTGGCAGAGTTATCTCCAACTCTGACTGGTTCAAACGTGATAGATTTTCTCTGAGAAATAAACGGTTGTGACTGGCACTCGCTGTCAGCCCGTGACGCTTGGCAAGGTCATATACGTCGCCGACGTGACCGAGCTCGTCAACATGGCTGCACAGTCCACTGAGGAAACGCTCCAAGCCATCCTGACTTCTCTGAACGCACTCAAAGAGAGTCAGTCGATTACGGCTGCGAGATTGCAACGTCTGGAAGAGAGGAAGGAAGAAGAATCTCAAGCAAATGTTACTTTCGAACGAATCCGAGAAAGTGAACCTTTGACGGCGGAAGCAAGGGGAATGCTGGATGTATTATACAAGAACATCCCAATGTTTGAATTCAATGTCGAGGAAGGTGCTAGTTTCTCAGACTGGTACGAAGATCATGAAGATCTGCTCGAAGTTCAAGCCGCTTGTGTTCCGGAGAGCAACAGAATTCGATTCCTGTTGTCTCGTCTCGGTCCTCACCAGGAGAAGCTATTGAAATTGCGCTGTCTGCCGAAGAAGCCAATGGATATGAGTCTGGAGGAGGTTCTCGAGAAAATGAAAATTGTCTTCATTACGAAGAAATCGCTGTTCCGGAAGCGAATTGAATGCCTACACGTCATCAAGCAGCACGGCGTTGACTACAAGACTCACATCGGTGTCGTCAACAAGGCCTGCGATGATTTTGCATTCAACGAACTATCTGATTCACAGTTCCGCGTGCTCAACTACTTGAATAGCCTGCGCAATCCGGAGGATATGGAGATGCGTGCATGGCTCATCAAAACCCTGGATCGTACTCCAGAGATGACACTCGACGATGTCGCTGAGGCCGTCGACAAGTTCCACGAGCACAAGGATGACATTGACCTACCCGTGAACCCCGTTGCTGTTAATCGCGTCAATAAACCCCATCACCGAGAGCACAAGAGAGACGAAAGAAAGCCCACACAAGTGAAGTGCAGGTACTGTGGAAGGGACAGTGGACACCGGTCCTGCCCTGCGAAAGAAGTATCGTGCAACAAGTGTGGAAGAAGAGGGCATTACGCCGTTGTTTGTCAGCAGAAGGACAACAACAAAAGCAACAGAAAAGTCCATGAAGTGTCTTCGCGATCTGTCGGCCGCAGATTCGTTAACATTCTGATGAATGGAAAGAAGGTGCGACTTCAACTGGACACCGGCTCGGATCTAACGTTGATCTCCGAGGCCACATGGAAGATGCTGGGTCGACCAAACTTGAAATCCCCAAGTATAGTCGCGACCGCAGCAAATGGAGAGCAGCTCGAATTGTTTGGTTCGTTCGAGTGCAACGCTTCTTACCAGGATGAGCAGATCGTCGAGGTCGTGCACGTCACCGCTAGGATAAATCTCCTAGGCCTGGACTGGTTGGAACGTCTACCGTCATTCAGATCCATGTTGGATGCTGTATGTAATCGGGTCTCCGGAAAACCTTCCATAACTACATCATCACCGAAGGATTCTGCTGCGACGTACGTTGATACGCTCAAGACGCAGTTTTCTGATGTATTCTCCACCGAGCTTGGTCTGTGCAAGAAGACCAAAGCGTGCCTCCAGCTCAAGAGAGGGGCAAAAGCCGTTTTTCGCCCGAAGAGAATGGTACCAATTCACTACAAGGAAAACGTGGAAGCTGAGCTGGACCGGCTAGAGCAACTTGGAGTCATTGAGCGCGTCACATATTCTCCGTGGGCCGCTCCGATTCTCTGTGTAAAGAAACCGAACGGTAGTGTGAGAGTCTGCGCCGATTTCAGTACGGGACTGAACGATGCACTGGAAGACTTCACACATCCTATTCCAACAGCAGAAGATATAATGACAACACTGAACGGTGGAACCGTCTTCAGTACGCTCGATTTTAAGGACGCCTACCTACAAGTTGAGCTAGAGGACGACTCCAAGGACTTGCTCGTCATCAATACTCATCGAGGATTGTACCGTTACAACAGACTGTGTTTTGGAATCAAGACAGCTCCTGGGATCTTCCAAAAGATATGGACGCTATGATTGCCGTTCTCGAAGGTTGTTGCGCGTACCTGATGATGTGATAGTTTCTGGTAGAACGCTACAGGAACACAATCGGAACCTAGATGCCTGTATGAAAAGGATCTCGGAGTATGGTTTCCACGTCAACTTCGAGAAGTGCACCTTTGTTGCAAGAGAGATAAGGTACCTTGGGATGATTATCTCGGCAGAAGGTCGCAAGTCTGATCCATCCAAGATAGAGCCAATCTTGAGGATGCCCGAACCGAAAGACGTCAGTCAGCTACGCTCTTTCATCGGAAAGATCAACTACTATGGCAGGTTCATAAAAGAATTGCACAAGTTGCGTGCACCATTCGACGAACTATTGAAGAAAGATGTCAAATGGAACTGGAACAATGAGTGTCAGAAGGCTTTTGACGAGGTCAAGAAGATCGTTGCCTCGCCAATGCTGCTCACCCACTATGATCCGAAGAAGGAGTTGGTCCTCGTCACGGACGCATCTCAGTATGGTCTAGGCGCGGTGCTGCTACATCGAATGAAGGATGGTACGCAGAAAGCAGTGGAGCATGCTACACGAACTCTACTTCCAGCGGAAAAGAACTATGGTCAGATCGAGAAAGAAGGTCTCGGGATCTTCTGGGCCATGAAGAAGTTTTACAAATACCTGATGGGACGCAAATTCACTCTCGTGACCGATCACAAACCTCTCGTTTCGATTTTCGGATCGAAAAAGGGTATCCCGGTGACAAGCGCCAACCGTTTACAACGTTGGGCTGTGTTCATCAAAGGTTTGATTCAAGATCGTATTCAAACCTACAGCTGAAATGGGATGCGCCGACGTTCTTTCAAGGTTGATCGCTGATCAGAAAGAAACTGAGGAAGATAAAGTGATCGCAAGAGTCGAAACGGAGTTGTTCAAGCATGAACACTACCGTACCATTGCCGCCCTACCAGTTACCGCGAACGTTCTCAGTGAGGCTACTGAAACGGACAAGACGCTGCAAGCGGTCCTGAAAGCTCACAGAACCGGTAATTGGCCAACGAAATGTCCAGGACATCAGCAGTTCGCAACAGACAAACATCGTGTCAGAATCGAACGGAATCCTCTTGTTTGGCGAAAGGATTGTATTCCTGCCACCTCAAGGGACGGATTCTGCGTCAGTTGCATCAAGGACACCAAGGAATTGTTCGTACCAAGACGCTCGCAAGATCGCTAGTTATGGCCATTATCGACGAGGACATGAGAACACGGTGAAGTCCTGTGCAAACTGCAACGTGCTCAGAAAGCACCGAAAAGACGAATTTGGAATCGTGGAGCAGGCAAGTGAACCTATGGAACGAGTACACGCTGATTTGCTGGTCCACTTGAAGGAAAATACTATTGCTGTCGTTGACGTTATAGTAAGTGGCCAGAAATCGTTGCATGGATCAATCACGACGTCTGCTACGATCTCAACCTGAAGAAGATTTTCCACAATTCGGATGCCAGAACGCTGGTAACAGACAACGGAACGCAATTCACAGTGCTGAATTCGAGTTGTTCTGTCAAAGAATGGGCTCAAACATATCAGATCACCGCCATTCCACCCGCAATCAACGGACAAGCGGAGAGGTTTGTGACACTTTCAAGCGGGCGTTGCTGAAATTGAAGGGGGGGGGAGCCCTGCAGAGAATCTTCAGACGTTCCTGCTCCATACCGGATGACGCCGTCATCTAACGTTCCTGAAGGCAAGTCGCCAGCTGAAGCATTTCTGAATCGAAAGCTGCGCACATCGTGGGATTTGTTGAACCCAGGCCTGAGAGGAAATCGTCAGGACGAACGTATGAAAGCAGTTCAACAAGAAACACGTTCGAAGGCTACAGTTTTAATCCCGGAGACTTAGTCTACGTTCTTGACTACAAGGTCCCGAGTAAACCTTCTTGGATCGAAGCTACAGTAGTAAGAAGACGGTAGTGTGCTGTACGATGCGAGGATTGAAGGACGCAAGAACCTTATCCGTCGAAATGCTAACAGATGAGGCCAGGACTGTAACCACCAAGTCGAGCCTACGACATCTTGCTGGATGCATTCGATATCACACCACGAACGAAGTCGAACCTGAAGGAGACTAGTCCGAAGTCAACGACTCCACGACAACTGTCACAGACACAGATGAGGATGCTGAACACTCTGTACCAGAAGAAGTCCGGACGGGAGGAGCTCTTGCGGATGCTGCCTCTACGCGTCGCCAGTCGCTGTGACAACTACACCGCCGTATGTCGATCCAGCGTGCAAGGAAGACAACGACGAAGATGGAATCAACCGTCAAATAAGCGTTACTAAGTCGTTGTAGTATATTGTTCTGTTTTAAGTATAAATTAAATACCAAGGTTGGAGGTGTTAGGTATTACGTATACCTAAGATTTATTTTAGTTTGTTACTTTGTATTATGTTGTTCACGTGGTACTCACTCAATCTGCTCACTGATCTTTCGTCCTTAGTGATCAGTGGAGCTCACTCTGTCTTGCCGTTGGAAGTTATCTAATTGCAACTACCCGCAAGTTATTAGTGTTTATATTATTGGTGTTTGATCCGCACGTAGCCATCCGTATATAAGGGCTACGGCCTAAACACTCATGGCTTATCATATCGCTCATTATATCGCCTCGCCCGTCTTCGTCGCTAATAAACCCGTTATTCGAAGATCGTCTCACTCTCTTCTCGCTCAGTTCTGTTGTATCAGAAATAATACCTTGATACACAACAGTAGTCTATACTATATGCAATTTAACGGACATTTTCAACGAATAAATAAAATGGACCATTCTACTAACACATTGCCTAGCAAAATAAGATTGTAATCAACTAGAGCAAAAGAAAAAAAACATTAGAGTTGAATATGTCTTTAAAAAAAAAGAAGATAAAATACACTGAATTTATTACACATAAAATAACCAACCTTGTGGAGGGTAGCTCATAGTTGTTTGGTCATTGGCAAACTGCAAAAATAACTATAATGAAATATTCTCTTTTTGATCAAATGAAACGAGGTGGCTCATCTGTTGCCGTCAAAACGGATATAGTGGCACATCGTTCCCTCCCTCTCGTCGCCTGGTTAGCTCAGTCGGCAGAGCACCAGACTCTTAATCTGGTTGTCGCGGGTTCGAGCCCCGCATCGGGCTTACTTTTTGCAACTATTAAAAGAAAAAACAACTAAACATATATAGGGCTACCGTCGGTGTAGGAAAGAACGGTGCGTCGGTCTCCAGAATAATATTGTCAATCGAAATGGATTCTATCAATTTCAAACTTTCTTCGCTCATGTTGAAGATCATTGGGGTGATTCCTAGAGATTACATAATTACATAATGATTACAAAAGAAAATGTATGCTGTTCAGAATAGGATACTATAGACTAAGAATTGCACCAATATATATTATAAAAGTTAGATTCGACTATAAAAAAAAACAATGAGTAAATGAGTAAAGTTTAAAAAGTAAAGAGCGTTTATTGTTCGTTTTAATTTTCATCCTCGGATGCCACATCTTTTGGTGTATTTAATAAATAAATAAATAGAAACCTATAGTAAAGAGAAAAGAGTAAAGTTTTACAAAAAAAATTAACGAACCAAATTTGACATTCTTCAGCGTTGACCATAAAGCAAAACTGTCCGCATCTCCATCAAAACAATGCTTGTGAACCGGATGAAAAACACCGAGTGTCTACAACTTACACTATTCAAATTGAAGTAAAAGTAAAGGAGTAAGAACTTGAAAGCAACAACTGTCTATAGCAAATGTCTAGTGCTAGTCAACCAACACCAACCAGCAAAAGTCCTCAAATCTATTCCTTCAAAGCACTTCAGCCCATCGCAAGTCATACAGTATACAGTAAGTAGCAGCGCTCAGCGCTCAGTACCAAATACTGTCTGATAGTTGAGCCAGTTTTCCAGTCCGGCACAACAAAATACATAGCTGATTCACTCCATGTTCCAGTTCCAAACTAAGTCGGCAACTGCAAACCTCTTTGATCATCTCCACACATATCTTCTCGTAGCGGACTCCTCCCCGACAGTGGATCACGACCGGGAGATCGTGCTCCTTGGCTAACTTCAACTGAAACTAATACTATGTACATACATTACATTAGACCGAATAGTTGGAACTATACATTTCGCTTTTGTTTGGCACCATTACAATAACTGATTACTCAATAATGCGTGAAATAACGGTATAGAAAACACTACCTGATTTTGAAACACCCACAGTTGCGCTTCAAGGGGGCTATCCCTGAAAACACATCAGATATGACAATTCAATTCACTACGACCATGCCGCTAGCATGCTCAGCTGCTGGGCAGCCGCGCCCACGCCTGCGAAGGGGCTTGATTCCCAGACGTTGCGTGTGAACAAATAATGATGTTGTAAATGAATAATATACAAATGAAAACATGGATAATTAGTGTTGTTGTTGATAAAGTATTCACTAAATCTTACTTGATCATGTCGATTCCGCACTCCCCAATGGCCACCACCCTCTTGTACCACCGGGACTGCGGATCGGAATTATCTTTCAAGACTTCATCAATGTAGTTCTTCATCCCATCATGCGAATACTAAATTCACACACAAAACGATACAAAATGAAAGGTATCCTCAGACCACATCAAACCTCCAGCCTGCACCTCGCGCACGTGCACACACAATTACATGAAGAAAAAGTCAACAAAAATCGTAAAAAGAAACTAGCACAAAAAAGTATTAGAAGGAAAGAAAGCACATTTACCTTTTCATGAACATAATACTCTTCGGCATAATGCGGATGACATCCAACTGTGATTCCCAACAGACGTGGATTCTGAAATAGCAAAGAAATACTACTAAGACTACTTTCTTCCTAACACCCACATTTCACAAAGTCATTATGTAATTGTACTATGCCTATTACTATCGGGAAGTCAAGCGAGATGAATACAGAAAAGGCGAACTTACAAACAACAATGATTACAATCACAAAATGATCGAAAAACCTTTACAGTGCTACTAAAACATACCTCGGACCATTCATCGATCCAGCGCTTGCACGTTTTCATATTGGTTGGGCGGACCAGGTTCCAGATGAAACCATCGAAATTGGCAGGGCACATACTGAAGGAAGAAACGATGTGTGGAAAAAGACACCGAAAATAGTCATTCGGAAAGGCAACAATACATATGTGCATACCTGCTTTGCTGTACAGAAGGAACAAAAGACGTCAGACAATACGAAAGATAAAATATATTATGAATACTCTTGGTCTTGGATAAATATAAGTTAAGCTCGTAAAACACAACCAACTCGGAAAACAGGTCCAACAGATCGTCCCATGTGTGAAAATGCGGGCCTTTGCCACCGTGAGACTAAACACTACTGTAAACTGCTATTACAATAGAAACCATCGATATAGTCACAATACAAATTAGCTGTCAGAATCGGCACTCGGCACACAATCACAACAAAGCAAGCACAAAGAAAGAAAGAGGAGAACGATACCTTACTCCTATAGCGTAATCCAGGCATGTACCTGAAAAACAAATAAAATAAACAATAATTTGGATGTGCTTGGCTCCTTAAAAAGAAAAAGATCTATTCAAACTTTCAAACTCTCTCACCTCATATAGTCAAGGTGACAATGCGTGTCGATATAGCGAGGATCATTCTTTGTAAATTGCATCACCTATAACAAACAAACAAAACCATTTACACTCTTAGGAAGTTAACTATATAACTAATAGAACCAAACCCTTGCAAACCGACCGAAAAATGGTCTAAACGAAGTTTTCCATTCATAATGGAAGAATTTTGGTTTGATCGAAATATCAGGAAAAGATATTAAGCACACAGATAAGAGACGTAAACAAATTACCTCCATTTTAGTCGGCATTCGGAGACGATTTCTCGATTTTCCCGTTCCATGATCACAATATTCATCTCGTGGAGAATTCTGTGACTGAACGATTGGAATACTTACTCTATCCTCCTCTACTATGTTGTAAGCAAGATTTTATCGAAAAGTAAGTGTTCAGTTAAACAGTACGAACTAAAAACGTCTTGTATTCCTAGTAGATAATAAAGATATAGTAATTCGCTACCCTACCCCATGATTATTGTTCCATGACCTCCGCTCCGTCTCTTGGGGATATTCGTCATCCTGCAAGGGAAACTTCCTCTTAGTGCTAATGAGGGAATTCCGTTCATAATGTGAAGTCTCTCTTCTATACTCTTCCGAACGAACATTGTGACTTACAGAGGAAGATTCCACCTGAAACGAAGCTAAATACAATACACAGCGCTCCTTGCCTAGCCTTAGGACGGAACTTTCGCTGTGCTGTGTATTATCTAAATATCCGTCTTCTACCGTCTACTTCACTCTATGGGTTACATCGGCTATGGATTCTACATGCTTAAGTCTATGCGTGATGATTGTATGTCTGGATAAAGTGGTATTCACACATATTCACACAAAGCTGAACTACTCCAACTCCATTAAAACTTGTTTCATACGACTAAATTCGATCATTCAATCAATTAAGTTCGCGGCAGCTGCAAAGACAGACCTGTATGTATATGTGCCCTACTCTACTGAACTCTACTCGAAAATACTCTGGATAAATAATATGTCGAGATGGTGGGATCCACTCATATAACTACACAATGATATAAGTATTCTTCAAGCTACACAATCAAACATCTGACGAGACTTACTTCCACTACTTCAAGAAAGGCAAGCTCGTCAGGATTATCATTATCCTTCAGTCGGAGTATTTCAGTGTCATGGCGGACATAGTGAGTAGCACGATCGTACGCTTTCTAAACGTTGTTCAGTTCTTCACAAAATAAGGTAACCCTACAAAATAAGGGTTTAGCAAACCTACAGACGAAAAAAATTTCCTATATTCAATAAAAAAAACAATAAATAGCGAACACAATTAAACTATGGACAACTAATAACTGATAAGGATAAGGGTCCGAATGCCTACCGAACTTTCACAGGCGTAACCGCGGCGCTCAGCGGGGGTCTGAAGTATAGTTCGGCGAGGTGCCGCATACGGGTGAAAACCCTATAATCAGAATAAAACGAGGTATACATGACTAGGTGAAGGGGTTTATAAGTCCACTACGCGAAAATGAAAAAAAAAATAAAATAAAGGGAACCCACGTGTGGCGCTGGCACCATACTGACCATACGGATATCAGAGGGCACCACGGGCCCTATAAATCTGGTCCTCTTCAAATACGGTTCCATAAATCTAAACGACAGCATAATTATTACATGATTGTTATTTACTTTCGAGATGGCATCAATTTCGAAAAAATAAAGATAATTATATAAGTAATTAAGTGAAAAATCCGCATCTGGATTCCATAAATACATCAATACATAAACGGGAAAAGAACAAGAAAGTACTCTATTCGGAGATCCGAAAAAGTCAACAAGCAAATAGTGAAAACAATACTTTTAATCAGTAACAAATCGCAGTTATCCATAATTGGGACAACACAACACAACAGATAACAAATAACAATAATTAATCAACAAAGGAAAAGTGTTCATGCACAACAAACGAATATAAATCATCCACAAATAAGCAAACAGAAGTGAAATCCGCCAGTTCCTTATTTCGCTTTTGTTCTTTTCAGAATAATCAGAATAAAGCATTCAATATTCAATATAGAAGTTGAAAATAAACTAATGAGCCTGGAACGGAATAGAATGATATTGAAAGACTCTAGCATTCCACCATGAGGAACTTCAGAATGGATTATTCTATTTAGAACAAGCAGATGCAGATGCTAATTTAGACATGATATGTACATCTTCTTCGTGCCAGTCAACTAATTCATTCTCAAGAATCTCAAGTCAGATAACAATAACTAAAGGCAATAGAAGCAGAAAGAACTGCGGGAAGGATCGCCCGTTCAAAGAACAAAAGGAAATAAGTGTCCGCGCCACACAACCAATATGAGAAAAGTGATCAACAACTATGAGTAAAAATAAAAACCCTTCAACAACGTCTATAAAATGCACCAAAAACCAAAACCACAAATATAAAAACAGTACAGTACTCATCTGTTCAACCGCCAATATCCCCTGTAGCCATAGCACTCACGTATTAATTAATGGAGTTTCGACCGCCAGATCCTAAATAATCAAAATTATGCCGAAATTTTGTTCAAAAAAAAACATGGCCCTTATCGCTCTTAACACCAACCTTGAACAAAGGTGCACACCCTTGAGGTGTAAAATATTTAGATTTATGGTCCCTTACGTAAATCGAGGATGTTGTCGTTAGCTCAATGGCCGAAATGAAGGTATCTGAGATATTTCACTCGTGCAAATTTGCAATAGCCTCCAGAGATAGTGTACATGTATGTAGACACACCGCTCTCTAGCTAGACTCTCCAGAATAAGGTCTAAAGCAAACCTGTCGATTTGCACACTTTGACAATGGCTGGATCATTCAATTCCAATGAATCACTTCGCATTATCTTCTCCTTTCCGTCATTATCTGTGTTCTCAGAGATCGACATGTCTGCCTCCTCATTCACATCCACCTGCTCGTCCTTATGCTCCTGCTCACTGTCAGTAACTGGCAAGTTGTGGCTGGAAGTAAAAGAAGTTGTACCAAATTGTTTCTTGGGGTGTTGTTGCTCTATATTTAGACGTGACGTTACATACTGCACACATTCTTTTCCCCACAAGTGGAAATATAAATGATGGTAAATAACAAACGACTAAACCACCAAATATTTTAGAAAGAAAAGAAGCACGAATCCTCCATCTCAAGGTCTAGAAGCTATTTCGTTTTGGAATCTAAACAGAAACCTCATTATCGGCACCAATTTTATACCAACCAAGCCCTCGCATTCTTCTCCACTTGTTGCTCGTCCAAGCGATAAAACTTGATCGTATTCATTCTCGTCTCGTAGAAAACCTTGTGGATCGACAGATTCTTCACTTTGGCAATATAAGCGGCAATCACATTCGCTAAAATAACTTCTTTTCAGATAGAAGTGAAAAATTGAAAACTACAGTACACCGCTTCGCTCACACATAACAATTCACATTCGACGATAAAAAAAAACACTCTTTATGTGTCACGAATCTATAACTGTTGTCACTAACAATAATATAGTAATATAAGTCGAGGATACAGAAACTTCTTTTCAGTTCTGCTTCAACAAAAATGCTCCAGCTTGATTACAGTACCTTGCACTGGATGGCTGATGCGATCCTTTGCACATTTTGCGTTACGAAATGGGTACTGAAATGAGATAAACATTACTTTCAATTGGATAGCATATTTGATGACGTATTCATTTGGAACAGGGAAGATCAAAAAAGCCAGTCAAAAATATTCCGAAAGATACAGATCGGTTCGACAGCCCGAAAGGTGAAAACAAAGATAAACAACAACAACTGACGATGGACGGGTTGGCAAAGTACGGTGCATCAGTTTCCAGAAGAATCTTGTCAAGAGGGAGACTCTTCAGAACTTCCTCCAGTTCAGAGTACGGAGATGGCACAAATCCTGGAAACACAATAATCAACAATCAGCCCAAACTCAAAACGAGCCTGGTATCTAGTCTGTAAATGTAAAAGTAAAGAGTGAAACGGTAACTGTAAATATCTGCATGTAGGTGTGAATTTCAAACACACGTCCAATAAACATACAAAAGACACAACTCCACAAGATAACAAACCCGAATCACCTACCAAATGAGCAGTTGGGCAACGCCTCCAGCCATGCACTAGCCACCTTCATTGACTTTCTGAAGCAGTGACGGTGCACGGGGTGGTAACGACCGAGAATCTGCAACAAATAATCTATCCTTTCTTTTTTTTTTCAACACTTTTGCCACTTTTGCGGTGATGCTCTCTCTCAAAGAGAGTATGATACAAAATTGATCAAAGTGAAAATGAATATACAATACACTAAAAAAAAAAAAGTAGGAGTAGAATATCCAAGAAGTATACGTATGTACCACGCAAACTAAAATATAACGCACATGTACATATGAACAAAGAATAAAAGATTACCTCCTGAATGAGGTGTGCTAGCATTATATCGGCTCCCTCATCAGTCCTACAGTGAATAACAACTGGAAGACCAGTACTCTTGGCCAGGTACAACTGAAATTAATTAACTATTAAAATCGCAAAAGTCTATATATGTACGTAATGAGCATATAGACAAGGGCCATAGACTAACCATTAGGCAATAGGTACAACTGAAATCATGCACATCACTGTAAATTGCAAAACTGTAAGTGCCAATATTCAACTCAACATCTTACTTGTTGTTTGAAAACGTCCAGTTGTACACTGACGGGGACAGTATTGCTGAAAAAAAACAATAATAAATGAAGTACAACAATAAAAGAAAGCCACTAGAAAATGTAACACCAGGGTGCGTAAATGGAGGTGGTTTCTTTAGCTTATTGATTGACCGTTTTAATAAAACACCATGTTTCGGTCAAATATATTAATTTGGAATTGCTTCCGGAGGTGGTCAAAACCAATCCGGAAGTGGTTCGTGCGTGTTTTCACGTACCAACCTGTACCCCTGTGCAACGCTGACTAGACTGCACCCTTGTCAACTCAAAATTAATACTCAAGTGCAAATTTATTCTCAACCCACTTCACAGTGTCGATTCCACATTCTCCAATGGCGCGGATCTAAAGAAAATTGAATTAAAACTTAAAAACAAGAGATGAGGTTCACGGTTCACCCCTTAACTGTATATTCGAATCTTGGATGTGATACTCCAGGAAGGGGAGGTAGGAAATTTGAATAATGCGTTTGGCAAGCCCTTGCAATTAATGCAATAGCAAATTAATCATAATCTCATCAATGAGCATTGAAAACTCTGCCTAGTCAATTAGAATACAACCCACCTTGCTACCATTGCTACCAGCCTTCACAGGCCGAAGTGCCATATCCGTGACAAACTCTCTGAACGTCTTCTTGCCAGAGGTGACAGTTACGGGAGAGTTCCACTCATTCGCATAATGAGGGTGACAACCAACTGATACTCCCAGCACAATATCGTGCTGCAAATAACGTGCAAATATATACATATATATACGCACCATTCACAAATTATGCATTCTGACTTTTTCCGTTACGTAAAGGATGTAAAAACACGAAACAACAACACAAAACATGAATCTGAAGCATCAGCTTGCCATACCTTTACCATGGCGCTCATCCAGGTATGATCGCGAGAAACATATTTCGGCCGAACCACATTCCAAACCACGCCACCAAAATTAGTGGGCTGTCTGCAACAACGCATATGTATTGATAGCCATAAGACACTTATGATACCAACTATGAATGAGAATAACAGGTCATAAAGGGCACACACTTCACTTACCTCGCATACATTGCAACGAGCTGCTCCCATTTGGAAAAGAGTACATAGTTGTCTCGACAGTATCTAAACAACAAAGTACAACGATACCCATTCCATCCATCTTACCAAGAGAAAAGGATAATCCTACGTCATACGCTATATGCAAATGTTAAATGCACTCCACAGGAGTACACTGATTGATGGTGAGCATAAGAAACGAAAAAAAACCTGATATAGTCCAGGTGCGCGTGTGAATCGATGTAGCTTTCATCGGAATCAAGCTGGAAACAAAGAAACATCTAACGGGTGTTTATATTTACGTACAGACCTTGTGGAAACAAACAAAAGGAACGGTCAACGAAGTGCATACACACTATGTTGCGCTGTCTCACGGCTTCAAAGGTAAACAAAATTGGTTTTGGTAGCTGCAGAACAACACCACTGTATCGGTGCACATACGTGACACACGAAGGCCAATGAATGATTAATGACGTCACAGTACACTACCTGACATTCGCTGACGTCCAAAGTACGAGCTCTTGCAATACCGCGTGTGTCTTCAGATCCACCATCCGACACGCAACAATTCAACGGCTAAAAACGAAAGGATCCACAACTTATATCACACTCCAAACTTTAAACAGGGAACTCAGCTGCGAGCTCGGTAGCTCCGCCCCTCGCTACTGTGTTGTACACTACAAATGAAAATGAGCCAAATCTACACGCTACACCTTGGATAGACAACACTACACTGATATTTCCCAAATAAGTGAAAAGCAAATATCAGAATCAAATAGATAGTCAGAGGCAACGTCAGAGGCCACACACTTTCCATTCAACTAGTACGTTCGATTAAAAATGCTAGGTATATGTCGAAGATGCTCACACTGGCCATACTGCTTCTCAAATGCTTGTGCTTCTGATCAGGAGAAGCATAAGGTGTAGAAAATCCGACCGTCTTACTCGGTGTGTCCGATCTGGCCTGAAACAAATACCATGAATAACGCAAAGAAAAACTAGTTATGACATGTGAACGGACTGCACTAAAAGCTAGCAGAAACAAAAAAAAAGGTTCAGGGATAATCAGTTCAGTGTTAAATTCGGAATTCCGACCTTAGGTTTCGCATAGTGGCTCTTATGTTTGCTGGATTCAAATCTCGTTGGCAATCCGAGCTCATCGAGAGAGCTCGCTGTCACAGACTCAGACTCAGCTACAGAGCTTACCTGAAAAGGTGAAAAGGATAAGGAGTCATAATAAGGATTCATAATTGTTTAATGGAAGACTACACAACGATGTACTTTATTTGTTGATTTACAATGTTATTGTTTGTACGAGCGCTGATCCGCTGATTAATTTTCGTCTGTTAGTAAAAAAATCATTTCAATCATTTCATTTCATGTACGACGAGTTTATTGCATTGGCGTAAAGCACAGTAAGGTGCTAGCGTTAGATTATAAACTTAGGAATAAGGTTGAACATTATTAGGAGGAAAGCCACAAATGTTAGTAAAGCATATATTAGCTGCACAATATAAAACGAAAACAAGGTTTGCCATGATTTTCTTCTTCTGATGTTGTTTTTCGGGGGTCGGTTCAACCTTTCCTTCTTTTGTCGATTCAGTTCTTTCAGGAACACCTTCTGAAGGCTTCACTTCTTTCTGGAAAGATAATAATTAGGCCAACTGATTAAACTAACGTTCAATAGAGTAAGTGTTACGTGCTGTTGGGATGACCGGTATTGGGAATAATTAGTAATGACGGGTGGCACAACCCGTAGTGTAACTCCCAGTTACTACACCCGGATCTCGATGATACAACTTGTGAAATCACGTCACACTTGCAAATTAGTCTATTAGTCAGCGCGACGCCATCGCCTTCATTTCGACACCAACTAGTTTAATTCGATTTATTCAGTTACTAATATCGTATGGTTGCAGTTCTCTGTTCATTCAACTTGTGGGCTGAATAGAGATCGAATAATATCAGAACAACAACAACGTGACCAACCACTGAACTATCCTCCTTTCTGTGGCGTTTAGGTCGCGGTGGTAGTTCCCTTTTAGCTTCGTTCGGGCATGGCGATGGCTCTGTGTCAGACGGGGCAATCTTCGCAGGTGTCTGTATTCGGAGTTTATAAGTTACGGCGCTATTTACTTGCAAATTCATTTTACTCTTAAACATAAACATATATTTTATTCAAAAATACACTCGCAAACATATATACGACACTTGATGACTAATAAGAGCATCACAATGGTCACAAAAGCACAAATAATAAATAAAAACAATTACATAGAGGCAACAGGAAGTAAAAAGAACCTGTTTGTTGCGCTGTCGGTGATTCTTCTTGGCTTTATTCTGTCCAACCGCAGTACGGGCAGGCTGGCGCTCCTTATCGGTGTCAATTGCTGTCTTATTGCCATCTTCGGTGGAAACATCCGCATGCTCTGAAACCAACAGATTAGGTCAGTCAGGTGCGGATAAAAAAGAGAGAAATATGAACAGGATTTGCGCGAATCTAACGTAGTATATCAATGAAATAAAAATGTGACTCGTGGTCGTTCGGTTTTGGTTGGTGTGAGCGAGCACGGTGTGGAATGTATGTGTGTCTGTGTAAAATATGTATATTTGCAGAAAACATACCCATTTCAGGTTCTTTGACATTCTTCTCCACAACTTGTACTTTAGTTGGTTCGACGGATGCAGCATCTAGACCCTAGAATGTCCGGCACTGATATGGCAAACACGAAAACAAGTACTTATACTATGTCACATGTCACATCACAACAGTGCTGCAATTTACTTCGTCATTAGAACGTCCACATATTACATTCGTGTGAACCTGCCGAACAAGAATTCAAATGAAACTTGTGCAATACCTTTGATTTCTGGGTTTTCGTTTTCGATGACTTTCGGTGTGATGAAGTAGCACGCGGAACGAGATCTAAATTACAGTTCCGGTAAAAATCTGATGTCTACTTCACAGTTTTATAAGAATTGGAAAGCGTCCCAGGCATATCAATTTACTAATATACTAACCTGAGCCAACAGCACGGGACCTTCGTTTTCCATCCATGTTGTTCGCGTCAACAGAGTTCTTAAACATTTGTTTTCAGTCCCAGAAGCATTACAAGTATTGAAGCATTATCAAATGATGCGAACTTTAAAACGTAGACAGTTGCAACATCGACCTTCAAGATATAATAACCACGCATAGGTGCTTACCTCAGCAGAAGGGTCACCAAAAGGGAAGAAGCAATCCTAGAAAAGATAATACAATGAAACACAAATATTGTTTTATGCTTATAAATAAAAATGATATCATACAAGTATGTTATGCGAACCACTCGTCATAACGGTCACCTGAGATATAGACCGAATTCTCTTGTTTAAATCGCGTTCTTCACTCACACTGAGCTGAAAAATGGGAATAAATGAATGAAAACTACTACTTTTTAACCTCGTCGCATGAAATCAAAATCAAATATGACACTTTAGAGAATAAATGTCATCACCGAAATAGCCATTCACCATCAATGACTTCATCACTTCATGAGAAACTACTGACTGTATTTCTGGGAAATGGGAAACGAAGGGATACCTAATGTGGCCTACTAGCCACAATTGTCAAACTGTGCTGTTAGACGACAAAAGGCCGTACGATAAAATCAAAATTACACACTTCAAATGTAGAAACATACCTTTAAACTATTCCTTCGGTTCGTGACTGAACGGGATCGGATTTTTCTACCCTAAAATGGGTTTGACAAGCAAGACGCCAAAATGAATACTCGAATATAACGGATAGCTCTGTTCGTCTTAGGCGAATCGCCAGCGAAAATAAATTGACTGCCTAATCCGCTGGCGAAAATAAATTGACTGCCTAATCCGCCGGCGAAAATAAATTGACTGCCTAATCCGCCTGGCGAAGGAAAAAATTAATGGCGAAACGCCTGGCGAAAATAAATGCAACTGGCGAATCGCCTGGCGAAATAAATGCAACTGGCGAAACGCCTGGCGAAGGTAAATGCAACTGGCGAATCGCCACTCTAAATACTATGCATAGAGAAAAGAGCATAGCAGAGAAAAGGGAAAAGACGAGTAAAAAGCTGGCGGCCTTATCCAACTTTTTTTCATGAGGAGTCATATATTCTGCATGGCCGAGTGGTCTAAGGCGCTGGTTTGAGGTTTGGCAGAGGCGTGCCGGCAAGTTCGATTCCTGTCATGTCGAATTGTTTTGCCGCATTATTATGAAAAGGGCGGCAAAAACAGCAAAGCGCCTGGCGAAACGCTGGTTGTTTAGTCAAAAATGGCGTTTCGCTGTGCGGGTGGACAGGCGTTTCGCCATTACCTTCGCCTGGCGTTTCGCCAAAAGGGAACGCAGCAAGGGAGCAATAACAACCTTAAAACAGCTTGAGAAAAGAACAATAACGAGCTTTGTAATGTCCTACCTCGGAGCGATCCATGCGAACCGTTTCCTGAAAAGAATCAGCTATTCATAAGCGTTAGCATTCACAATTGTAACAGAGCAACAACGGCAGAATGGACCTCTTCAATTTGTTTCGAAAAATATTAAAAAAAAAAACAATATTTTCAAACAATGACGACGATGACGATCCAGACGATGATCCAATCATCGTCAAAATTCGCAAAATGTTGTGAGATGTAATTTAGTACAGATCCCGGGATCTAGTATCACATCTGCAACAATTTTGCATTTGCGCGGATCAATAAAAACGCAGCCAACGCATGGCTCCTCACCGAAATTTGTTTCAGGTCGTAGCTTTCAAACAACTAGTATCAAATTCGCATACATCTTATCTAAGATATTCTTTGATCTTGCATGGAAATAGTACGCTATGTGCTATACTAATAATGTATGCAAGATTTACAATATTTTAATCTGTATACTAATCTTATACTATTCCTAGAGCATCATCAGAATCGCATGGATCTTGCACATCAGAAGCAAAACGCAGCCTAGGTCTTAGAACTATTTTCATCTTTTTTTTCACGCACTTTCGACTACTGTAATCTACACATGAAATAAAATTGTTTGCGAAGAAGTCTCAAATATCTCGCACAATTCAGGTAACGTTGATTGAAGAGTGACTGAGTAGTTTACTACAATCCGATTACATCACTGTACCACTGAGGAAACTTGGCCGGTGCGCGGCCACACTGGACCCGAGAAATGAGGGGGCCTACACTCCGCCTACCTCGCCCATAAATGAGAAAGTGGCTCGAGAGACACAGAAAAAAGGTGAGCCACTGGTGCGCCAGGTGTGGGCCAGGTGTAGGCGTGGTGTAGGCGAACTAAAATACACACGAAAGTTGAAGATCGCCGTCCTCAGGCCTACACCAGGCCCACCCTGGGCCGGTGCACCGCCTACGCGAGGCCCGAAATGGGTGGGCCGCCCCTGAGACCACCCGTTTTTTGTGGCCACGCACCGGCCAAAGTTTCGCGTTGACTGCATAAACTATGGCTCACTGGCGACCCGGGTTCTAATTCCGCCCAGTGCTATACCATCTTGCAAACATGCCATGCCGCCGGGAATAAAGTTGAGGTGCTCCCCTCGCCTAACCTTTCGCTGTGTATTATCTATATATTCCGTCTTCTACAGTCTACTTCACTATATGGGACACATCGGCCATAAGAGACACCTCTTAGCTCAAAATGAAGATCCCCGACTTCGAGAGCAAGCGGGATCCTGGATTCTACAAGTCTATGTGTGATGATTAGTCTGAAGAAAGTGGTATTCACATTTTCACACACAATCTGCATGTCCATGTCTTTCGCGCACCTACGAACGTTGAAGTCGGACAAAGTTGTTTCTCAGGGGATTCTTTTCCAGTGTTCCTTGAGTGTCTTTCCAAGTTTTGATTTTTTTTGTCAAAACTGAATAATAAATCGTGTACGTACATCTTCCAAGACGAGAAGTTTTAGTTCATTCATAGAGCTGGTCCTTCAAAAAATGATTATTATCTTCAAAGTCTTTTCTTGCAAATTGATGTTATTAGAGAGTATTTCTGGCACGGAAAATCATTCCACGCTCCCTGTGCGCCCATCTGAAAACAGGGTTTATCAAAAATTATGATGACAGAAATATATTTGTATGTACTGAAGTTCGATCTGTTTCCTCTTAGCAGCCGCCCATGAAACTCGGACGGTGCGCACGAGAAACTTGCGGGGAGGATTTCGTGCGGCGAGATCCTAGTCTTCACATTCAGCTTACCACTGCACAATCATCGTCCCCTATGAATTCACTAGGCATCCAATTGTTGAATTCAACTGAAGTGCGGTCGAGCCAACGCCATTCCCCATTCTGACGATGTGCCCCAATGAAGGTCTGATGTTTGTAGTCTCTGAACTTGGTGATACCCGTTGACTGGACAAGGCCTGCAATGGAATAAGCTTACATTATAATAATAAATCTTTATTGGTCTGTGGATAAGGCAAAGAAAAATGAGGCAAAAACGTGAATTTTGTAAAGACGAAAAGGAATTTGGAAAGTATAATGACGAACGCGATTGTGACTATCGTAAGCAATTGGAATTGGAACTACAATTACTTGAAGGGGACCATTTAGTGGAAATAAACTGGGTGTGCAGTTTATTTCTGTAACGAGATGTTGGCATCCCAATGAGAAAGCACATGTTCGGACTCCTACCATTTACAAAATTATTCTCCTCTCTACTGTGTATGGAAGCGAGTTGTCCACCGAGAATCTCGCACTGACGCTTGTGGAAACCCCAGGTTTGCATCTTTTTGATTGCCTGGAATATGAGCACAAAATACTGATCATGTAAAAAATGTATAAAAATGTTCCCAGCTTATCAGCCTGTTCCGCAGAAACTGTGCAGGGTGGTATTCTACAGCCGGACTGCATTTCGCCTTGCAGCACGCCTATTCATTCTCGAACAGTTGCTCAACTACTCATTCTAGAGGAGTAGTAGTGTGTGACAGGCCGCATGTGATGTAAATGACTGGGAATAAAAACTCAGAATTTAAATATTCCTTTAAAAAAATAAAAAAACCCGATTGGCCCAAACCTGTTGTGATACTCAGAAATGAGACGAATGTGAACCTGATAAGAAAGGTACTGTATTCGTCTTTTTTGTCCAACTATAACTTTCATTTCATCATTTCAATTTCTAGCTATTCGTAATATTTCTGTATTTTCTATTTACAGTGTCATCAGACATTCAATGTTCCTTCTGATTCGGCGAAGGCCGTCTACACTCCTTACTGTGCTCTTTCGATCAAGGCATTCTCATATGCGGCCGGTTCGGCCAAGTTATGTATGGAAAGAAGCCAAGGGGCCACCCTGGAACTGGACCACCCGTGAGTTTACTTGCTACCTGTGCGTTCTTTGCTCCCTAGATGAATTTGCCGTAGGTTCCTTCGCTACCTAATGGGAATTGGACCACCCATGGAGTTCATTTGCTCGTATAGATATCTTGACTCGGATGATCAGTTTTCGGGTATAGGGGGAAATGAGCTGTACTTCAACGGAATTTGTATCTGCTTTATTTGTCTGACTTTACATGTTTTAGAGTAAACGTGTGTGATCCACTGCAGGACTACAATGTTTTCTCGGTTATTCCTGAAAAGGCGGCCGAGAAAGGTGCAAAGTGGAATGAGACAAGTTCCAGATACTTGGTACTGGCAACAAGGGTACGGTACTATTTTGGTTCACTTTCTAGTTTGTCTCATTGCTTAGGTCTAGTTGTTTTGGTCCTGTAGCAGAAATTGTTCAACTTGCTCCATCCGATTTCGCAATGCTCGTCAGTAGAGGACGTATCTTAACATTAATTATCAACTCACTCACGTCCCACTCTAAGGAAGCTGCACTTGCATATGGTACATAGCCTGGCTGATGTGCGCAGGAATAGTAAAAATAGGACACCATCTACACGTAAAATGCACATGGGAATTAAAAGGACGCGGTCACCGTTTTGACCCTTATGTATACTTGGTATTTTTATAAACTGCACAGTATGAAAAACATAGGGTTGGAAAAAATCCGACGAAAAAGGCTGTTTTCAGCAAGAAATTCATTGATTAAAAAAGTTGCGTCCGATCCAAGGTCCACAGTTAGCCATAGAAAACCAAATGTTGTAATGCCCGCGAGGTATTCGACCGATTAATTAGTGGAATAACGTTCGTCGAGTCATTATCATGGCCATATGCTGGACAATTACTAGGGTTACGGTGCGTATTGGTTCGAGGACAAAAGTTTTCGTCATCATTTTACTCGCTGTTGCCGCATTTCTTGCAAAACATTTTCCCAACACTATGCGTTATAAATTATGACGATAATAAAAACACAAAGTATGCATAAGGACCAAAACGGTGACGGCGTCCCTTTAAAGGGAGAGGCCCACGAGGAAAAAGTTGTCCTCAATTTACTTGCACAGCATGACCGGAATTTCACAAATGTTACTGTGAAAACCGCATTTCTTTGCACCTAGAACTCACAGAGTTATTCCCCGGCAAACAGTTCGGCCAGGTACCGTAGTCATAAAGGTTAAAATACGTTTTTACGGTTTATATGCATTCATTAGCATTCTTTCGCTACATAATAATGGTTAAACGAATGAAGAACATTGTTACCATTATAACAAAGTGTTTCCAATTATCTTAATACCCTAAAAGAGCAAAATTGATTCTGACTACCTGGCCGAACAGTTTGCCGAGGAATAACTCTGCGAGTTCTAGGCGTAAAGAAATGCGGCTTTCACAGTAATATTTCTGAAATTCCGGACATTCTGTGCAAGCAAATTAAGAAAGACTTTTTTCTCGTGGGCCTCTCCCTTTAGTTGTTTACCATTCGTTCCAAAACCGCTTTCCGTATCGTTTCAAGACACAGTAGTTATCTATCAGTGGGAGCAGAACGAACTAACTGTCAGTTTAACTGTCGGTAAACATAAGTTCAATCTACCTATCTCGGCCGCAATGTGCCCAAGAAGAAAAAATAGGAAGATGATCATTGTTGAACTCTTGATTACCTTTGGACGATCATTTGTTGGAGGAAATCACACTCTTATTTATAAGCCGATATATTTCCGTTTCAAATTTATTGTAGTTTTGAAGTTTTTATATGTACATATTTTCCTTGCTCGATGATCGAATATAGTTTTTCAAATACAAGTGTTATTGAATTATTTATTAGCTATCGTGAAAAGAATGACCTGAAAATGGTTTCTTTCGGGACTGATCAGTCATATATATTCACTCCCATGATGCTATGTCTGCGTCTCGAATAAATTATAGGTATGCATGTTCGATAATACATTTTTGTGCTGGTTCAATGTAAAAGATGGGTCTTGTTGTATTGACAGTAATTGTTAAAACACAATAGGGCTTCATGAACAAAGTCAGTACAATAATTCCTTACTTGAAGGCCGCTGCTCACATCAATATGAAGCGTCGTCACGGCACAGAAAAGGAGGGTTTCTACGGCGTGGAGCGCCACAAGTGTGCCTTAAATGCGCCGCCAACTTGAATTGCACATCTTTCGCGGGCGCTTCATGTTAGAAGGTATGTGCCGGCTCAATGCGGACCCGCCTTTTGCGTGGCGACTGCGCGGAGTTTCATCAGTGCTATGTCCCAATCTGAGCTTCTACTTGGTTGCAGTCACAAGTGACGCTAAAGCCGTAATAAAATCCATGAAAATATAATTGATTCAAAACATAATTAACATATTCCCAAATTACGGTAGCGTAGTAAATATAATTAATTCTCTAATTTGGGTGCTTCCGCTACCGTATGCACGCATACTGGGTTCGTCCCCGGTTGGAAGAATCTGTCTCTACGTCTCGCTGATTCGTGTGAGCACTCTGTTTCTGCCGCCTTCTACTGGGATGCTGGGAGAATGCGTGTGGCACCTTATACATTGTGTGAAAATACATGCAAACGAACGATAAGCCAAAGTAATTAGGATACACAGTCTATTCTATTCAGCTATGTAAGCAATAATTCATGCGATATTACAGGGTTTATTGATTTTTTATTTATCATCGTTGTGCCGTAAGTTAAATGCGTACTGCTACACAAAAAGACTGAGTGAGCCTTAGCGAGGCCATAACCCAAGTCCAACGAAGCTTTGTGAATTGCACAAGTTATCATGCTTAGACTTTTATCGAGCATTATTCATATGTAGAACATTGCACGTGAAGTGATAACTTAACTTTCAAGTACATAACTTATAACTTTGAAGGGAGTCGAATTCTTTGACGGCATCTCTATCTATCTCGATATAGTTCAGTCCTTGCCAGTTGTGCCAGAGCCGAGCATTGCGAATTGTAAGATTACATTACTGTGAGCTAACAACAAGCGAAAAGAAAAAAAGCCCGTGTTTTAGTGTATAAATGATAAATCCATTTGTTTAAAAATTGTGTAAGTTGTAATATTTTGTAATCGATTACTTTCTATCTGATACTTGTAAGTTCAACTGTTTCATTGATCTTTTTTTTCATCACTCATATTATTCACTCGTATTATTTCTTCCCATGTTATTCATTCGCTGAAACGTATCTCACCGGCAAACTAAAATTTGAAGTCTGTCTACGTGCAGTAATTTCATGTTTCAAATTAGCATACCAGAAATATGCTAATTTGCGAGAAATTAAACGTTATTCTAATTCGACGAATCAGATTGCTGGTGATATCTGCTTGAACCACGTTACTCTGCATATTGATTAGTACTTTTCATGTAATATTACCTCTAAATCGAATCTATATAATTCCTGTGCACAGTATGTGTTGTCTAAAGACTCTCCAACGCCGTTTTACATATCATCTAGGATGCTTCTTCGTTCTATAGCATACTAACTATATCACAGAAAAATTCGAATTACCGTAGTTTTCTCCTCTATTCCTATCATTTTTGTGGCCACCTTTCCCTATTTATTTGGCTTTGATTTAAACATCCGCACCTAAATCTGCTACATGATACCTATAATATCGCGCGCTATGCTTGCAGGAATTCATATTTCATCTTTCCAAATGATATT
The DNA here is from genome assembly GCA_036852015.1 of Pelodera strongyloides. Taxonomy (NCBI): domain Eukaryota; kingdom Metazoa; phylum Nematoda; class Chromadorea; order Rhabditida; family Rhabditidae; genus Pelodera; species Pelodera strongyloides. The sequence continues at coordinate 228,221 of JAANDG010000199.1, forward strand.
TTATTTTAGCCATCTTTTCAGAAAGGATGTTGACTATTTTTTTTATAATCCAGTTTTTTTTTAGATTTGGTCTGAAAGAAGGAAGCGCTAGTGAAAAAATCAAGGATCATATCAAGGCCGCGAATGGAGCAAGGACACTCCGCCGAAGATGAAAGATAAGTTATTTTCTAATAGTTGAATTGATAGGTCTGCCCCCTACTCTTTCCAAGAGCAGACCCACCAAGTCCCTTGGCCCCTGAATGTCCCGGCCAGGGCCAAGACGGCCCAGCCATTGGCCACCATCCTATGAGACCATGGATACCCAACATAGCCCCCCGGGGTAAATTTGTTCAGCATCGACTGAATCCACCTCAATGTACCATCTTCAGCTGGGTAGAATGTGTCGAGATTTTACGAATAGCGAACTTCCTTGAGTGAGACATACTGTTACTAATACAGCTTACATGTGGGGTGTATGTATGTGGTGTGGAGTTGAACCCTCGTTGCGTGGCATAGTTATAGAACCTAACAGCATTAATAATAGACTTAGCCGGAAATCAACCAATTAAGACAGTAATAACATAAAATATAACAGCATGCTTTATTTGAACGTTTGAAATAGTATTTTGGAAAACTTTTAATTTCTAGTCCCGTGTATAACTATGGATAGCCAATTAGCAAGGAAGAGTGAAATGGAACATATACTTCTTCCTTGACATAATGTACGATATCAGAACTTTTGAAACGATTTTTACCTTTCGCATCGCCATCTCTCACCTCTACCTTCCTACAACACTCTCGTGCTCTCTATCTCTCCACCTGTTGTATTTCTCAGAGCTTCCTATCAATCTCTATCTCTTTAGCTTTCGTCGTTTCTATCTCTCTCTTCACTCCCTATTCTTCTTCATTGTTAATCATCAATGCAGTTTTATCGGCAAGCATTTTCAACCACCTTATTGTCTACTAACACCTCTGTGTTATACACACCAGATTAAAAGGCCTAAGGATAATACCTAACTTAGGATACCCATCGTTTATAATTCCAACGAGATTATGAACGCTTTCTTGCAAGGAGGGCACTATGTTAAGTGCTCGCTTAGTGCAAATCTAAACTGATAGATGCTCAGGATCTTAAATTAACTTTTGCACGTTAAGGACCCAACTATTGCTCGAGACTCTTATGGTTTTCAGACTGTGTCTACTCAACCTATCCACTGAATCATTACCCAAGAACCCCTTGATAATCCGTTGCCTATGAAGTATTCCATAGTTTAACTCAATCGCCACAGAATGTAAATGCCGAAGGGAGGCGCCTAGTTGGTGGGCGGCACATCGGTCCGTTCCCACTTTAGATTAGGTACTGGGCGACGGCTGTAGAAACCCACCGGGGATTGCACGATCAGTGCTTTATCTGGACCCATCCCAGCCGATAAGTATTAATAGAACCCCAAAACTTCACTTGCTATATGAGAAACCCAAATTCACTCAGAATATTCCGGCGGTGCTTTGTTCTACAGTGCAAAGGTTAATCTCTCTTTCTCGCAATTCTTTGCAGTTTTGGTAGGGCATTAAATGATTTCTTAGCAGTGTGCTTTCTTGCAAGAAAGCGTTCATAAACTCGTTGTCATTATAAACGTTGGCTATACTAAGTTAGGTATTATCCTTAGGTCTTTTAATCTGGTGTGTATATCACAGAGGTGTTAGTCGACAATAAGGTGGTAGAAAATGCTTGCCGATTCTAACTGCAACTATAATTGTTTAACAATGAAGAAGATAGGGGTGAGAGAGAGAGAAACGACGAAAGCTAAAGAGATAGAGATTGTGAGGAGGTTCTGAGAGATACAACAGGTGGAGAGAGATAGAGAGCATGAGAGTATTGTAGGAAGGTAGACGTGAGAGATGGCGATGCGAAAAGCAAAAACCATTTCAAAATTTTTAATATCGTACATTATGTCAAGGAAGAAGTATATGTTCCATTTCACTCTTCCTTGCTGATTGGCTACCATGGTAATAATAGACGGGACTAGAAATTCAAAGTATTCCCTAGTACTATTTCAAACGTTCAAATAAAGCATTTCGTTATACTTTATGTTACTACTCTCCTAGTTGGTTTATTTTCAGCCAAGTCTATTATAAATGGTTTTAGATGCTATAAGTAGGCCACGCAACGAGGGTTCAACTTCACACCACATATATATCTCCCATGTAAGCTGTATTAGTGACAGTATGTCTCCAGGAGGTTCGTTGTTCGTCGAATCCGAACCCATTCTACCCAAGTTGAAGAGGGTACATCGAGATGGATTCAGCCGCTGCTGAACAAATTCACCCCGGGGAGCTATGTTGGGGATCCATGGTCTCATAGGATGGTGGCCAATTGCTGGACCGTCTTGGCCCTGGTATATCCAGAGGCCAGGGGACTTGGTGGGTCTGCCCTTGGTCAGGGAAAGGGTCATTGTCCTGCTCGTGTATTGCGTATGATTCATATAATTCATCTTCATATTTCAGAAACACGCATTTGGAAACGATATGGGATTCTCACACAAAGGGAGCAGCAACTGCTCGAAACGCTCATTACGTGAAAACCACGTGAACTCAGAAACTGGCATACGAGGCAAATCATTTTTCATCAAAAGCACATAATTTGCTTACGGAATAATAGTCGTGTTAAACAAGATGCAGAGCCAGGTAGAATTGTTAAACAAGCTGCAGAGCCAGGTAGAATTGTTAAACAAGCTGCAGAGCCAGGTAGAATTGTTAAACAAGCTGCAGAGCCAGGTAGAATATGTTTACGTCTGGCTAACTCCGGTGACCCCTCTTGCTGGGAGTATGCACCGGCAGGACACTTGGTAGCCTTGTCTCAGCTTCATATACACGCCCACAGTTTCCTGTCTTCTCTGTATCAATTGCTATCTTTTTTTGCATTGTTTTCATGATAAACTTTGAAGGTCTCTTCCCTTCCTTTCTCTGTCATTGGAGCTTATTTCTGATATGGACCACAAGGGCTGGAAAATGGTCACAATATACAGCAAGAACGTATGGAGAGGAACCAGTGACCGGTCACGGTGGCGTGAGCAGGGTGTTCCGGGCCGGGATCGAACCAGTGACCGGTCACTGTGGCGTGAGCAAGGGCCTTCCCACCCTACCACGAATCATGTGTATCCCTCAGTTTTTGTGTGTGCGCGTGTGTGTGCATGTGTACGTGTGTGGGTGCGTGTGTGCGTGTGTTGTGTGCGTGTGTGTGTGTGTGTTTCACATTTACGTGTATGATTGTGCACTTAATCATTCGCGAGTGGCAACCGTAAATTATAAAGTATAAATAAATTCGTAGTTTAATATTCAATATTTCAGTCTACATCGTCTTTCCGTTGCTCAATCGAATACGCACAGCATTCGAGGTGTTGGCTCAAAAAATGGGCCGACACCTCCAAACTGTCAATTAATATATTTTGATGTATCACCATACTGCGGAAAATCTGCGGTTATTAAACCCCTCCTCCATAAATAAATATTCAAAAAAGAGGAGGAGAGACAATACGATGAATTGTGACCGGAAAAGCAGGATAATTCCATTGTCTGGTCCGCACTGTGGGTTCTAATGCCGGGTCCCCACCAGTTAGAAGTGTTGATTATATCTCGCTTATGAGTGCGTTTCGGTGATCCTTGAGATCATCAGTTTGCAACAATGCAGCGGTGAACATGGTGGTTCATTCTTCCTTGTGGGGAAGTATGATGAAACATTACCGTATCTTGGAACTACACGAGATTATTTTCTTAAATTTTGTAATTATATGTTTCGTGCAGAAACACGGTAGTATTGACAGAACAGACATCCAATTTTTGGGATACTTACAAAACCAATTATGACCCAAATGTCGCTGAACCCACTTCATCGAATAACGGGTCATTAGCAAACTAATCTCGTAGTCTGAGATGATTTCCCCAGATCAGTCTATGTCTCCTTTCTACTTCTCTCTATCCATTCGATTAGATTATCTTGGATGCCGGTTTTTTTTATTGTAGCAAATTTTTGTACGATAATATTATTGTTTGTTTGTAGGTACTGTAATTAGAATATAGTTGTAAACTCTCTCCGCTCACAGGTCACAGGTTTCACAATATGATTGGAGACGAGAATTTTCGAACAAAAAGGACTGTTTTGTTTTCGCGAAGGAAATTTACCCTAAAATTAAATGCTGGAAGGACAACAAAATTTAATTTAACATTTGTTTTATACTTTTCTGCACAAACCACATTGGTTTGCATTATAAACTAGCTTAGCTTGCAACTAATCCGATTTGGGTCTATAGTTTCTGTGCATGAATGTACTATCGATCGGACCACCCTGTTGCTCCCGCGTTGCGTGCCGCGTAACGTTCATTATCGATCGGGGACCGAGTTGGGTGGCCGCGGTCGCGCCCTGGCCGCTCGTCTCAAAAAGCGGACGAGCCAGGGTTGCCTTTTCGCGTTTTTCAATAATTTTCGAAGGTATCTCAAAACAAAACACCACGGTTGGAGTCTCCCCTTTCTTTTTATTTCGAAACTGAGTTCCACACTGTTTTTGGGCCCCAAAGACACGAAACTGAGCTTCGCACAAGCTATTTTGGGCTAAAACACCCTGGTTGGAGTCTCAACTTTCGTTTTATCGAGTGAGTGAGTGACTCGAGTAACTTGAGTGAGTGTTTTCTGCTTGAATTTATGCTTGAAAACACTGTGGCAGATCAGTCTAGGCTGAAACACGTATTGCCACACTGTTTTCTGTTTGAAAACCCTGTGGCACCGTGTTTTCTGCTTGAATTTATGCTTGAAAACACTGTGGCAGATCAGTCTAGGCGGAAACACGTATTGCCACACTGTTTTATGTTTGAAAACCCTGTGGCACAGTGTTTTCTGCTTGAATTTATGCTTGAAAACACTGTGGCAGA